>SRMA01026051.1:0-156525 GCA_007224835.1 Danionella cerebrum
CGAATGCTACTGCAGTTAAAGAAAACTCAGTGCGAATTATGATGGAGATCAAACGAATCCGAACGAGTAAGGTGTGGGAAAGTTTTACTAAACTTAACCAAAAATGATGTCGTGTGCAATACATGCGAGGCGGAACTATCTTTTCACGGGAGCACAACGTTCATGTTGGAGCACTTAAAGAGGAAGCATCGCGGTATTTTTCGACTCCCCTCTGCGTGAACGCGCATTCAATCACGTGATTACACAGACACTAAACCAATGAGAGTTCAAATAAAATGTTTACTCCTGAAGACGTTTTCATGTTTATTTTGCTTATATGCCGCGTAGATGTCAAATTTACTTGTAACACATTGTTCAACTATAAATATTGTTTAAAAAGTTTAAAAGAATGTAGTCGCCTAAAGCAAGTTGCTTACAACAGTGAATATTGTAATAATTTATGAATGTACAGCATTATACAAACTTTACATGTTTATATTTTATTTGCGTATTCATTAGAATAATTAACATTTAACGTAAAAAGAAGGATAAACAAAGTAAAAAATCGTTGATATAAAATAAAAAGCTATATAGATCCATTCACATTATGGGAAAAAAACTTGTCCCACAATGGGGAAAGTTCATTTTAACAGCTTTAAGAGTCAAAAATAGAAATAAAATGAGACACACACCAAAGCATTTCTTTCTCACACCATTCATTATCTTATGCTGATTCTAAAATTATCTTTATTTGTTTCTTAAATTTTGAAATGTTGCCAGATTTTTTAAGAATTATTAGATTATCACCCTCCAAATATCTAGTTTCATAACTGTGTATTTCCCTGGGATATTACTTTTGATGAACTAAAACGAGTGGTAAACCAACAATTATTAATGCTGCTGTCAAGATATGTTCACATTCATCTTTCTTTTTGTCTGTAATGCAGATAATTATTTATTTTTTTCTATTGAATTACAACAAAACATGTAAACAATGCTTAGAGAGCATCTGTGTGTAATTTGAGTGAAACAGAATCAGAAAACTTAAAGAAAACAATTATTTCAAAAGCTGAAGTGATTTTCTTATTTTATTTATTAGTTAGAATATTTGTAACTCGTTGTTTTAACTAGTTGAAAAAGCAGAATAATCGTTCAAAGGCTACTGATTAATCATTGAAATAATCGATGACTAAGCGATTAATCGGTCTAATAATCGATAGATTAATCGATTACCAAAATAATAGTTTGTTGCAGCCCTACCGGGCGTGCATGAGCGATTTCACTGCATGCTGCAATCAGACCCCTCTCAAAATGTTTCAATGCCCCTTTGAAAGCCCTTGTATTGCTTAATTTCACAGCTGTACGGAAAAAAAACTGTGTTAATCGATCAACGTTTTATATTCATTTGCTTATACTATGCATTATTCTTAATAAACGCAGATAAAAATTACTAATTATAAACAGCAAAAACTGAATATATATATATATATAAAATAAATATATTTTTATTATTATTATTTTATTTTTTTTAGTTTTTGCTGTTTATAATTAGTCATTTTTATCTGAAAATAATTTTCTGATAATTCTTAAATTAATAACTGAAAACATTCATATTTATGGAGTTACATTTTACACACTACACATGTTATATAAACCAAAAATAACATGTTTTATTAACTATTGTCGACTGAACTAACCAAAATATTTGTTAAACTAAGGAAACGACTCGACCTTAGAGACAGGCTGCATATTAAGCATTAGTAGTTAACCATTAGAACAGTGATGTGTGATCTGCATTTGGTGATAATACAGTGATTTATATGGAAGCGATAATCAAAATAATCAATAATAAAAATGATGCAATAGTAAAATGAGTTTTGAAGTACAATCTCCAGGTGAGCAGTGGAGTGTGGCTTGATTTTGGTCACAACGGAGCATTTTACAGTGAAGTTATTAACCCTTTTCTGGGCAAAGCGTATTTTTGGTTTGGCACTTTGCAGACGGTCCCTAAGTGATTCTCTCGGTCAGCTGCGAATAGATGGCAATGCATTTGGTGAATATGCATTTTAAAGATTATGCATTATAAGTAACACATTACTGCCCAACCATTTAGTGGAATATTTTGTTGCAAGGACATTTCACAACTGGAGTAGTTGCATAGGTGGCATCATATCACCAGCTCCTGAGAGCAGCCTGTTCTTTCACCTCTGTGTGCTCAAAGATCCAATTTCAATAATCTTAATAAAAGTTTGCCTGTGGCACTGCAGGCATTTCGAGTACATCAGTCAATAAACCAGTAAAAAGCAAACAAATCAGCAATTAATCTAAACCTTGACCTCTTTACGTCTGATAAACACCAAATACGATTGAGAGTTTCATTTTCATCTATTTCATATTTTATAAACAAAATATGTTTAAATCATAAAACACTAAATCTCTTTCTAACACATGGCACTACTTTCACACGCTACAGCTACAAAGAGGCAAACACCACAAGACTTTGAAAGTGACACAAATAGCCATTAAAAAAAAGACCCTACCTTTACTGACGGCAGGTGCTTTAAAAACAAAGCAACAGTATATTCTCAACCTTTACTACAACGCTAAAGATCAGTACATCTAATAGTCTTTACATTTACCCATCGTTAAGAGAGAAGACAGAAAAGATTAATGAAGCTGCAAAGACAAAATGAATAACTTGAAATAGTTCAGTGGGATTTTTGAATCGCGATCCATTCACTAGAATGAAGTGAGAGGCATCAGATACAGAAGCAGAGTGTGGCGTCATTCAGACCTGTGTCCGGATCTTCCACCCGGGTCTCCTGGTTCCCCATGGCTGTTCCTCACGCCACTAATCCATAAGAGCAGAGCTCAGAGACACTTGACAGAGCACACTCTTGTGCTCACTCAGTCCCAGTTCGGTGGCACTGGAGACAAAGAGAGCGAGACAGCGTCCGTATCTCTCTCTCTCTCTCTCTCTCTCCCTGCTGCCACTGACTCAGCAGCTTACCGGCTGATTGTCTTTCTGTCCAACTCTGTGTCTGCCTCCCATTCACTCACTCTTTCCCTCCTTCTCTTTCAGCTGGAGCAGGAGCGTGTCCTCTGTGTTTTAGACGTGTGTCTGTTTTGGGGGTGTGGCCTCCCTCTGTCACATTTCTACTCCTCCTCCCACTGTAGCATGAAAATGAGAGCAAACAACTCCCTCTCTTATAGCGCTCAGTGTCACCTTCAGTTTAACGCTCTCCACAGAAATGAAGAGTATGCAGAAAGGATGGAAGAGGTGGAATACAAGAAACACAAACCCAAAGAACCTTTCTGAATCTTTCTGACTCTTGATTCCTCTTTGTCTTCGAAACAACGATGAAAGTAAATTCAGCTGCAGCTGACTGTTATGCTATGCTCGTGTAGAAGCTGTGGGCAAACTATTCACGATAAGAACAAGCATCACATTGAATCTTCTCAGTGCACACTTTCTCCACCAAATATCTGGAACTCATTGACTTCTGTAGTCCACCATTTTGTTAACATCAAACATAAAAAAATCTTTTAAGACTACTGAAATGCCTAAATAGGCAAAGAAGATACTGGACCACTAATGCCGAAACTGAAATTTGTATAGGTCTTCGCATACAACCAGATGAGCAGAACATGGCTGACTTGGCAAATGAAAGACAGACTCCTGATCTGCCTCCATTTACCAAATCGAGAGTTGATTATTTTGGACCCGTTGATGTGAAGCGAGGAAGACCTGTGGTCAAAGTTACGTGTATGGCCATGCATTAATGCTGTACGAAGATTTAAGACCTCTACTCACAAATCTTCGGATGGCTTCTCAGCAGGGTCCTCTTTGTCTGGCTCAAGGAAATACTGATGCAATGACACTCCCTGTCTGAAGTTGGCGCCACAGGGGAAACAAGAACACAAAGAATTCAAAGAAAAAAAAAATCATGGTTTCTACTGTCGGTGGCTGATCACAGGAAGCTGTTCGCTGACATCACTCATTCGGTCAGATGTGCCCATGGTTTTCGATCGAGGCGCATTGTTGATCAGAAATTCAGATCGGTTGAGTTTGTAGAGGCCGTAATGCTGTTTTAGATCAGACGATAACACAAACTTTGTTGGAGTCACACAGGAATTGTAGAAAGATATGGCAGCCAGCGATCACACCTAGACACAAGGAACTAATGTAACATGATGATAATGTTCCCAAAAATGGAAAACCCTGGAATCTTTCAAGAGGGAGATCTGTACAGTAGAAAACGTTGGAGACAAGTTTAATACCTTGCAAATTTATTCTGGATGAGGCGGACAAAGGAATATCTACCACAGCTACAGGAAAGGCAATCATGGATATGCCTTAAAGGAACCGGGATTAGGGTCTTGGCCATTGTATTGGATTCTAATGCACCTCATGGACGGATCCAGACTAGTAAGGATTAGTTTGAGCAGTCAACAAAAAACTAAGCCCTATCTCTAAGCATTTTTGGGTGAAAGAGGCTGTATGAATAAAGACTTTGCTCTTTGATAAATCGTTTAATAATGGGGTACATTTCCCAACTAGGGTCCAGTGTGTGGGAGCCAAAGTGGATTATTTGTGGTGGTGCACACTGGATGGCAGTGTTTTAAACTCTATAAAGCACAACAGGGCAAGCTCGTGGTCTGAAGGTGGTGGAGATCACACAATTTTTACCTCTCTCTCTAACTCTCTTTGTAATATCTTGCGACTCCCTCTCTAGAACCAAATAAAAGGACAAATAATCAGATAGAAGGGGAGTGGTCTGTTTCTTGATGAGGCATCAAAATTCTAGGATGTTAGCCACCTTTCTGTGGTGTTGCCAAGAGACCGGACAACCCCTACAGTTGCAGAATGTGTAAATTTGGACATTTATTCAAAATCAAAAAGAAAAGCCTGTTTGATGACTGCATCGCTAAAACAACTGTGGACGAATCGAGGACTGTGTTGCTGCTTGCTATGCTATCATGGCTGATAACATGTACAGGATTACATGCAGACGTTTCCTGCTCGATCACCAAACAGAGGCGGCCATGTTATTGCAAACTCAATGCTGAATACTAGAGTACCAAAAATATAAGTGTGTTTGTGCGATCCTTCTAATGCACATCCGGCTCATTTAAGGACCATAATCCTTATCCATGATCCTGGCCAAATTCACAATGTTAACTGAGAGATAATAAGGTCTAAGAGTTATTTTTAAACAGAGTCACATGATCAATGTTTTCATTTAATAACACTTAATATGGTGTTAACATTAAATATTAATTTCATATTTAGTTAAACATGTCCTATGTCAAAATCCCAAGCCATTAACCCAAGCATAGACACAAGAAACAGAAAACGATTGTAAAAATGATTTTATAACCAAAGATTTAACCATTAAATGTTCTTGTGAACCGTTTCCACTCTTTTAAATTCCAGTGTGAGAGAAAGACTCTTTTTGTTTCAAAAGCCACAAAAAATGTAACATTTTAACATGTGATTTTAAATCACAAAAATGTTGAGAATTAATAAAAGCATAATAATTGTATAATAATCAATAATCGTATCGACAAAATCTATAATCGTCGCATCCCTGGCTCAGAACTATCTTTGGTGACAGCGGTGGGGTCACATGTCAGAAATTAAATCAGAATTCAGAACTCATTTTCTGACTAAATCTCCATGAGAGCAAAGTTCCAACACGATTTGAAAAAAATGTAGTGAAATTTAATTGGTTCATGTACATTCTTTCGTACTCGCTTTCATGCCTGCTAATGTGAATGTTTCATTCTATGACTATTATAATAATTAATTGATGTATGTTTGCAGAAAAGCGTGGAGATTCTCTGCAGTCCTGGTTTGTGATTCTACCCGTTCTTTATTGAACGTGGATGCTAACAGCATTCATGCCAACATTGCTAACAGGCTTTTATATAACGTTAACATTTAATCTTAACTTTGTTTTTTCAATCTTATTTGGGTACTACAGTTGTCTTAAGTTCTATTTATGTCCTTAATGTTAACAGACAGTCGTAAAAATTTGTTTTAACATCCGCAACTAACTTTGCACGAGACAATAGCAACGCAGTGACGTCGTTGGGACATATAATTATTAGAAATAATTTTTTTATGTGACTATGCTAATGATGGCTGCTTAAGGTGCTCACTGTTAGCATCTTATTTTTTTCTTATGAGTACTTTGTAAATCATGTTTGTGAAAAAAAAATTCTAGCAATAATGTGTATATTGAAATTATATCGTTATTAATTTGTGAAAATATTTAAACAGTCAGTAACTTTTACTGGGAAATTCCACGTAAACTTTACTTGAGTTTTTTTTTTTTTTTTTTTATTAAAGTTACAGTTCCTTGTGTTGAGTTTTTACTTGGAAATTAAATTAAAACTTTTTACAGTGTGTGTTTAACCAAGCAGAGCAAATACAGTGGTACCCCAAGAAACTAAATTAATCCGTTCCAGGGTGACGTTTGTATCTCGAACGATTCGTATCTCGAAGCAAGTTTTACATGTAAAACTCCTAATCCGCGCAGTGGCTCTCAGAAACAACAGTATAAGTAGATAAAAAATTGATGTTTTGCTCGATTTAAAACTGATTTAAAGTGTATCAGCCCATTTTTGCACTTCCTGCAATGGGAGATAGGAGCTCCAGACACAGAAGCGCAGTCAGCGACGTCAGCGGATAATAGAGCAGAACTGTCTTCGTATCTCAAAGCAAAAAATTTCCTGCGAGACGTTTTGTATGTCAAACACTTCGGGACTCGAAGCATTCGTATCTCGGGGTACCACTGTACGTCGATCAGCTGAGTAAGAAGAAGTGCTGCAGGACTGAGGAAGCAAGTGAAGCCTGGGTTCTTTATAATGTTGTTTTTTAATGACAACAGCTTTATATCGTCAGTACAGGAGACTGATTTTAATTTTTTAAACTTCAGCCTCAAACTTTTTTCAATGGATTTAGTTTCGAAACACTGATGTTAGCCGACATAAAATGCTAAACAATAAATTGTAGCATGAAAAAGTGAAGCTTAGTGTCATGAGAGAGAGCGGCAGTCCTGCTGATGACGCACTACAACAGATTCATACATCAAAAAATGACGGCGATTCTTAAACCCTCTCTCTTTCAGCCACAGACTGTTACATGCAGCACGGCTGAGGTTTCTGGTTGGTTGTGTATTGAGAATGACTAAGTTATCTGATTTAAACACAGAGCAAGGGTACTACAGCTGGCATGCAGAGGCTGTTATTTATAGACAAGAGTCCATGTACCTCTCGCTTCACTTCCCTTTTGAGAAGCAACAGCAAAGGAAAGCTTCACTGAATCATTGATGGTGCCCTCCCTACAGCTGCCCGAGGTTTTTCTATGCTATAGTGCTAATGAATCCATGCATTGTTTTCCTCAGTGGAATAAATTGCTGGAGACCCCAAAACACTATTCCCTCTCGTCTCTTCACACCATGACGGCACAACTCAAGAGGTGCCAGTGATGGAAAGTGACAGGGTGGGGAATATAAGGCTAGTTTGCACATGGGACCTCTTCAACGTGTTTCAATGTCTCGTGGGGTCTGAAAACTAAAGTAAAAGATGTGTTTCTCAAGCAAAGACCTTAGGCTGCTTAGTCTCATTAAAGATTTTCCTTGAATAATTAAGTGATCAGTCATTTTTAGGTGATGCATTAAAGTGAGTAATGTTCAGATTTGCAAAAGAAAATGAAAAAATAAACAATGAGAACTACAGGATCGGGTAATATTCTTGTCACAAAATTAAAATAGTAACTTGTCGATGTCAAATGATCATGATTAGACATTGTATGGATGAGATATTAGAACTTCCTGCTTCATGACGAATCATCTAAATTCAGCGATCGGCAAAAGAACAAACTGTTCAACGTCAAAAAAAAAAAAAAGCTTTACAACTGTAGAGGCCTTGAGATGAGGCAACTAGAGTATCGAAAATGCTCCCGATCTGGCATCAGTATCGGCGAGTATTTGAGTCCACGTACCGATCCGATACCATTTTCATAAACATAATCTAGTTAAGCCCGCTAGCTTTGCTTATCGCTGCAAAGCGGAAATCAATTCTTCTTCGCTGGCGCTGGTCAGAATGTAAACACAGGAAGTTGTGTCGTATTGCCACAAGCAACCAAGGAGAAGGACAAGCCGTGCCAAACGCAACAAACATGGGAAGCTTCATTAAAACAAAGAGAATAGTTTACACAAAACAGCCAACGAGCAATAAAGATAACCGACAGGATTATGGAGTTTATTGTACTGGATGACCAGCCACTGTCAGTGGTGGAAAACATGGGCTTTCGCCGCATAATTGAACATTTGGAGCCCCGGTACAGTTTGCCTGGTCGCAAATATATCTCAGAAACAACGCTCCCTGAGCTTTATGAGACAGTGCGTGAACACATTTCATGTAAACTAAAGGACACGCGATCTATCAGCTTCACTTCTCACATCTGGAGCTGCGACTCCAATCCCGCGGTCTTTACTGAGTTTAACAGTACGCTGGGTCTTTTACTCTTCAAAGTGCAGTGCTGCAGGCTAAAGTGTTTCACGGCTCGCACGCGTCTATAGCTGAATCAATCGAGGGTATGCTTGTGAAGAGGAATATTTCTGAATCCCGTGTTCATGTTATTTTGCGCGACAATGCAAGCAACATGAAAAAACCCATGAAAAAACAGATTAGCTCCTCCACCTCATCCGTAGCAGAAGTTACAGTTCTAAAACGGCACCTTGCTCGGAAGAGCCAGGAGGACACTGGTATAAAAACAATGAAAAAAACTCTTCTTGAGGCCGTCAAGAAACGATTAGCAACCATCGAGGAAGAGCCCTTGTATGCAGTTGCCACTCTCTTGTATCCACGTTTTAAAGATAGGTATGTTTTTTCAAATTTTTTCCATGTCCATATTGATTATTGTCATTGCCATATTGAGTATATCTGAAGCACAGCATAAAATAATTATTTTTTTTAATTAATTTATAAAATGCATAAAAGGTAAACTAATACAGGTCTAGTAGTATCTACAGCTGTATATACAGATACACACCCAGGTATCGGATCGGTACTCGGTATCGGCCGATACCCTGAGCCCAAGTATCGGGATCGGTATCGGGAGGGGAAAAATGGTATCGGAATATCTCTAGAAGCAACCTGAGTTTGACAGTTATCATGTACATGCAATCTCTCAGAGGAGTGAAATTGTACAAAATCTCAAAAGAAAATTAAAAATAATTTACTTCCTGAAAGTTATGCCACTAGGTGGTGCTATAACTGTCACTTCAGGCTGCTATATAGATTTATTCAGACATGATAAAATTTGTTGGCACACATGCGTAGGGTACCAAGGCTTAACTATGAGTTATATTGATCATGTGACAGGAAGTTGCCAATGTCTCAAAAATCTCTAAAAATGGCTTCTTTTGCAAACGTTAACGAACTCCTCCTGGAGATTTTTATCTGTTCACCTTTCAAACAGGTTAGATTGCAAAGCATTTTTTTTTCAACTTTTTAAAACTATGTGTGCATGGCGGCTGTCGAAAGTCGGAATTACGACATAAACAAGAAATGGAAAAAAAAAACAGAAACATGGAATTTTTGGTCGGGTTTAAATTTGCTGTGTGTGTTAAGAGTCCACGTCTGAACAAATCTTTATAGCAACCTACAGTGTTAGTGATAGCACCACCTTGTGGCAATATCTTATTTTCTGCTGTATTAAACTGCTATTTCAAGGCTGTGTTTCAAGGATCGGTTTGAAATTTAGAACACTGATGTAAGGGACCAAGACCTAGAAAAAAACAATCATTTAGACAGAATTTCTAAAACTGGAAGGTAGTTATTTTTAATTTGCTTGAAAAAATTCAGTACAACTCCAAGCCTTGTATGTTAACAAACTCCTACAAAGGATTTCACAGGATTATTAAATTTCACCTTTTTCTTTCATTTTTAACACTTCTTGCCTGAAAAGATATTCTAATTTAGGATTGGTCATAGTGCAAAAAAAATGCGGCGATGTGCTCGGGCCTTTGATTGCTGCTTGCAGCAAAATATATTGTTGTATTTTTTATACTAATTATGGATTCATTTATTAAAATCTCATCCTTTGGCTCCATAAACACTTTTCCTCTAAAAAGACCTGTCCTATAAAGTCTGCAGCACCACAAACACCTCTTACTGTTTTTTAAACCCTCATCTGGTCATACTTCAGCTTTCTTTTTAGTGGAGAAACAAAAATATCACAATAGGTCCTTTGATGTTTAAAATGTCTTAAAAACATTGTCTAAATGGCCATTATTCAGACTGGAAAACATTAACCAGCTCAGGTTTGACTGGGCAACACAGACTGAACAGGAGCTTGTCCAGAAGTGTATCCATCAAGTTTGCATTGGTGCGCACATAATGTGAGAAAAAGAAAAACAGCCCTTTCTCCACCCTGTAGAGAGAAGACACGTTGAACCTGTCCTGACTGAGAAGAAAAAAAGCCAAAGGTTATTAACGTGTAATTAATGTATAATTAAATTCCTTGCCTCACATATTAATGCCACATCCCCTGCTTAGGTTTACCCAGCAGCACTACTCTGGTGTTGCGTAGGACATTATGATAATCCTAGCATTTTTCATCTCATTGCTATGGCATATCTCAGCAACCTTTTGCCATATTGGCACCAGACTCTGTGCAGGTCGCTTTAATACGTAAAGCTGACCCCTAAAAATGTGCTCAGATTTTGCCTTCTGGATGCTTGACCCACTAATAATGCCTTTTTTCATTGTTGTATTTTTTGCTCCTCCTGAAAAGGTCATCACAATTGTGTTTGCATTATTTGTTGAAAAGTTCCATATTCGAAAAAAAATACATACATATATATATATATATATATATATATATATATATATATATATATAGCATGTTTAGTTTAAAATGTTTCAATTTAGAAACTAGCATACAAAAAAAGCACAGCTCCTTCTGAAGAAAAGAATTGATAACTTGTTTGTTCAAATGTTCTTTCTTCGGTTTATAGAGCCCATATACCGTATTTTTCGGCTCATAAGACGCACCGGCACATAAGACGCACCCAATTTTTAAAGAGGAAAATCCAGAAAAAAAAGATTCTGAACCAAATACTGTTGTAAAATATTTTATATCAACTGTGTAAAAGTTAACAGCCAAACATGTAACATGAACAGACAGTAAACAGTAAAAGTAACAAAAAAAAGGCTGTAATGTTTTTCTTTGCCCCCACTCATCACTCTAAAGTCCACCATTCGTTATCACCATCACTGTTCCAGTGCAACATTGTCACCACATTACTAATAATAGCTAGTAACATGGTCACTACATTACTAATAATAGCCAGTAACATTGTCACTACATTACTAATAATAGCTAGTAACATTGCCACTACGTTACTAATAATAGCTATTAACATTGTCACTACATTACTAATAATAGCCAGTAACATTGTCACTACAGTACTAATAATAGCCAGTAACATTGTCACTACATTACTAATAATAGCCAGTAACATTGTCACCACATTACTAATAATAGCTAGTAACATTGTCACTACATTACTAATAATAGCCAGTAACATTGTCACTACATTACTAATAATAGCCAGTAACATTGTCACTACATTACTAATAATAGCCAGTAACATTGTCACTACATTACTAATAATGGCCAGTAACATTGTCACTACATTACTAATAATGGCCAGTAACATTGTCACCACATTACTAATAATAGCCAGTAACATTGTCACTACATTACTGATAATAGCCAGTAACATTGTCACTACATTACTAATAATAGCCAGTGACATTGTCACTACATTACTAATAATAGCCAGTAACATTGTCACTACATTACTAATAATAGCTAGTAAGATTGCCCCCACATTACTAATAATAGCTAGTAACATTGTCACTACATTACTAATAATAGCTAGTAACAATGTCACTACATTACTAATAATAGCCAGTAACATTGTCACTACATTACTAATAATAGCCAGTATTATTGTCACTACATTACTAATAATAGCCAGTAACATTGTCACTACATTACTAATAATAGCCAGTAACATTGTCCCTACATTACTAATAATAGCCAGTAACATTGTCACTACATTACTAATAATAGCCAGTAACATTGTCACTACATTACTAATAATAGCCAGTAACATTGTCACTACATTACTAATATTAGTCAGTAACATTGTCACTACATTACTAATAATAGCTAGTAACATTGTCACTACATTACTAATAATAGCCAGTAACATTGTCACTACATTACTAATAATCGCTAGTAACATTGTCACTACATTACTAATAATAGCCAGTAACATTGTCACTTCATTACTAATAATAGCCAGTAACATTGTCACTACATTACTAATAATAGCCAGTAACATTGTCACTACATTACTAATAATAGAAAGTAACATTGTCACTACATTACTAATAATAGCTAGTAACATTGTCACTACATTACTAATAATAGCCAGTAACATTGTCACTACATTACTAATAATATCTAGTAAGATTGCCCCCACATTAGTAATAATACAGTGGTTCTCAAACTTTTTTAGTCGAGCCCCCCTGTAATCAAACACTCTCTAATTGCAGAACATGTTACTTACGTTTGTTATCTCGTATGTACATGTGTGAGATGTACCGTTGAGAGATGATTTGAGTTTGAGTTTATTAAAGAAGAGTTTCAGTCATTGAGAGCGTTTTGTTTACCTCACGCGAGCGCGAGTGCGCGCGAGAGAGAGAAAGAGAGATAGAGAGCGAGCGCTGGAAACAAACGTATGCTTTTTGTTCTAATATAAATCCTTTTGATTTTTGTCAGCTTATGAAAACCCAAATAACTCCAAAGGATCAAACTGTCCAAGATTGTGAAACTGTCCAAGTGAATGTTTAGCGGAAATAAAACCCTCACAGACTGAAGACGATGCTTATCGATCATCATCTTATTGTCAGGCTCAAAAAACATAGCAGACAAACTATGAGCTGTGCCCATATCACATCTTGAAATGTATTTTAGCGTGAGAAAACGGGTTTGTAGCGTGAGAGATCACTCAAATGCGAGAATCTCTGTAGTTTCGCTCATGACGTAAGTATGGATGCGGATGCCAAAGGCATTGTGGGAAATGTAGTTTTTCCCCCCGTTTTCGTTACGTCCGCGCAATGGCAGAGATGGGCGATGACGTCAGCGCGCAGCGCTTGGTAAGCAAATATGGCCGCGGCTTCGGCCTAGCTCCGGAGCTCCGGAGCTCTTACACCTCTCATACGGCCGTTACCGGACTTCGCGGCGGTTTGCATTCGCTTCATAAGACGCACCAACTTTTCCCCCTCAGTTTTGGGGAAGAAAAAGTGCGTCTTATGAGCCGAAAAATACGGTAATCATTTTGAAAGTTCAAATCAAAGTTCATTATTTGGTTTTTAAAGTCTCCAACAACAGTTTGAAATGCATCCAAGGTCAAAACACACAAATTATATTTTAATACATGTTTATTTTTACCGTATTTTTAAACGACTCGGTTTTATGAATCGTTAAATTACGAAGCATAAGTACTTATATCAATAGTAATAGTTATTTTTATTATTATTTTTTTTAAATAAGTTAATGCTTGAGTACCTGGTGGACTTTTTGACAACACAGAATAGAAGCCACAACTGTGGATCAATAAATGACCAATATCTGTCAAAATGGAGCTAAACATGTGTTTCTGGAGAGATTTTTATAAGACAATGTCCAGATGGGCACTATTGGCACCAAATTGGCACTTGGTAACCAAAAGAACAAATTGATGTAAATTATTTTTTTTTTTTATACAAATTAATACCACTAGATAAACTACTCAATAAAAAATATTTTAAAAGAAAATACAAACAATGAAAAAGTATGTGAAACAATGTGATTTGTGCCACTCATTAAAACAATCTGAATCTCCTCTAAAATCTCCTCAAAACAATCAAATATCTTCTTAGATGCCATTGTGTTACTAACAGTAACAGAAAAACAGGCCTTTTTCTCCAGAAAAAAACTATTTGCTGCGCTCTCTGCTTACCGGTGTGTGTAAAGATGGATAACTGGAAGCATCTGCTCTCTTTACGCAGTCACGTAAAATTTCTTGAGTTTAGATACGGAAACCACCATTTTGAAAGAATAACCGGACGACAACACTTCAATAATTCTATTATTAAATAGCTGCGGTGCCTAATCTCTTGTGATCACCACTGCCCCTAGCTTGAGGCCGGAGAGCTGCATTTCATGATCACTCGGCACAAAAAACACTTCACACACATGCGCAGAGGTTGATAAAAACACTGTAAATTCAGCTCAAATAGTATGAGTGATTGAACTCACTGCTGGTTTCTGGCTGTCAATCAATTGAAACCACCTTTAATAATGAATACTTTTGGAAACATTACGTTATACTTACGTTTTTACCAATGAAATCTATGCGATCTACCTCAAGTGGTCAGTTCATCATGTCACAAGGGACCAAGTTCCTGCTTGGTTAAACCCCAAACCATTGTCTTGTTTTAATCATTATCATCTCAAAAAAATCCATCGCATTGGGTTCTCAGCCACATCACCCTGTAAGCTTCAAAAGCATTTGCTCCACCCTGTTGCTCTAGATTTTTACCACTGAGTCAGTCCCATGCCACAGGAAGCACTGCTTCTATTGAGCTTGTATGGAAGTGTCAAAATCCAAAGATACAGGAAGGAGCCAGATGAGAACAGCACAGAGTTCAATGTGGCCAGTGAGAAGGGATTTATTGTACAATTGGCTTCCCACCAGAACACCAGATAAAGAGATGCTGGACAGCAATAGACAGAAATAACTTGGACTTCTGGAAAATTGCACTGAAAATCTCTTAGAAAGGTTGCATTTAATGCTCAAAACCATTTTCTGATGCACAAACATTTCAACATAAATCCAAATGACTGGGCGTCAGAGGTAGATCGAAGAAGATATCTAGACCAGGGGTACCCAATAGGTTGGGAATCAAGATAAACCCAATCATCTGAAGCTTAAGGTGATGTGGTGAAGGACAATAAAGTAATCGTGGCTTTAGTCAATCTTGCAACTCACAACAGTCCCCTAGTGCCCTCTAGAGGTAACTCTCCCCATGGCTCTGCTGTAATTGAGTCATACAATGTTCAAAACGTGACAAATTATGACATTGATAACATTGATCAGCACTTTCCAATTTAAAATAAATAAATAAATAAATAAATAAATAAATAAATAAAATCAATGTCCAATGTTCCATTTAAAAAAAAAAAATCTTATAAACACAGGCTTGATCTATTTTAACCACTATTTTCACAGTATGCTCTAATTGCCGGTAGAATAGTTGTTTTGTAGCTGTACGACCTGGAACAGAACATCTACCAAGAAAGAAAAATGTAATTATTACTAAACACCAGAGATAATGATAATTCAAGCTATGTTTACCTGAATCATGGATTATCTCAGTGTTAGGGCTGAACGATATTGGATAAAAATTACATTGCAATATTTTTTCCAAACGATATATATTGCGAAATTGAGAGCCATCAATCCAGGCTAAAGTCAATAATTACATATTAATAATTTCACTAATAAGCAAGCTTCATTACAAGTGAATGTATGGTGGAGCAGTGGGTAGCACTGTGGCCTTCCAGTTAGAAGGTTATCGGTTCGAGGCTCACCGGTGACCTTCCTGGAAGGAGTTTGCATGTTCTCCCTGTGCTTGCGTGGGTTTCCTCCGGGTACTCCGGTATCCCCCACAATCCCAAAAACATGCGATTAGGTTAATTGAATAATCTAAATTCCCCTTAGTGTGTGAATGTGTGAGTGAATGTTGCCCTGCGATGGACTGGTGACCTGTCCAGGGTGTACCCCTGCCTCTCGCCCAATGTGTGCTGGAGATAGGCACCGGCAGACCCCCGTGACCCCGAAAGGGAAGAAGTGGGTATGAAAATTAATGAATGAAAAAAGGGTCACTTAATATTTTATTGGAAAAAAATCCCTCAACCTATTGTGCATCAACTCAAAAAGTTTTGTTTGAACAGGGCTTTTACAGGTTATTTTATTTACAAAGGGTTTGTTTTTTTCTCAGCTGTGGAATATAGTAGAGTAGTTCCTGTCCAGCTGAAGACAGAACCAACCTTGCCACAGGAGGTTTCCCCTTCATCAGAAAAAATCTCTATAAATATAAATATATTACATCAGATTAGATTTATCCAAAAGAAACCCTTGTGTTTCTGTACAAAAATTAGCAAAAGATAAAAAGAAATAAATGAAGTAATATGTTGTTGGAATCAAGAGCATGAGCAGTTTTAAAAGCAATATTATAAAAAGTCAATTTATATAATATCAAAAATGACACAATATATTGAAAAACAATATTATTTGGAATAAACCCTGTGTATAAAAACTTTTATTACATATGACTGTGATTGAAAAATTCACAAAACTCACAGGGCTCTCGATGATGGTATAAACACTATTCACTATTTCACTATTTACAAGTGTTTTGGCACTCATATCTAACACTTTATTGTGCCAAAAACAACGGAAGAATGCGAGGAAATAAGGAAAAAAGACACATGTGCGCGAATGCGGAATAATAATCACGGACAGAACATGATAAAACAGTTCAATCTAACACTAACAAACCTATTACTGCTACTAAGAGAATGCTTATATTATTATATACAGCATAAATATTATATTTACAGTGAAATATCCGCTGTTGCTAAACCGATCACAGGAAATCAATCACTCATCTGTCACTGATCTCCTGAGCTCCTGGCGATTTTTATTCCCGTCCCATCCCGATCACGAGATTAATAACAAAAGTTTACCCCATCCCACAGGAATCCCACGGGAATCACGAGACCCGCGGGAAATCCCGACAAATGTCATCCTCTATGAGGTGTCACACTGGCAAAGTCGCGCACCTCTTCATCGCCATTTTAGTAGTAAATTGTTCCTGTGCCGCTGCTCACCGCTGACAGTCACTGTGGAGGCACGCGGAACGTACATGTCACCCCAGCAACAAGCCATACAACAAACTCTACATGATGCTACCGTTCTGTTATACACCATGGGCTTCTACCCCTCACATCGTATGCTCCGGCGATGTCGATATCAAAACAGAATATCATTCAGCCCTACTCAGTGTTACTCTTTTTTTCTCATTTCTTACTTTGGACAAAGGAGCATACACAAGCCCCGCCTGCTTTTATCTCCCCGGCAGAATGGTGAACAAGCCTGATTTTAAAAAGTCTCACATTCCCTCCTAAACCTTATACACAGTTCCAAGCACTTTTTCTTCCATTGTGCTTTGTTTTGTGTAGGAAGTATGAGAAAAAAGAGCCCTGTTGACAGGTGTTGTATTTTCAATGGTTATCCCTACTTTTCACCTCTAGATGGCACAAAGATTGGGTCTAAAACAGATCACATGCATTTTATCTAATCTAAATATAAAATACCTTTAAATTAGGTGTCACAACGTTTAAAACACAACACATCAAAACTTTTTTGAAATGTACAATGAAGTCAAAATTAAACAATAAGTTGATTGTGTCATTCGTACTTAATTCAAAACAGACGCTGTAATGGCCACACGCACCGGTGGCATTAGGGACTTGTAAGGGTTTTTTGTCCATTTTGTAGATGGAATCTCTGATACTTCAGTTTGTTTTGTTTCACTGCAATATTTTTGCTAAGGGAGGGGGAAAGGGAGGGGGAGTTTGATTTAGAAGGAAAAAAATAATTTAGAATTAATTAATTGATTACAGATTTAGACTGAATTAAATCCCGTTGACCCCGCTCCCCAGCTGCAATACGCCCGGTGCCCTATGTGATCTGCTATATAAAAATCTGCTGGATCTTACTTGAAGCGCTGCGCGGCCTGTTTTCCGTCAGTGCAGAGATGGCTCCGGTTGTGATGGTCTTCCTGATGCGGGACACTGACCCCAGGACAGGCTTAGCCAGAGCATCGTCGCTACTTGCTCGCGTGATCTGTAGACAACATTAGAATAACTAATACAACAGCCAAGAAGCAGATTTTAACGGGACTCGGTCGAAATAAACAGTGGGTGATTGGGTTGGGTCAATGGATGATGAATGGAGGATGAAGTTGTTGTGAGGAGAATGAATGCTATTAATTCATTAATGCTATGCAAGCTTTATGCAAGTATCTAGTTCTGATGGACACGTGCAATAAATCAAAGTCCCAAGTGCTTCGACGAGTTCTATGCAAGGCTGAATTCACCATAAACGGCTGGAGATAACTACAGCCTGGGTATGTTGCGAGTGTTGCTTAACGGTTTTTTCAATTCAATGCCACTACCTCTTTCATATCTTTCATTCAAACCTCCCCCTCCCCCCCACAGCCTCGTTTCATTTCGTCGTGTAAAAGTAAGCGCTTTTGTTTAGACGGTTTGCTGACTTCAGGACAGTCGCTCTCAACTCTCTACTTTTACATTGCGCCATCGCCTCATGAGCAATAGTGATTGATTAAAATGGTGCTACTTCAGATTATCTTAAATTAAAATGTACTCGTTTTCATTTTAATTCTTGTGGTTTTCAGTGAATGCAAATAACATTACATTTGTGCACCGATGCAAACACAGCATTTTCTTTTTATTTAAATGCCAAAATGGACAAAAAAACTAATGTGTTTGTTCTTTCAAATGTACGTAAGTCGCTTTGGATAAAAGCGTCCGTCAAATGCACAAATGCAATCAAGAAAAATAGCTTTTCATTTCTACAGTTTTTTAATAGTCCAGTTAATTTGTTAACTAGCTAAAAGTTAAACTGGTTATATAATTCATATATGCATATATCATACAAAATTACATTATTTTACAAGTTTATATCGTAACAACTGAATGTGTCAGTGTATTTATTAATTTTTTTATTTGTACTACTGTTTTAAAAATGTATAGACATATCTTTGCATGTCTTGTCCAAATTCCATGTGAAATAGGATTGGGATCCACTGCCCCGCCCTCCCCCGCTGAAGCAGCAACCCGCTTGCATAAACTGAGGTATCTACTGTTTGCATATTGATGCTGTCACAGTAATGGGGTTTGCGGGGAGTTTGTATGTTAACTGCTGTTTTGGGAGCTGTAGATCGAGAATCATGGGTAATGTAGTGCACAATGGCCGGCAGTCAAATAGAACGGCATGAAGTTGTTCAAATGAGAATTAAACTGTGCAAGTCTCATCACTTCGAAAGCTAATGAAAGTGTTTGATCCTTTCTAATGGTGTTTCGTTGACATTTTAGTTGATTTCAGGTGTTTGTGGAGTGCTCAAAAACCAACCAGAATATTGCTGTGTCCTCATTTATCAAGCAGCAATCAATGCCCTCGGCAACACTGGATCTGAGCAGCAGCAGGCCGTCCTGACTCGTGTCTTCGGCAAAATGCAAGCGTATATGGCAAGCCTTCTAACATTTAAACCTCTTCCAGTCCTAGCCATCTTTACATTTAATGTTTAGGTGTAAAAACAGTTATAAGCGCACACAAGAGCTTTTTGAGATTATGGCTCTTTATAACGAAACATACAAAAATAATTTTAGTACTAAAATATTTTCACAAGAGCAGTAGTTCTGTGAGCTCGAGATTCCCAGTTATAGATGTTATCTAATTCCGCTCAGGAGTGAATGTGTGTGTCTCCCTGTGTTGCACTATAGGACCATTCCAGAGTGTACCCCACTCAGAGTGCCCCACTTTAAGTGACCCTTAAAATTAAAGAAGCAGGTACAGAAAATGAATAGAACTGAACGGTGAGTTTCTCTGCATCTTTTTCCGAAACTAGCCCCTCATCAGTGATTTTTATCAGTGAATGCATCCAGACAGCAAAAGCACAGGACTCGGTTAACCCTGTGGCTCTAATGAATCTAAGTGAATTCTTTAAACAACTTTTCTTGGTGATGTAGGGTTTTGTTTTTAACCCTTTAAGATCTACGGGAGCGCCGGCGATCCCATTTGCAAATCAATTTTTAAATGCTGCTTAAACTGGAACCACATAAGATAGAGCTTTAATTCTTTTTTGCATGAAAAACAGGAGTTAGACTCACATATGAAACAAGCCTCATAGAGCTGTTTTGTTTCCACGAGTGGGTGTGTGGAAAACCAGTAAAAGCGGGTTCACTCTGAACGTAAGTTTTGTCTCTGTCCATGTCTGCGCCTTCAGGCTATATGTATGTAAATATTCATTTTCTGGCCTTCTTTATTTCTTAGTTTAGTTATAGCTTGCTCTCCTTTGGAGAAAGTTCTAGTTTAAGACAGGTTTTCCTTCCCCCATGGAGGTTTTACTTTGTACTATGTGAATAAAATCTTTAAGCTCCTGCATTTGAGTTCTCTGTCTCGAGTTCCTGACTGAATATAAAAATCAGGATGGATGTGGCCAGCCAATTGTACATTTAAAGTTAAAGTTAACCTCTTAAGCCCTGAGGCCTATTTTCCGAAAATCCTATACTTTTACTTTTAAGGAATTTCTCAGCTTTTACAAGGTCTAAACTGCAAATCTTGGTATCAAAATGAAGATAGGTTCTTGGGGAGTGGTGTGGATGAGTTAATTTGACAGTCAAGAACACTGGGTAAGAGTAAATGATGTTGGAATGGCCAAAAATGAACTCCGCCTAAAAAAAAAACACATGTTTCCTCCAATATCTCCTTATTTTACTTATAACGAAGCAAATAAACACAATCAATTGTAACCACTACATGTCAAGAACATCTGTAGCAAGTTTGGTGTTCATACTACAAGAAACTAATATTCTGTAAAGGTTTTGATTGAACAAAGTTCAGGCGTAATCCATGTTGGCACAGTTTGGCACAATTTGGCACAATAATTGAAATATGGAAAAAATCTTGTCCAAAGCTTCGGCTACGTTCATGGTCTTCTTTTCTTGCTTACGGGACATGATTTCAGCAAAAAAACTCCTAAAGAAACGCTGTAAAAGGGGGGTGGAAGCCCATTTACGCCATCTACGTGCGCTTTGCGTAACCTCCCATTCACAGGCGCTTTCGATGTTCTGCGTGTCCCTACCCCCCGACCATCTGTCCAATCCGGGAGCTCTATACATCGTTCAAAAGCTTTGAATCTGGAGAAGCCAATGATATCCACCATTTTGAGACTGACGGGATCGCCGACGAATCACACGACGGAGGACATAACAACAAACGGACTTTTATCGCTATGGAAATAACTTTTTGTTGAAAAAACAGCAAAGGTAAGACAAGATTTACATGCTTGCTTGGTTTTTGCTGGCGTTTTTTTTCCGGGAACTTTCGCTCCCTGCTCTGAAATACTTCATGCAATGTAAATGAGTTGCATATCGCTGGATTCTGCTGGTTGTTAGCTTTCATTTGATGCCATGGTTTTGGTGTTTCCGTTTATATTGTGGATACATATCGCACATAAACAAAAACGTGGTCATGAATTATACTCCGGACATGTTGTTGTTTATTTGCATGGCGTTCGAGCTGTGGTTAACGGATATGAAATTGAATTAGATACGTTTTTAGAGGAGTTTCCGCTGAACACAACAGTATTTAATATGTGTGGGTTATTCTCAGGGTTAGTGAGCCATGAGTGAAAATGTAACGCACAAGGGGGCAAGTCCCCGGTACCGGGGACTCTCGGGCTTAAGAGGTTAAGCCACAAGACCACATAGAAAAGGTAGAACGTTGAGAAATAAAGCAAAACGAGAACAAAAGGCAGGAAACTGTGACAATAGCACTGTAAATAGCTTGTATAGTAACTAGTTTTGGATTTTAAATTATCTCTAGCTATCTCTGATCAAAAGTATCTCAGAAACATTTTTTTCCATTTACAATTTGATTACACAATTGTAAATAGTTTATTTTGATGTTCATGGCATCACTTCTGCAAAATATGCATGCATTTTTTGTCTCACTTTATAAATTCGAGTGTATCTCAAAAACTAAGCAATGAATTCACTCAGAATAAATTCACTGTGCTTCAAAAGCATTTTTAAAATTTTTTTACATTTACAATTTTGAGAGATAAAACTATGAAACGTCTGTATTTAGAATTAAATCTAGGATATATTGATGTATGGTAAATTAAAACACTCCGGAAAAATGGAACGACAGCAGGTAGAAAGGGCTATGTTTTTGAACCGATGTGTGATCTCTGGCCCCAGTTCTCCTCATTTTACTGCTCTTTTTTTCTTTAAGCATCCCCTGACTCCTGCTTATTGATCTAAAAACAATATTTAGAGCCAATTACCATTTATAGTTTTTTTAAGTGCTGCTGCCTTTCAACACACAAAAACACCTGAAAAAAACTAAAGCGTAGCGATAAGCTTTTTTAATCTCTGTTTACATTTTTTAAAATATATAATTATATACATTATATAATTATAATGACAAGACCAGTGCTGCTGATTATGATGAAAGGTGTCGGAGACAGCAATGGTGTGAGTTTCAGGTGTTTGGAAAGCAGATGCATCTCTTTGAGTATCTTGAAGTTTGTCTTGTCGAAGACATTATAACAATAGGCTGCTTTTTCTGGTGAAATAATATTATTTGTTTGGCATAGAGGCAATAGTTAATGCACAAGATAAAGTTTGAGCTGAGCGCAACACAGTTTTTTGTCTGTGACTGGTTTACTGTGGGAAAATATTCTTTTCACTCATCGAACGCCACTATGCTTTAAAAGAGTGGGTTTATGCCACAAACCATATCTTTTACTAATTACACACCTTGCCAAGGCGCAGATCAGAAGCGATTGTGCTGGACGACCTGGATGTCCTCATACCCGTGCTGCTTGTGTAGGAGCTTTGAGAGCTGTTTGTCGGCAGCTTGGCTCGCTCAGTGCCTCCCATCCTGCCCCCTTTCAACATGGCCTTCTCAGCTCACAACTTCTCCAGTTTATTCTGTTGACAAACAAAACAACATGAGGATATAGAGAGTGAAAGGTAGACTTCTAAAACAGGAAATGGTCAAATTGTCATATAATTTGATTTGATTACCCAGTGGCCCACGAGTCCCAACACAAATGTAAATGAACTGAAGTTGGGGGGGAAGGGGGGGCTACATATGATGTGTTGTCTACATATGATTTATTTCTTCAATCGTTTTATGTATAAAGGTTGTGGTCAAACACAAACTGCATTTGTCCGGTCACAGTTCAGTTAATTTATGACAAATGTCTCCCCCTTGTGTTCCTTGTGTCACACAGATGAAGAGTCTCAAACTTTTCAGAGGCTTTCAGGTGAAAAAGGTTTTAACCTGTTCATTAAAGATGGTTTTTGTTTGGAATTTGGGGAATTTAGTTTTATTGCTTTGTCTGTACAGATCATCTTTATAAAATCAGTGTAACTGGACGGTTCCAATGATAAATGTTGTTTAGATGTCCATGCCCCAGATTATCTGTTTCTTTAACATCTGTGTGATCGATAATAAAAAAGGGGTGGAGAAGCAAGGGACCAGCCAGTCACCCAAAGCCCATTGAACTCCCTATCGCCCCTTATTTCCGTTGTGTTTTTGATTCGCAACTTTGTAGTAGGATCAGTGCACAACAAAACTGCAAATCACACTAACACAAAAAAATAAAAAGAAACAAACAAATACAAATCTGAGTGTTTTTGATTTGCACTTGAGTTGTGCACTAATTTGCCACCTAGTAATTGAATAAATGAATACCCATACACACACACGCACACGCACACTCTTTGTGTGTTTTTGTGTGTGTATATATATATTTTACAATTTACTCTAATAAATCACCTTTAAAACAAGTAAGGCTTGATATAATTTTTTTTGTGGAAACATAATTTTTCATTACATTATAACAAACCTTATATTTTACAACAAAAAAAAAATTCAAAGCATTTAATTTTGTAATTTCTATAGGGCAAAAATCTCAAATTCAGAACGATCAGTTTTATGCTTTAGAATAATAATCAAAAGTGTTTAGAAAAAAAAATCTGAATTTTTGTGAAGCCTACACATACATTTCACATCAAAATGAAACAATATCTGGGTCGTGTTCTACATCCTAATTAATTCAAAACAGGCACCAACAGGTTTTTCATGTGAAATTAACATGAGAAAATGCAAACGACTTCATTAAGGATTGGCTTTTGCATCATAGAATAAAACTAGCAGATAAATAAAATCCAGGAGGCAGAGTGAAGAAAAAAACAAAAGAAACATTTTAAAGATGGTTCTAGTTTTTGGTTATTGAAAGTTCGTACCAGAAACGCAGTACCGTCAATTGAAATCTGAGAGCCTAGTTCATGCCCAGCGAGATCTCTAGAGCTACGAATGATGACGGACTGAGCATCAGCATCGGTGCTGGTGGTGAACAAAGACAAGGAAATGTGACCCCAGTGGACATATGGCAAATGACTGAGGAGGCTCTCGGTAAATGCTCTTCAAAGAAGAAAACGAAGCCGTTAATATTGTAAGCCTGCCATTTCAGACTGAAAAAAGCTTCTTAAAGTACGTTTGAATTTGCTCGTTCAGTTTATTTATTATTCTGCTGAAAAAATAAATATGTTTTAAAATTAATCATGCACAAAAAAGCTAAACTTCTGAAATCTAAAAAAAATGGTAGACCAACATTCTTATCCAACAATCACAGAGCGTTCATGACATCACACATGTGGTTCAGGAAAAGGATGTGGAGGCTCAAAAAAAAAAAACTTATTGACAAAATTAAAAAAATAAAATAAGAAATCACACCTCATGAATGAAAAAAAGTTTGGTAACTGACTTTAACATGGGCATCAACGAGACTCTGCTCCCTTTTGCAAATGGCCTAGTGGCCAGTTGATGTATTGCAATTCCAATCACTTCCTTCAAAGCAGGGGTGTCCCAACTCATTTGAGCTTCTGGCCACCCGGTCAGACAAACCATATCGAATAATCATTGATTACCTTAATTGACTCATTCCTTAATAAATCTTATTATTCCAATTAATAGTTTTTTTTTAGCACGTAGAAAAAATTAAATTCTAAAAAACCTGTCACTTTTGCCCACTGCAGAACGGATCGCTTAATGGGGAAACCAAAGTGTGGACTGTCAAACACAACAATTGTATTATTAATGTAATTTTTAACTGAAACTCAATGCATAAGGTGTACAGTTGTTGATTTTAAATAAACTTTTATTTTAACTAGAGGTGAATATTCATATTCTCTTATGTGAAGCACTCAAGAATTGTTGCATTAAATGGAAAATTGAAGTATTATAACAGAGGCACAAAGAGACTCCCTCTCCCTAACTTTGACATATGGAATTCATTTTGTGCCAAAAGACTTTCAGTCAAAAATGAAACGTAATTTCAGCAAGAACGGACACAAATAAATTGATTACAAAGAAAAAAAACACATTGTATTGAATAAGCGCAGAGCAAAAGCTTCGGCTCTGGGATCTTGAATTTGACGCCTAAACGCGAACGCTTGTACGTCCGGTTCATTGAGCTGCCAATCAAAACCGTACTGGCCAATGAGGGCGAACCACTGTAATCCCCGCCCCATGGAAGGCTTGTGCCGGAATCACAAACATAACTTTCAGGATCGCAAACGCAATATTAGAAAGCAAAGGCGAAGATGCTGAAATGCGAAACCAAAACTTAAAAAGGGACAAAAAATGTAGTGTTAATTAAAATCAAACTCGACTTTTATGGTAATTACTTGATTGTTCTCAGGCTGATTTTTTTTTCCTTTGTAATCAATTTAATTGCGTTCGTTCGCACAAAATGAATTCCATATTGACACACTTGCTTTAAACTGTCATAAGCAGAAGCAGGAGGATGTTTCTTGGTTAAACCAGAACACAGGGTCTTTTAACAGAGTGGGTAGGGAGTAAAGCCATGTGCTTAAATCAATTACGTTTGGCAGAGTTTATTGGAATAAAAACCAACCCTTCAAATCTACATATCACTGCTTGACATAACAAGCTCCGTGCTGAAAAATACAATTATCCTTAAACTTAGATTTCAAACTAGCAGTTAGTGAAAAACATTCAAGGCATTGGGCTGCGCCAGATAAAGTGTGCTGAACGTGGAAAAAAAAAATCAATTGTAATGGAGACTCCAGCACTAAACATTTAGCGCTGCTGATGAGAAGTCTGGAGGAGGGGTGTAATTAGAGGAAGCCCGTGAACGCTTATCTGCTTACGCCACAGTCATATGACGGAAGTGTTCAACTGTCCTCCAAACAGTGTGCCTGCAAACATTCTGGAATCTTTATCCATAAAAATTACTTTTCCAGAGCTCTGCTTGATTTACCTAAGTTTTACTTTACAAGGATCTCCCAAAATAGCAAATAAAACAGTTTCATTCACACATTCATCAAATAAAGAGCTTTGTATCTTTTTCTCTACATGAGATTCAGCAGGTTTAAGTTTTTAAAATCAACATGATAATAAATTCAAAGCTTTTCTCCTGTATTTCTTATAACTCTCTGTTCTGGGGATACAGTTGTGATCATAGGTTTACATAACCTGGCAAATAACATAAATAATAAAGTTTTTTTCCACTCATGATTAGTGGTTTTAAATCCTAATGACAGTAGAAATGACCCTGATCAAAGGTTTACACACCCTGGTGATTTTGGCTTGATAACAAAACTGACAAAAAAGGATTTGTGCGGTTGGTAAAGGATACAATCCGCCTCTGCAACCAGTTTGCTCTGGAATCTGTTGAATTCAAACCACAGAACGACACACATTTCTATTACAACTGCCAGTAAGGGATGTAAGATCAAATCCACTGGCTTGGCTGTTTCAAGGAGCACAATAAGGAGACACTCGAAGAAAAATGTTTTGCATTACCGAGTTACCAAAAGAAAGACATTACTGCGCACAAAGTAGCCACTTACAAACAGCTCAGAGACAAGCTGCAAACTTCTCAAACAAAGGTATTTGGAGAGATGAGACCAAAACTGAACTGCACAACCAGAAATGATATGATGAACGGAACACCATCCCCACTGTGAAGCACAGAGGTGGGTCACTGATGTTTTGCCTCTACACTCATTCTGCTTCTTCCGAGGAGCCGAACCTACTTACCTCTCGGCACCTCAGATCAGCACCTTGGACGGCAGCATTGCACGGGAACTTCTGCGTTCCCTCCTTTAGGGAACGGGGGTTACGTAAGGTAACCTAGACATTCCCTTACAGTCGAAAACGCAGACGAATGTCGAATTCTTTGAGTATGGGAACTTTAACCATAACACTATGCCTCAAGTCCATCCAGTCAGTCTGACTCTAAGCTGTTAAGGTTAGATATTAGCCAGGTGCAAGACTGGGAATCTCCTTCTGCCCCTTAGCCCGGAATAAATCTATTGCGGGGTAGTCGCAAGTGCTGTACAGCAGGGCGACCAGAAGGAGTGCACCTCTGATGTGGAACAGAGGTGCGCGGAGATCACTTTAAGACCTGAAGAGGGCTACAAGCGAGTGCATGTCTCCCCGGCCAAAATAGGAGGGGGAGGACGAAAAAGCAATCGTTCTGCACCACAGAGGCGGGGAAGAATGGAAACGCGGTAATACAAAACAACCTGAAAAGGGGTTTGTATAGCCACCCGAGCTTGGGGGGTCCACAAGTCCGGACCCGAGTTCTGTAGGGGTCAGGCCAACGGCAAAACCTTCACTACTAGAACCTAGCAAAACTGACTGCTCCGCTCAGTCAGATGCCGCGTGGGGGGAGGATAGAGTTCACCGAAACCACCGTTAGGGGGCGTGAAAAGAGGAGTTCACCGAACCGCCGTTAGGGAGTCGTGAATAAAATGGTCTGCAGGCGCAGCACTTCCAAATCCGGACCCGACCGTAGTCAGTTCCGGACCAGAGCCCTCATCGGTGTTGGAGTTGGAGATGAGGGAAAGGATGTTCGACAGACCTATGGGGATGGTCATCCATGGGTATTGCCCCCCACCTGTGCCGACGGGTTAGCTGCCACCACTCAGCACCGCCGAAGGCACAGTGCCTAAATCGAGGCAGTAATGCCTGATGAAGGTTAGGGGTGTCTACCAGCCCGCAGCTCTACAAATGTCGGTGAGTGAGACCCCTTGGCTAAAGCCCACGAGGCGGGAATGCCACGGGTGTAGTGTGCCCTTAGCCTAGCTAGGGGGCAGGGTACATCACTCGCCTGGTAAGCCAGCTGGATCGCCTCCACAATCCAACCTGCAAACCGCTGCTTGGACACAGCGTACCCCTTAAGCTGGCCCGCAAAACAAATGAAGAGCTGCTGGGAGATACGGAACTCCCGGGTTCTGTCCAAGTAGAGACGAAGGGCGCGCACTGGACAGAGTACCCTGGGCTTGGTCTGCAGGGTCACTGTCTGATCCCGAAGGGGGACTGACGGGACCTTGGGGATGAATCCGGTCCTGGGTCTGATACGTACCAGAGAGTCCTCAGGGCCGAATTCCAGGCAGGTTTTGTCAGCAGACAGAGCCTGGCAATCTCCAACCCTCTTGAGAGACACTAAGGCCAACAGGAGAGCTGTCTTCAGAGAGAGGGCTCGAATATCTGTGACGGCCAGAGGCTCAAAAGGGGACATCCTCAGCCCTCTCAGGGCGATGGAGAGGTCCCAAGAGGGAACAGAGGGAGGCCTAGAGGGATGAAGCTGTCTGGTCCCTTGGAGAAATCTCGACGTCAGATCGTGGCTGCCGATTGATTTCCCTTCGACCCGAAGGTGGAAGAAGGAAATTTAAGGGATGAAGGGGACAGCCCCCGATCAAACCCCTCTTACCTGCATAGCACGCTCTGGTGGAGGGCGCTAGTGCATGCTCTAAAGTTCTTACCACTGCCGCTGGTAAGGGCTGGTGGTCCACGGAGGCCGGATATGCCATACATGTAGGGCCCATAAATCCGGCTGTGGGTGCCTGTATCCAATCTATGTGTGCCTCCCTTAACTTGTCCCAAATCTGCTGGACGGCCAGGGGGTGGAGACGCCATTCCCCTGCGGTTGGCTCGAACCTCGACAGGGAATCCGCGGTCTTGTTCAGAGCGCCGGGGATGTGAACGGCTTCGAGCGACAACAGTCTGCTCTGACTCCACCGGAGCAGGTGTTGGGCGAGGTAGTGCAGGTGGCAGGAGCGTCCCCCTTGGGAGTTGATATACGCAACCACCGTTGTGCTGTCCGTCCTGACAAGCACGTGATGCTGAAGCAGGAGCGCTCTGAAGCGCTGCACTGCTAAGATCACTGCAACTAGCTCGAGACGATTCAATTGACCTGAAACCCCAGGTGCAACATGTGCGCCAAGACCATATCCCTCTCTTTGATCAACTGGTCCCTGGACTTGACTACTAAGAGCCAGTCGTCCAGGTAGTCCAGGATGCCTGCCCGGCGTAGCGGGGCAAGAGCAGCCCTGACAACCTTCGTGAAGGTGCGCGAGGAGAGGGCGAGGCCGAAGGGCAGGACTCTGTACTGGTAGGCGAGGCCCTCGAAACAGAACCTTTGGTAGAGTCTGTGACGACAAGCCATGGCCACCTGAAAGTACACGTCCTTCAGGTCTATAGTAGCGAACCAATCCCCAGGACGAACGCACGGCAGAAGGCTGCGGTTCGTCAGCATCTTGAATCGGAGCTTAGCCAGGTCCCAATTTAGACGCCTCAGATCCAAGAATGGTCGCAACCCGCCTGAGCTTTTGGGTACCAGGAAATAAGTGCTGTAAAAGCCTGCTTCCGCATCGGCTGGAGGGACCGGCTCGATTGCTCCTTTGTTCAAAAGGGCATCGATCTCCTCTCGCAGGAGTGAGGCGCCTGACCGTGGTACAGGGGTCTCTAGAACTCCTCGAAACCTGGGGGGTTTTACGAACTGAATCGTATAACCCAGCCGGATTGTCCGGAGGACCCAAGAACTGACCCCGGGAAGTTTTCGCCAGGCTCCCAGGTAATGTGTCAGTGGTCCTGCTACGGACGTGCCCACGGATGCGGGCTTTGAGGTGGAATCACCAGGGCAGGGCCCTGGGTGCTGGTGGGTGGCTCTGTGGGGGCTACTGGCACCATGTCCACTGACCGTGCCAACGGAGCTCGCGCCAGTGTCGGGGGCTTCATCAAGTTATAAGGAAGAGGTATCCCCGACGTAAGGGCATGCAAGGCCGTTATTCTTGGGAAAAATGTTTGATCTTTCTTTGACACAGTAGATGCCGCCAACCCGGAGGTCAGCAGCGATGCGTGTGGAAGCCTCCCCCCCCCCTCCAGAGGGGGTCGGGTCGATGTTGAGACCCTGAAAGATCTTAAATCTTCCCAAGTCGCCATCCTCAAGGGCGCTTTTTATGAGAAGAAGCCCTTGTCTGCTTTCAAGAGCCCTCTGAGGATGACTGTGCGTGCCGCCGTGCAGGGGTCTTTCTCGGGCACCTAGCCGGAGTCTTAGACCTTGGCGGGGGGCACTCTCTCTGGCGTCGGGCAGGCGAAGAGGGTACCACACCAAGCATCTCAGAACCGCGCTTGTGACAGCGCGGAACCATCAGCTCGCCCAGACCCTCCGCCTGCTTCCTGATCGTGGAGATCATCGACGCAAAGTTATCCATAGCGATGCCAAAGAGGCCATCGGGTGTCACAGGTGCGTCGAGGAACCTGTTACGGTCCCCTGTTAACATCGACGCCTGTTCCAGCCACAGATGGCGTTCCTGGGCCACTATGGTGGACATTGTGCGACCAATGCTCTGAGCTGCAGACTTCGTGGCCCGAAGGGCGAGGTCTGTAGCCGAGCGCAAGTCTTGTAAAGACTCTGAGTCGCCACCACTCTGGTGCAGGTCACAGAGGACCTTGGCCTGGTAGACCTGGAAGGTCGCCATGGCATGCAGTGCAGCCGCAGCTTGACCCGCAGCCGATGAGGCCTTCGTCATCAGGGCTGACGAGAACTTCCCGGCTTTGGAGGGGACACCCGGGCCAAAGTGGTGAAAGGGGAGGAGGTACGAACCCTTGCAGACAAGGGAGCCTGACAGAATTTTAAAAAAGCTCCTCATGCACCTCCAGGAAGAAAGGTACGGGCAGTGCGCGGGGAAAATCCTGGCGTTGCCATAATACCAATAATCCAACCGCGACGGCCTTGGAGAGCATTGCCGACACACAACCCCGGAGGGCGGTAACACGGAGTTGGAGGACGCGGAAGAAGGCGCCCCTTCCGATGCTGCGCTGGACAGCAGATCATCCATAGGGTCATACTGAGACAACGGTGAAGCCGGAGCAACACCGAGGCCAGCAGACCGGACGGATCACACATCCGGCATGCGCAGGTGACGCGAGGGATTTCCTGACGCCATTGCTGCGGTGCAGTCCTCTAAGGCCTCGGAGGAACTGGATCGTTTCAGCGGGGCAACCGAAGCCGAAGTTCCGGTGCCCGCTTCCTCGAAGAAGGACCTCCTGTACCTTAGCGTGCGGTTAGGGAGAGCGTTGCAATGCACGCAATCTAGCCTCACACTCTACGCATTTCTCGTGTCCGTCCTTCGACGAGATGAACCCACCGCAGCCAGGAGAAACACAGACTTTACCCATCGCCATGAAAAAAGGACGAATACGGGCAAAACTGAAGAGACTGACAGGCTTGAGCTGGAATCAAAAGGTGCCGCGGTTTGGTGGCTGGCTATCTGGGCTAGCACAAGACAACACTGTGCGCTGAGGTAAGCAGCCTTATGATATTTCAGCTTGGTTTGAAAGCGTTGAAATTCAGAGGATGGCACCACCATTCGCTCCAAGGAAGAAAATAGAATGAGTGTAGAGGCAAGCGCTCCTCTTCTAGAGCAGCTGATTGCTAATAATCTATACTCGCAAATCAATAAATTTGCCCGTTAAATCCTCAGTACCACCTCCCAGGTTCGGTAAGTCCCATAGTCAAAGAACTCGACATTCGGGAACTAGAATGACGTTTTCACAGGTTGGAAAAAACCAGACAAACCAGGACTGTATTAGACATAAGTGTGGTGTTCTTTGGAAAATTTTTTTTTTATCGAGATTTGGAACCAAACTCCTCTATTGGACATGAGAATAATGAGATTAATTAAAACAATAATAATGTTTAGCCATTTCCAACTAAACTAGAGTACTCTGGTGAAAAATAAGTTTCCAAATTTGATTTGTACTTCATGGAAAAATCTCAGCATTTAAAAGTGTAAATAAAATGTTAAAGCACATATTCAAAAGTTCAAGAAACAAAACAATATGGATCCAAAAAAAAAAGACTCACTTTTTGTAACTGGATAAACGCTGTGTAATTTGTAATTTGAATGATTATGTAGCTGAGAAATAAAAAAAAAACTTCTGATTATGCCATACTTCATGTTGCATCCTGTTTGTTGCAGCCGAACATTGGAAAAATGCATCAATAGACAGCCAAAGCCACCTCAGCATTTCTCCAGCACAGGGGAGGTTAAGCATGTACCGCTCTAATAGCTTCCACTAAAACCATGGGCACCAGCTCTGGACGCAGAGAAGATAACCTTCAGTCACAGACTCCGGAAAAGCAGGTCGTTCATGTTGTCGATCCACATACAGTAGTGTGACCCAAATTGAAATCTAGTCCCAGAAACAAAGTGGCTTCACTGAGAAAGAAGTATTCCCCATCACTTTATAAATACAAGATTTATTATTCAAATGTCAAATTTTAACCTGGCCGTGAATGTTCCAGCTGTACCTTTCAATCTCTTCCCACCCCTTTGTTTAGACAAAAACCCCTCTTAAAACTAAGATAAAGCAGTAAATTACCAACTAAAAGAAAGCACTAAACCTGGCTGCAAACCTTCTGAGAGCACAGAGAAACAACCTTGTGCGACACCACGTCTATATTTATAAGAGTCACAAACGTAATGTCATCTCGCTAGCGTTTAAAGGACAAGCTAAACATAGAGGTCCTTGCAACCATTCTACCTTAGCTCCACTTCTACAGACAGAATCAGCATAAGGAAAATATTATAAGTGATTCACATCTATGAACGGACAGATGGATGGATGGACTGTCTCTTCAGGCCTTAACTACAACTACTCTCTTGGAAAGTACTCTGTATCCTTCCCCTAAGCAATCAATTGTTTTCAGCTCAACCTAAAAGTTGTTCCGACACTCCCAAAGTTTCCACTCCTTAGAGAAGATGCAAAGAGGAGAAACACAAACAATTGGCCTCATTTTAATTACTTTCTCATGATTGGATGGAGGTCAAGGGTCACCAAAGCAATCTTGAGTTCTAATAATTAGTGCTAAAGCTGTTCAAGTCAATAAAATGTATGATTATGGCTATTACTGTTTAAATAATTCTATTAAAGTTTATAATTTCTATAAATCGTATAAACTTTATTCCACTTCTCAAACATCACTGTGTTTGTCTTCTAGACAATATACAATGAGGGAAAAAACTATTTGAACCCCAGCTGATTTTGTAAGTTTGCCCACTACCAAAGAAATGACCAGTTTATAATTTCAATGGTAGTTTTATTTGAACAGTGAGAGACAAAAAAATCCAGAAAAATGTGTTTCAAAAAGAGTTATAAATTAATTTGCATTTCCATGAAAGAAATAAGTATTTGATCCCCTATCCATCAGCAAGATCTCTAGCTCCCATGTGGATCTTATACAGGTAACAGGCTGACAATGGAAGCCCTCTCAGCTCGTATAAACCTGTATAAAAGACACCTGTCAACTGAAGCAATCAGGACAGGACAGGACAATTGCATCAAAGGGAGGATGGATGGGGCCATGTAGCCTCAAGTGTTGGGTGAGAACTTCCTTCCCTCAGTCAGGTCATTGAAAATGGGTCGTGGTTTGGACAATGATTCAAAACACACGCCAAGGCAACAAAAGATTGGCTCAAGAAGAAGGATATTAAGGTCATGGAGTGGCCTAGTCAGTCTCCAGACCTTAATCCTATAGAAAATCTGTGGAGGGAGCTGAAGGTTCGAGTTGCCAAACATCAGCCATGAAACATTAATGACTTGGAGAGGATCTGCAAAGAGGAGTGGGCCAAAATCCCCCGAGATGTGTGCAAACCTTGTGGCCAACTACAAGAAACGGCTGACCTCTGTGATTGCCAACAAAGGTTTTGCCACCAAGTACTGAAGCATGTTTTACAAAGGGATCAAATATTATTTCCTTGATGGAAATGCAAATTAATTTATGACTCTTTTTGAAACGCATTTTTCTGGATTTTTTTGTCATTGTTGTCTCTCATTGTTCAAATAAACCTACCATTGAAATTATAGACTGATCATTTCTTAGTTAGTGGAAAAACCTACAAAATCCGCTGGGGTTCAAATAGTTTTTCACTGTATTTAACTGAAATTTCTTCTGTGACTTATATGGAGAAATCATTTACAGTGGTGCCCAAACTGATGCATACCTCTGTACTATATCTAAAGTAAGAGCAGTGTTTCTTTAATAATAAAAGATGGATAATTGCCATTTCGAAACACAATACAAAGGCGTTAACACATCTTTTTTAAGAAAGTACATGAGCTGTCTATCATCAGCCCATACAAGGAGCGTTAAAGTCCACTTGTTGACTGCCCTCCAATGTTAACAGCCAGTGTGGTTTGTTTCAGATGATGTCGAAGCTAAATAGAAGGCGATCTCTGTCGAGACGAATTGAGTCAAATCCATTTCAACAAGAGCGAACATGTGACGAAGATCACACAGCAGTTTGTCATAGATCCTGGCTAGTAACATGCAAAGAGGAAATGCAACTAAAAACAGAGAAAAAGCAGATAGGGTCAGTTCTCATAAACACACACCCACCCTACCACAAATATGCATGCAAGTCTTACAACGACGGTTACAGTAGCTGTTTTTCTGCTATATCCAGTCCAAAATAAACACTAGAAATGAAGGAACATTTTTCTCAATCTCCCTCCAGCCACAAGTCATTTAAATACATGGCAAAGGGTCTTCACTTTTCACTTAAAAACAGAGCTCTATTCGCTGTAATTTCAGACATTTAAGAGTCTATGATGACATTGTTTTCCAAGCACTTTAACATCCTACTACAGAAACCCTGCGACAGTAAATCCCAAAAGAAGACTGATAGTGAAGCGAGCAATAAACCAACAAACAATAAGATTCATTGAAGGTGATTATCTATCTATTTCTACGTACATTTTGTAATATCGCACAATAAAAAAAACCTTGATGGAAATGCCAAGATGTGCGCATACATTTTGAAAATGCGCATAAAAAAATAAAAACTGAGTTGGATAAACTTTTTAACCGATAAGAAAAAATGTGCATAAACTACGATGGAACCACATTTATTGAATAAGTCTCAACACAATGCAATGTCAACGTGTTTTTCGTGATGGGGGGCGTGATGGCGCAGATTTAATCTACCAACCAATGGACGGATTTCACTGCACAACATCTGAAATGCTGTTTTGGTCACCTCCCAGAACTGTCTTGACCAGCTACGTTCCCAAAGAAAAGTTTCCCGCCTCCAAAAGCAAGATGCGCGCATTTTGTTTTGTCTAAATGTTCTAAGATGCAAGAAAGACTTCCATTTTCTTTTGATATTTGCAAGCAGTTTCTCAGGAAGTGATGAACTGGGCGCTCCCTTAGAGATAGGGTGAGGAGCTCTGTCACACAAGAGGAGCTCAAAGTACAGGCATTTTATCTGTTAAAGACAACGTAAGGTAACTCAAAGTTACTTTATTTAAAAAGTTAGAACAGAAATTGTGTTTTTAATAAGTTGATATTGCCAAATACAGCTTGCTTCAGTGTTTAAATGATATCTATACTCTGTAGATAACCATGGTTACCGTAAAATAACAGAGGATTTACACTCTGTTGACATAAGTCTTTAGATCCACAGACGAAGCGCAGACGCCACGCAAACGCATGCAGTGTGAAACCAATCTTATCTGCAGCTTGTGCAATGGCGCATCAAAAGTGAAAGTGAGATTTTAAAAAGAGAGGGTTAATTCAAATGCGATTTCAATATTCCACATATTTACAGTGGCTCTCCTTTACCTGAAAACTACATAGAACATACCGTATTTTTCGGCTTATAAGACGCACTTTTTCTTCCCCAAAACTGAGGGGGAAAAGTTGGTGCGTCTTATCGAGCGAATGCAGAGCGCCGTGAAGTCCGGTCACGGCCGTATGAGAGGCGTAAGAGCTCCGTAGCTAGGCCGAAGCCGGCCATATTTGTACACCCAGCGCTGCGCGCTGACGTCATCGCCCATCTCTGCCATAGCGCGGTCGTAACGAAAACGAGAAAAAACTACATTTCCCACAATGCCTTGGCTACGGTAGCGCAGCGGTGCTTCCGCATCCGTACTCACGAGCAGAACTGCTGCCGTGAGCTCTCTCTCTCTTGCTCACGTGAGGAAAACAAAACGCTCTCAATGACTGAAACTCTTCTTTAATAAACTCAAACTCAAATCATCTCTCAACGGTACATCTCACACATGACATACTAGATAACAAACGTAAGTAACGTGCTCTGCAATTGGGTAGTGTTCCTAACCAGGTAAGAGCGCATAAGGATCATATCTTAACACCATGCAACCGAATTGCCACTTAAATAAGCTATAAATAATATAAGAGTTATTTAACATTAAGGAGTAGTTACATTTATTTTACATTAAAACAATTATTAATTAATAATTAAATAATTATTATATTACATCTGGGGGTGCCCAGATTCTTTTAAAGGTTTAAAGGGGGGGCTCGACCAAAAAAGTTTGAGAACCACTGTATTATTACTAATGTAGTGACAATGTTACTGGCTATTATTAGTAATGTAGTGACAATGTTACTGGCTATTATTAGTAAGGTACTGACAATGTTACTGGCTATTATTAGTAATGTAGTGACAATGTTACTGGCTATTATTAGTAATGTAGTGACAATGTTACTGGCTATTATCAGTAATGTAGTGACAATGTTACTGGCTATTATTAGTAATGTAGTGACAATGTTACTGGCTATTATTAGTAATGTAGTGACAATGTTACTAGCTATTATTAGTAATGTAGTGACAATGTTACTGGCTATTATTAGTAATGTAGTGACAATGTTACTGGCTATTATTAGTAAAGTAGTGACAATGTTACTGGCTATTATTAGTAAAGTAGTGACAATGTTACTAGCTATTATTAGTAATGTAGTGAAAATGTTACTGGCTATTATTAGTAATGTAGTGACAATTTTACTAGCTATTATTAGTAAAGTAGTGACAATGTTACTGGCTATTATTAGTAATGTAGTGACAATGTTACTAGCTATTATTAGTAATGTAGTGACAATGTTACTAGCTATTATTAGTAATGTAGTGACAATGTTACTAGCTATTATTAGTAATGTAGTGACAATGTTACTGGCTATTATTAGTAATTTAGTGACAATGTTACTAGATATTATTAGTAATGTAGTGACAATGTTACTAGCTATTATTAGTAATGTAGTGACAATGTTACTAGCTATTGATAGTAATGTAGTGACAATGTTACTGGCTATTATTAGTAATGTAGTGACAATGTTACTGGCTATTATTAATGATGTAGTGACAATGTTACTGGCTATTATTAGTAATGTAGTGACAATGTTACTGGCTATTATTAGTAATGTAGTGACAATGTTACTGGCTATTATTAGTAATGTGGTGACAATGTTACTGGCTATTATTAGTAATGTGGTGACAATGTTACTGGCAATTATTAGTAGTGACAATGTTACTAGCTATTATTAGTAATGTAGTGACAATGTTACTAGCTATTATTAGTAATGTAGTGACAATGTTACTGGCTATTATTAGTAATGTAGTGACAATGTTACTAGCTATTATTAGTAATGTAGTGACAATGTTACTAGCTATTATTAGTAATGTGGTGACAATGTTACTAGCTATTATTAGTAATGTGGTGACAATGTTACTGGCTATTATTAGTAATGTAGTGACAATGTTGCACTGGAACAGTGATAGTGATAACGAATGGTGGACTTTAGAGTGATGAGTGGGGGCAAAGAAAAACATTACATTTTTTTGTTACTTTTACTGTTTACTGTCTGTTCATGTTACATGTTTGGCTGTTAACTTTTACAAAGTTGATATAAAATATTTTACAAAAGTATTTGGTTCAGAATCTTTTTTTTCTAGATCTTCCTCTTTTAAAATTTGGTGCGTATTATGAGCCGAAAAATACGGTAATTACTGAACCATATTTGTCAAAGAAAGCAAAGCGTTCCACCCAAATATATTATTCCACCCTGTTAAATAGCTCGACAGGCAGGATGGAGATACAATTTGGTAGCCCAACTGGAAGACACAATAGCTCTGGGACGTCAGGTTTTTGTGAAAAAACAAACAAAAAAAAAAACATGCAAATGAGCAATGCACTCGTGAAAATACCGTCTTTTTTAGGCTTTAACAGCATTTAAAGTTGCCCCTCCATTATTTAACTTATGAAAATGTTTAAAATGCACAATAATAATTCTGGTGCAAAAGCACTAGAACATGCTGTATACCAGGGCCAATGATGCAGAGGAGTGGGTTCGGCCTAGAGCCAATAGAGACAGTCACTATGACACCACCACCTGTTCTGCGATCACAGGAAGCTACACGCAGACTGAGAGTGAAATTGAGAATCATGGAAGAATCAGATCATTTACTTACGATGCTGACTACAGCTGGCTTTACTTACTGCAAACACTGCTGATCACAAAGACGATCGTTGAACCTTCACATAGAATGCTTTAAATGTATGGTTAACGTTTATTTCCCTTATATTAGTCCGTCAGAAAGGTAGTATTAGGCTTGAAGCATGAACGCAGTTTGATTAAATTTCATTAAGATATCGTTTATTAACATGACTTCATGTATTATATTACAACTAGTTACAGTGAGTGACTTAATTATTTAATTATTAACCTCTTAAGCCCTGAGGCCTATTTTCCGAAAATCCTATACTTTTACTTTTTAAGGCATTTCTCAGCTTTTACAAGGCCTAAACTGCAAATCTTGGTATCAAAATGAAGATAGGTTCTTGAGGAGTGGTGTGGATGAGTTAATTTGACAGTCAAGAACACTGGGTAAGAGTAATTGATGTTGGAATGGCCAAAAAATGAACTCACAAAAAAAAAAACACATGTTTCCTCCAATATCTCCTTATTTTACTTATAGCGAAGCAAATAAACACAATCAATTGTAACCACTACATGTCAAGGACATCTGTAGCAAGTTTGGTGTTCATACTACAAGAAACTAATATTCTGTAAAGGTTTTGATTGAACAAAGTTCAGGCGTAATCCATGTTGGCACAGTTTGGCACAATTTGGCACAATAATTGAAATATGGAAAAAATCTTGTCCAAAGCTTCAGCTACGTTCAGAGTCTTTTTTCTTGCTTATGGGACATGATTTCAGCAAAAAAACCTCCTAAAGAAACACTGTAAAAGGGGGGTAGAAGCTCATTTACGCCATCTTGCTGCGCTTTTGGGAACCTTTCATTCACAAACGCTTTCGACGTCGAGCTTCTGCTTGTCCCTACCCCCCGACCATCTGTCCAATCCGGGAGATCTATATATCGACGGAAAGCTCTGATTCTATGGAAACCAATCAGCTCAACCATTTTGAGACTGACGGGATCGCCGACGAATCACACGACGCGCAGCGTGGAGAGACCACCTCTTACGCACGGGGAGTCATTCCATATTTGGTGACGTAATGACGCCACAAAGCTACAGAAATAATCAAAAATGGCGTTTGCGCGAAGCTATCGACCGGACATAACAACAAACGGACTTTTATCGCTATGGAAATAACTTTTTGTTGAAAAAACGGCAAAGGTAAGACAAGATTTACATGCTTGCTTGGTTTTCGCTGGCGTTTTTTCGTGGAACTTTCGCTCCCTGCTCTGAAATACTTCATGCAATGTTAATGAGTTGCATATCACTGGATTCAGCTGGTTGTTAGCTTTCATTTAATGTAATGGTTTGGTGTTTCCGTTTATATTGTGGATACATATCGCACATAAACAAAAACGTGGTCATGAATTATACTCCGGACATGTTGTTGTTTATTTGCATGGCGTTCGAGCTGTGGTTAACGGATATGAAATTGAATTAGATACGTTTTTAGAGGAGTTTCCGCTGAACCCAACAGTATTTAATATGTGTGGGTTATTCTCAGGGTTAGTGAGCTATGAGTGAAAATGTAACGCACAAGGGGGCAAGTCCCCGGTACCGGGGACTCTCGGGCTTAAGAGGTTAATGGAAAACCATGTATATTTCAAATTTAATGCATTTTAATATTAAGAGTAATTCTTGTTGATTTGCTATAAACACTTCTTTTGTCAAGTCTTGTTATTGAACAAATGCACTTTTTTATAAATTACAGTTTTTCCATCTTTGTAACAGTGATATGATACACACTTAACCCCTTAACACCCATTCTTATACCATTGTACTTGTAACAGTCCAACAAACAAAATGCATCCAAGCTGCTATTCATGTCCAAAAACGTGTTTACCATGAGAAAAACACATATTAGCACAACTATTCACTTTTTGTTTGCTGCAAAAAAAAAAAAAGTCAGTGAATTTTTTTATCCGGTTGTTTTGCCGACCATTTTTAAGGAAGACTGGACAAGTCTCCTGAACATTTTGAGACCACCTTTAGAAGTCTGTGACAAGGATTGGCCAATCAGCAAGCCAGTAAACAATCTTGTCAACGTCAGTGAGCTAGAAAACGTGTGGCATCCTTAACGTGCTCGGATCAAATGCTGATGATTGGCTGCGGCGAAGCTGACTTGAAAATCATGTTTACGGTGGCTACCCCCACTGGCCCAGAGTTTGTCAAGTGTGAGGTGAGGTTGTAATGTACATTACACTTTAAAGCATAGCATAAATTCAACGCAAACTATGTTTAAGCGATCAAAAGTATAGCTACATTATGCTAAGATTGACGGCAACAGCGTACGATGCAATATTTGTGAAAAGGTTATTGCGTCCAAGACTGGCATCACGTCAAATATGATGAAACACCTGACAGTACATGGAATTAATTTACTGCAAGAAGATCACGCCGGTGCAGTCATCATCATAGTCATCTTCATCCTCTCAGTATTTTCCTGACTCCAACAACATGCCCACCACAAGCGTCGTCCTCTGTGACTGATGAGGATTATGCGCGATCAGCATGATGCTGTTATGTGGCCCGCCATGTAATCTAATGTGGCCCGCGAGAGCTTAAAAGTTTTGAGTGTCTAAAAAAAAAAAGAAAACGAAAAAAAAACTACATTTCCCACAATGCCTATGCAGCCGCATCCATACTCATGAGGAAAACTGCAGAGCTGCAAACTCTCACACATTGAATGTAAGACTCGCATTTGAGAGATCTCTCACGTCACACCTCTGATTTCTCACGCTAAAATAAATTTCAAGATGTGAAATGGGCGGAGCTAATAGTTTATCTGTGATCTGTTTCTTGAGCCTGATGATAAAAGATGATGATCGATATGCATCGTCTTCAGTCTGTGAGGGTTTTTTTTTTCGCTAAACAAATTACAAAAATGCTATTTTTCTTTATTCACTTGGACAGTTTGATCCTTCATTAATGGAGTTATGTGGGTTTTCATAAGCTGAAAAAAAAATCAAAAGGATTTATATTAGAACAACCAGCATACAGTTGTTTCTATGCAACTGAATTGTCACTTGAATAAGTTATAAATAATGAGTTATTTATCATTAAGGAGTAGTTACATTTATTTTACATTCAATTACATTGTTTTACATTTATAAGTTACATCTGGCCCTTTGAGGACAGCCATTATGCTGAAAATGAGTTTGGCACCCCTGCTTTAAGATTAACAGCAAATGTTAACCCTGCACTTTGTTCATTTTGTGCTTTTGTGCAAAATTCTTTTTTTCGTAAACTTTAAGACGGCATTCTGGTTCTAAGCTACGTTCACTAGGGCAGCTAAAAAAAATATTGACTCTCAGATTTTAATCGATCTTCAGTTTAACACAACAATATCGACTCTGAAAATCCCTGAATCATTTCTTAACCATTTAACACTTAAAAAATAATGACATGCGCACTTCAAACTACTATAGCTCTGGTAGTGTGTGCCCAGACCTTTCGAATGATATTACATTTATTATGGTAGTGACGACATTGCCTGTGTGCCAGGGGTGGGAAGTTTGTGGAGCGTATGAGAGTAGAGACAGATGAGCGATTTTTTTTCCTCCTGTGATCACTTTAGCAACAATTTTTCAGTATTTTAAGAGAGATTTCATTGTATATATATATATATATATATATATATATATATATATACACCGTATATTATAGTTTAAGCATTGTTTTAGTAGTAGTAATAGGTTTCTTAGTGTTGGATTGTACTGTTTTTTTTTACCATGTTCTGTCCGTGATTATTATTCCGCATTCGCGCAAGTGTGTTGCTTCTTCCTTATTTCCTTGCATTCTTCCGGCATTTTTGGCACACTAAAGTGTTAGATTTCAGTGCCAAAACAATTGTAAATAGTGAAAGAAGATGTTTACAAGATCGTCGAGAGTGAGGAGAGGCAGACAGGGGGAATGTCGCCGTCTAAATCACAGTCATATGCAAGGAACAAAAGTACACAGGGTATATTCCCAGCTTTAAAACAATAATGTTTTCAATATATAGTGAACATTTGCTAATTGACATTATTTAATACTGCTTTCATAACAATGATTTTTCTGTAATCTCAAAAGTCTTGTCGCTGTACATTTATAGATGTATATTAGGGCTGCAACAAATTATTATTTTGGTAATCGATTAATCTATCGATTATTAGACCGATTAATCGCTTAGTCATCGATTATTTCAATGATTAATCAGTAGCCTTTGAGCGATTATTCTGCTTTTTCAACTAGTTAAAATAATGAGTTACAAATATTCTAACTAATAAATAAAATAAGAAAATCACTTCAGCTTTTGAAATAATTGTTTTCTTTAAGTTTTCTGATTCTGTTTCACTCAAATTACACACAAATGCTGTCTAAGCATTGTTTACATGTTTTGTTGTAATTCAATAGAAAAAAATAAATAATCAGCTGCATTACAGACAAAAAGAAAGTTGAATGTGATCATATCTTGACAGCAGCATTAATAATTGTTGGTTTACCACTCGTTTTAGTTCATCAAAAGTAATATCCCAGGGAAATACACAGTTATGAAACTAGATATTTGGAGGGTGATAATCTAATAATTCTTAGAAAATCTGGCAACGTTTCAAAATGTAAGAAACAAATAAAGATAATTTTAGAATCAGCATAAGATAATGAATGAATTGAGAGAAAAATGCTTTGGTGTGTGTCTTCATTTTATTTCTATTTTTGACTCTTAAAGCTGTTAAAATGAACTTTCCCCAGTGTGGGACAAGTTTTTTTTTTCCCATAATGTGAATGGATCTATATAGCTTTTTATTTTATATCAACGATTTTTTACTTTGTTTAATCCTTCTTTTTACGTTAAATGTTAATTTTTTTTTTCGGGGCAGCACAGTGGCGCAGTGGGTAGCACTGTGGCCTTCCAGGTAGAAGGTTGTCGGTTCGAGGCTCGCCGGTGACCTTCCTGGAAGGAGTTTACATGTTCTCCCTGTGCTTGCGTGGGTTTCCTCCGGGTACTCCGGTTTCCCCCACAATCCCAAAAACATGCGGTTAGGTTAATAGACTAATCTAAAATACCCCTTAGGTGTGCATGTGTGTGTGTGAATGTTGCCCTGCGATGGACTGGCGAACTGTCCAGGGTGTACCCCCGCCTCTCGCCCAATGTGTGCCGGAGATAGGCACCGGCAGACCCCCGTGACCCCGAAAGGGAATAAGTGGGAATGAAAATGAATGAATGAATGTTAATTTTTCTAATGAATACGCAAATAAAATATAAACATGTAAAGTTTGTATAGTGCTGTACATTCATAAATTATTACAATATTCACTGCTGTAAGCAGCTTGCTTTAGACGATTGCATTCTTTTAAACTTTTTAAACAATATTTATAGTTGAACATTGTGTTACAAGTAAATTTGACATCTACGCGGCATATAAGCAAAATAAACATGAAAACGTCTTCAGGAGTAAACATTTTATTTGAACTCTCATTGGTTTAGTGTCTGTGTAATCACGTGATTGAATGCGCGTTCACGCAGAGGGGAGTCGAAAAATACCGCGATGCTTCCTCTTTAAGTGCTCCAACATGAACGTTGTGCTTCCGTGAAAAGATAGTTCCGCCTTGCATGTATTGCACACGACAGCATTTTTGGTTAAGTTTAGTAAAACTTTCCCAAACCTTACTTGTTCTGATTCGTTTGATCTCCATCATAATTCGTGCTGAGTTTTCTTCTACTGCAGTAGCATTCATGAGGGCTGCATCACACTCTAGCGGGGGAGGAGCCAAGATGGCGGAGTGAGAGGTTGCTCTTTGCAGGCTTGTCCGTAAAAAGTTTTTTTTTTCTTCGTCCCTGAATGTAATTTCGGCGCGGTTTATGGCTCAGAAGGATAAACGTTTGGTAAAGGACTTTTGTTAAGTGTGTGAATGTCATTACAACTTTTTGGTGCACGCTTTGTAATTCGCTTGAGCTAGCTAATACTACTATGGAGGACCACGACTACAATCTGGCAGTTTCTAATGAAGACTGTAGTGAACAAGTTGCTTTCAATACCGAAATGGATGACCTGCCTCTGCAAGAAAAATCACTTAACCTTGATCATACTCCTCTAAAAGCACCCAACCCAAGAGAGAGAAAACCAGCGAAGAGAGTGCTATTGAGTCCATCCTAACAGCGTTGGTAGAGATGAAGGCAACTCTGGATAAACAGTCGGAAAAAATGGATTGCCAAACTGAGCTGCTGAAAAAAGTGGATGCCAAGATAGAAGCTAATACTGTACGAATTCAAGAGAACAGGCAAACTATCGAAAAGTTGCTTATTCAACAGACAAAATTATAGTTGGAGGTGATTTTAACATGGTACCTGATTTGTGGATGGATAGAAACCCCCCAAAGGCATCATGTCATAAATATGATGTTCTAATTGCTAAATTAATGAATAGTGCTAACTTGATTGATTACTGGAGAATTATAAACCCAACCACTTCAAAGTTTACCTGGTTTAATGCATCTGGAAATGGTCAGAGTTCAAGAATAGATTTTTGGCTCGTTTCCACACCATGGATAAAGTTTATAAATGAATGCTCCATATCAGCCTCTCCCTTGACTGACCATTGTGTTGTGACCTTATCCTTTTCATTTGTGAATCAAGATTCGAACATAATTCGCATATGGAAATTCAATAATTCCCTTCTTGAGAATTCTCATTTCAGCAAAAAAGTAAAGCAATTACTTTTAGCAACAGATGCTTTGGATTTATGTGCTCTAAGTAAATGGGAATGGCTGAAATACAAAGTAAGGGAGCTTTCAATTCAGACAAGCAAATTTCTTTCAAATTTTAAAAGACAAAAAAAACTTATTCTTATAAATAATATTAACATGTTATGTGCAAAGGTACAATTATCTAATGAAGAAAATGAAAAATTAAATAAATTGCAGTCTGAGTTGGATGCTCTCTATCTAGAAAGAGCCAAAGGGGCTTTTGTTAGGTCCCGAGCTCGCTGGATGGAAGAAGGAGAAAAAAATACCTCGTATTTCTTCAATCTTGAAAAACACAGACAAATGAAAAAGAAAATTAATAAATTATCTATAAATGGATCTAATACAGAGGACCCTAAGCTAATTGACAAAGAAATTCACAATTTTTACTCCCAATTGTACACTTCAAATTATTCAGATTCAGACTGCCAAAATTTACTTAGTACTTTAAGTAAATATGTTACAACAATTAATTTAGATTTTAAAAATGCTTTGGAAGAAACCCTGCAAATTGAGGAACTGGATAAAGCTATATTAAAAATGCCCTCTGGAAAATCACCGGGTATGGATGGTCTAACCACAGAGTTTTATAAATTCTTTTGGCAAGACATAAGATTGCTACTATACAAAGCGCTATTGGAATGTATTTCAACAGGACATTTATCCAACACAATGAAACAAGGGATTATCACGCTAATCCCTAAACCAAATAAAGATTCCTTATTGTTGGATAATTGGAGACCAATTACCTTATTATGTAATGATTATAAAATTCTAGCCCATGTATTTGCAGACCGTCTAAACAGGGGTCTGAAGGATATCATAGATGAATGCCAATCTGCTTTTGTAAAAGGTCGCAGTATACACAATCATATTAGACTAATACTTGATATGTTGGACTATGATGAATATATTGAAAATGGAAGTTTGATATTGTTCTTGGATTTTTATAAAGCATTCGATATGTTAGAACATAATTTTTTGATCAAAGTCTTAGAACTGTTGGGTTTTGGAGAACTTTTTTGTAAGACGATCACAATGTTTTATAACAATATTTATAGCTCCGTTTCTCTTAATCCAGGTCTCACATCTAGATTCAAGATACAGCGTGGTATTCGTCAGGGTTGCCCCATCTCACCAAAATTGTTTATTTTAGCAACTCAACTACTAGCCATCCTCATCAATAACAATCCTGAATTACATGGAACATGTATTTTTGACAAACAATATAAAATAAGTCAATTTGCTGACGACACAGCCTTATTTTTACGAAATAGTCAGATGGTGGAAAGAGCACTCAGTACTATTTCTTCATTCTCCATGGCATCAGGATTAAAGCTAAATGTTAAAAAATGTGAAATTCTTCCAATTCATTCATGTAATAATAAAATTATACAATCTATCAGAGTGGAAAATGAAGTTAAATATTTGGGAATTTTGATCTCTAAAAACACAATCAGAAGAGAAAGTGAAAATATTACAAATAAATTGATTAATATCAAAAAAGGTCTCAGCCATTGGTTAACCAGGGATTTGACCATTTTTGGGAGAAACCTTTTGACTAAAGCAGAAGGAATTTCGAAAATCATCTACCCCTGTCACTCAATGTATATATCACCTTTGAACATTAAGAAGGCTAATTCCATCATCTTTCAGTTTTTGTGGAGAAACAAAACTCATTATCTCAAACGATCTCAACTTGTGAAAAATTATAATAAGGGTGGAATAAATGTACTAGACTTCGAGGCAATGATGGGTACTTTTAAAATAAAATGGCTTCTAGCATTTTTGTCACAACAAAACTCTATGTGGTACCACATTCCTAAATCAATCTTTAGTCGGCTTGGAGGAATTGAGTTTGTTCTGCGTTGTGATTTTGAGATCAACAAGATTCCAGTGTCACTGTCTAATTTTCATAAACAGATCCTTCAGTTTTGGAAAATGATATTTAACCATAACTTCTCTCCCCATGGTTCAACCCTCTGGAATAACAGAGCAATTCTCAGTGGAAGAAAATCTTTATTTAATAAGGACTGGTTTGATAAAAACATTATATTTGTTAATGACTTACTGGATTATGAAGGTAATCTTTTAAGCTTCCCCGCATTTAAGGAAAAATTTAACTTTAATTGTCAGTTGAGTTTTTTTAAGAAGGTCTGTAAAGCTATCCCACCACCATTAATTCTAATGATTAAAAACACACTCTCATACTCAAGAGTTACTGTTGCCTTACCCATTCTAAGGGTGAATGAGTGGAAATTGACAGATACAAAATTTAACAATAAAATGATCAATATAATTATGAGACAAAAGATTTATGATGTTGACTTTGATAGATCTTCTTTTAAAGATTCTCCAAATTCTGTTATGAAAATTAAAGCGTTTTCAAAATTTGTGAAATGGCCTGTGTCTCCTAAAGTGAAAGAGACTCATTTTAAAATAATTAATAATATTTATCCTGTCAATTTGTTTCTTCATAAAAGATTTAAATTTGAAGTTGAACTATGTTCCTTCTGTAACTCTGAAGATGAATCCTTGGATCACTTGTTTTTTAATTGTCACTATTCTCAACTATTCTGGTCAGATGTCAGAAGTTGGTTAAATGTTAAAATGAAAATCCCCCTTTTTATAACTGAACACATTTTGTACTATTGTGATAATTTGGACCCTTCATCAGATATTGTTGTAAACACTGTTTTGTTATTGGCTAAATATCACATACACTGCAGTAAATGGAAAGGTAATAAGCCCTCTTTTGCTTGTTTCATGAATGACTTTAGAATGTATTTTTCATCTCTGGTAACAACTAGAAACTGGAAATCTGCAAATGTAACATCCCTCCTGCTCTCTAAATGTCTTTTGTTTTGATTACTCCTGTGCTTTTTTTGTTTGTAATTATTCTGTACTTTTGCCAACGCCCCCTAGCGTAACTTTTAGTTTGTTGTTTAGTTAAATTGTTTTTGATTGTTGTTGTTGTGTTATAACTTGTCCTCTATAAGTGTTTGTAAGTTTTCAATAAAAAAAAAAAAAAAAAAAAAATCACACTCTAGCGCTACAGCGCCGTAGCGCTCAAATCACGACACGTGACCCTTACATTAGGTCACATGACATCAAACGATTACTCGACAACAAAAATATTTGACGACAATTTTTTGATTGTCGACAATGTCGACTAATCGTTTCAGCCCTAATGTTTATAAAGAGAAACATGATTAAAATTCAAATACGTTTTTTTTTCTTGTTATAACACACTGTTCTGAGCATTTTAACCATAAAAATAACAAATATTTGCCATAGGTTTATTTCCTCTGAAAAGAAAAATGGCTACAAAAATTATACAAACACTATTTTCTGACAAAAATGATTGTAAACAAGACGACAATACCAGGCAATAACTGTTAGTATCATTATAGGAGATAAAGGGTTAATGCACGTGCTGCACATAAAATGATATTAATGTTCACCTCTGATTAAAATAAAAGTTGCATTCCTTTCCGAGACATGACATGAGAAACAAAGAGACTGTACACTATATGTCAGAGAAGAATTGTGGTGATATCTGTGTAGTTGCAGTGAATATTGTACCAACAATATGTATTTTGAACAAATTATCATTGAATACGGTGTCAAACAACCTATGCAATTTAAACAAAATAAATAAACCATCTCATACTTTACAGTTTAATTTCTTTGGCATCATTTACATTGCCTAGGCATTTTATACAATACTCGATTGAACACTGGAAATATTTACATCTCTAAATTAAAGTCAGTAACATGGGATTACATAAAAACAAATGTGTAACACCGCCTTGGTTTAGTTTCAGTTCACAGTCTGCTGCTGACAAAACCAGTGTACTTTCCTTTATTTCTTAATGCTTATTTGACTAAAACAGTGAACCGCAGGGCCTGCTCTACAAGTCTGGACAACATCTGTGTCTCGTTTGAACAACAGCTGGGGTTTCAGTCACCTTTATTTAGACCCACCTTTAAATAAAACGCATGTATGCTACTTCAAACCTCAGCAAACTGTGTCTGAAAAGGGAAATGTCTAAGTGGTAGGGTTGGTTTTGGCAAGCAGCAGAGAAGCCTGGAGAGCAGAGCCACTGGCTGCATATTAGTACAGCTTTTGCTGACAGAGGTGAGGTGATAATCAGATGTATTTCATTTGTGTAGCTGAGCACAGTCAGCTTTCAGTCAGCTTTCGAGTCTCTGGAAAAAAGTTTAAGTGCTAACCTTTTCTCACAAAGCTAATGGATTGATGTGATTGATTTATCATGTTACTCGGGCTGGCTTGAAATAAAATCACGGACGTTAGTCCACATTTGACAACAGGGCAATATGCTAATAGCGCCGATTTAAAGTCAGGCACATCCGCGGGCAGCCCTGTGTTATTGTTGTGGCGGAACCTGCTGCTGCCGCATGTGAAGGACATTTACTATATGTTACTAGTAAACTACGAAGAGTTGCTTCACGTAGTGAAAGAAAAAAAACAAATAGCATTGAACCGGAATCACTAGCGTTAGCTAGCATATATTTAAGCTGAATAGTAAACAATAGGTCACATGTAACTGCACTTTTATTAAGGTAAAAATAAATAAGTTGATAATATCATTCCACTGTTGTCGTTTCTTGTTGTAGGCAGTCCCCTTAGAAAACGTGTCTTGAGTAGCGTTTTGTGTTGCAGTGCCATGTTTAACGTTAATTGAAAAGGAAATTCCAGGACATGGACGTGGTGGAGGTGGTGAAACAAATTGCTTGCCTTGTCTCCCGCAGCTACAACTTTAGCCTCACAACATTCATAGATAATGGTTATTTGATCAGCTCAGACGTTTTACAGCCGAACAATTTTTCCCACAACCAACATGGCTCCTCTTTTCGCTAGAAGTTCCTCTGTGGCGTTTGTTTCGTCCATTCTGTTCTCTGCTCAACACACCCAGGCCGTGCTTCCACCGCTCTCATGCAGCCATACACGGATTGTTTGGTACCACTGCATGGCAGTCTGCGTCTCAAACAATGTCCTGCAGCGTGACATTTTGCTGCTCTGTGTTGGTTTGAAGGCATATATATCGGAACACCGCAAATTTGTTGAATCACACAAACCACAATCATGAACGGCAGTATGAAATGCTATGAAAAAACAAAACTGCTCAATCACAAAGTACCTGAAGCACAACATGGCAAACGTGAACTCAAGCATTATTCAGTGCAACTTTGTACTCAACAACCTCCCCCAGACATGGAGAGAAATAACTAACGCAATCTCATTTCACCTCGCCGAAGACATGGCTCCCGTGAAAACTCGATTTTAAAACTCATCGAAACCCTTGATAAGCGCGATTGTGTGCCCTCTTCTAATTGTTTTTCACATGTTGCAATCCTTGCTCTGTATAACAAATGTTGAGAGACGTCCATAACTTTGCAGCAACTTAAATTGCTTTACTCTGAAATAATATCTTTTTGTATTTGTAAAACCTATTGTAATTACTCAGATTTAATGTCCGATCAGGGTTTAAAATTGCCATGCGTGTTAAATAAGTCTGAACATATTTAAATAGCAAATCTAGCCACAGGGATTTCAAGCCAGTGACTTCTGTGCCGGTCACAAGGATAAATAGAGAGGGTTGCATCAGGAAGGGCATCCGGCGTAAAACATGCCAAAAACCAAATATGTGAGTCATCAAATCGAATTTCATACCGGAAAGGTCGAGGCCCGGGTTAACAACGACCGCCTCCGGTGCTGTTGACTTACAGGGTGCCGGTGGAAATTGGACTACTGTTGGTCGAAGAAGGAGAGGAGGGAGAAGGATTCGTAGGCAGAGAGAGAAGAGAAAAGGCAGGAGTAAAGATCTGAGAATAGAGACTCTTAACGTTGGTACAATGACAGGGAAGGGTAGAGAGCTGGCGGACATGATGGAGAGAAGGAGGGTAGATATTCTGTGTGTGCAAGAGACCAGGTGGAAGGGTAGCAAAGCTCTTAGTATTGGAGGAGGATACAAACTGTTTTACTATGGTGTGATAGGAAGAGAAATGGGGTAAGAGTGATCCTGAAGGAGTTTGTGAAGAATGTTTTAGAGGCGAAAAGAGTGTCAGACAGGGTGATCAGTTTGAAGTTAGAAATTGAAGAGGTGATGTTGAATGTAGTGAGTGGTTATGCTCCACAAGTAGGCTGTAAGTTGGAAGAGAAGGAGAGATTTTGGAGTGAGTTGGATGAGGTGATTAAGAGTGTTCCCAGAGGGGAGAGAGTAGTGTTGGGAGCAGATTTCAATGGGCATGTTGGCGAGGGCAACAGAGGTGATGAGGAGGTGATGGGCAGGTTCGGTGTTAGGGAAAGGAACCTAGAAGGACAGATGGTGGTGGACTTTGCCAAGAGGATGGAAATGGCTGTAGTTAATACTTATTTCCAGAAGAGGGAGGAACATAGAGTTAACTACAAGAGTGGAGGGAGGAGTACGCAGGTAGACTACATCCTTTGTAGACGAGCCAATCTGAGAGAGATCAGAGACTGTAAAGTAGTGGTAGGAGAGAGTGTAGCCAGACATCATCGGATGGTGTTGTGTAGGATGTTTCTGGTGGTCAGGAAGAAGAGAAGAGGAAAGATTGAAAAGAAGACCAAGTGGTGGAAGTTGAAAAAGGAAGAATATTGTGAGGAATTCAGACAGAAACTGAGACAGGCTTTGGGTGGTCAGAAAGAGCTTCCAGATGACTGGGACACTACAGCAGAAGTGATCAGGGAGACAGGAAGAAAGGTGCTAGGTGTGTCAGCTGGAAGGAGGAAAGAAGATAAGGAAACATGGTGGTGGAATGAGGAAGTACAGGACATCATCCAGAGGAAGAGGCTAGCTAAAAAGAAGTGGGACATTGAAAGGACTGAAGAAAGTAGACAGGACTACAAGGAATCACAGCGCAGAATGAAGAGGAAGGTGGCAAAGGCCAAACAGAAAGCATATGATGAGTTGTATGCCAGGTTAGACACGAGGGAAGGCGAGAAGGAATTGTATAGATTAGCGAGACAGAGAGACAGAGATGGGAAGGATGTACAACAGGTAAGGGTGATTAAAGATAGAGATGGAAAGGTGCTAACAAGTGAGGAGAGTGTGCTGAGAAGATGGAAGGAGTATTTTGAGGAGTCGATGAATGAGGAGAATGAAAGGGAAAGAAGGGAGGAAGAGGTGAATATTGTAGAGCAGGAAGTTGAAAAGATTAGAAAGGATGAGCTGAGGAAGGCTCTGGGGAGAATGAAGAGTGGAAAGGCTGTTGGTCCAGATGACATACCAGTGGAGGTGTGGAAGTGTCTAGGAGAGACAGCAGTGGAGTTCCTTTCTAGGTTATTCGACAGGATTTTAGAGAGTGAGAAGATGCCTGAGGAATGGAGGAGAAGTGTCCTAGTGCCAATCTTTAAGAACAAGGGTGATGTGCAGAGTTGTAACAACTACAGAGGCATAAAGTTGATGAGCCACACAATGAAACTTTGGGAAAGAGTAGTGGAAGCTAGGTTAAGAAGGGATGTGGATATTTGTGAGCAGCAGTATGGCTTCATGCCCAGGAAGAGCACTACTGATGCAATTTTTGCTCTGAGATTGTTAATGGAGAATTACAGAGATGGTCAGAAGGAGCTGCACTGCGTCTTTGTGGATTTAGAAAAAGCGTATGACAGGGTGCCGAGAGAGGAGCTATGGTCCTGTATGAGGAGGTCAGGAGTGGCAGAGAAGTACGTCAGAGTAGTTCAGGATATGTATGAGAGAAGTAAGACAGCAGTGAGATGTGCTGTAGGTCAGACAAAGGAGTTCAAGGTGGAGGTGGGGGCTACATCAAGGATCAGCTTTGAGTCCCTTCTTATTTGCTATGGTGATGGACAGGTTGACAGATGAGGTCAGACAGGAATCTCCATGGACAATGCTGTTTGCAGATGACATTGTGAGAGCCGAGAGCAGGTGGAGGAACACCTGGAAAGATGGAGGTCAGCTCTAGAAAGAAGAGGAATGAAAGTCAGTCGCAGTAAGACAGAATACATGTGTTTGAACGAGAGGGAGGGAAATAGAACAGTGAGTTTACAGGGGGCTGAGGTCAAGAAAGCGCAGGAGTTTAGGTATTTGGGGTCAACAGTCCAGTGCGACGGGGAGTGTGGAAAAGAGGTTAAGAGACGAGTACAGGCAGGTTGGAGCGGATGAAGAAAAGTGTCAGGGGTGTTGTGTGACAGAAGAGTGTCAGCTAGAATCAAAGGAAAGGTGTACAGAACAGTAGTGAGACCAGCTATGATGTATGGGTTAGAGACTGTAGCAGTGAGGAAGAGACAAGAGGCAGAGATGGAAGTAGCAGAGATGAGGATGTTGAGGTTCAGTTTAGGAGTGACGAGGATGGACAAGATTAGGAACGAGCACATCAGAGGGACAGCTCAGGTTGGTTGTTTTGGAGACAAAGTCAGAGAGGCCAGATTGAGATGGTTTGGACATGTGCAGAGGAGGGATAGTGGTTATATTGGTAGAAGGATGTTGGAGATGTAGATGCCAGGTAAGAGGTCAAGAGGAAGGCCAAAGACGAGATATATGGATGTGCTGAAAGAGGACATGAAGGTAGTTGGTGCAAGAGTAGAGGATACTGAGGACAGATTTATGTGGAAACGGATGATTCGCTGTGGCGACCCCTAAACTGAGAACAGCCGAAAGGAAAAGAAGAAGAATATTTAAATAGCAACATATAGTGTAATTTTTAACATCTAATTTCGTCTGTTTTATACTGAATTTGTGTGAACATTTTTTACAGGACAAAGAACTACGAAAAAAAAAACTCATTCGGAGAGAGTTTGTACATGCGTCAGTGTTGGGGTGTGTTTGGTGGTGGGCAGGAAGCCATAGGCGCTAAATGGCACCGATGTTCTGCCCCGGCCCATCACCACCAGTGTGTGAATGTGGAATGAGAATGAATGAATAATGTTCAGAAAAATTTTAAGTGTGATTGAGTGTCTAGAAACGCACTATATATATATATATATATATTGAAGGCATTGTTATTTTTTTATTTCCGAAATGAGTACAATTTAGTACAATTCCAGGTCTTGTATTTTAACAAACTCTGACTAGAGATCTTTATTCCAGAGAATTTTTTGACTTTGCAGTATTATGGCTCACAGTATTTATCATTACATTTCTTTAAATTTGGAGCAAAGATGAAGCATTATGTTCTAATGTAAACTAAAGTTATGAATATAGAGCAATATTAAAATTGTATTATAAAAAATGCTTTAAGTTAGTAATTGTATGAGTCAACATCAATGAACCAGCATCTGTGGGCCACATGGAAACAATGAAAGCCTTGGCTCCCAAAGTGCCAAGTCATAAGCTTAGAATCGTAAACCAAAATGGAAGTAATCATTTTCAGATGAAGACTTCTCCCCTGTTGTGAGAGCTATCCCACAATCCTCCCTGATCTACCAAGGGCTTGGACCATCATGAAATCTCCCAAAAAAGCTATGAAAGGTTAAAAACTCAAGGGAATTTGGTCAAACAATCTGAGGCTGTAGCGTTTCTTCTTGTCCTCAGAACAGCTGTGTATGCCGTCAGTCAGAAGGAGATGAGCAGCATTTCTTCTCAAGCTCTAGCAGCGTTGCGTTTTTCTACAACCACTAGTAGGATATGCACTCGAAGGCATTTTGTATCGATAATCACTTTTAAACTTTGGATAGGTTGGTAGAGCTTTTATCGGAACGCTTGAGAGAATGTTGTAAAGGAAGTGAAGTTGTGCTAGTTGTTCGGTACCTACCACGGTTTTTAGCCATGTCAGAATGTTATTACATTAACATTTATCAGTTCCATTTTGAGACGCATGTAACTTCGGTCCTCAGTGCTAACCTCGTGTTTATCTGCGTGCCGCTATCTAACATTAAGCCTGAGAACTTTTAACTGTAAGTTGGCATTGGCCAAAAAGCTCGTTCTGATTATCTGATTCAATTCCAACATACACAATTATGTTGCATGTCCATTAGTAGAATGTTTGTTATTGTGTTTTATTCAAAGCATCGTTCCAGATGATTCCTGTGACAAACAACAGAATTAAACATGGTAATGTTAGAAGCTAACCAGTTTCATGCAACGAAGCTCATGTACAAGTCTTTCAACAGCTTTAAAGTAAATGTATGATTTATACGAGTAACTGAAAGACATCGTCCGGAGCTACGTTTGGCTTTGTGAACTACTTGTATAATGTAAGTGCATCTGTCAAAAATGTATATTATTTGTTTTATTATCACATTTAGCGTAACGTACTTCTAATATCTGGAGGAAAAAAACATGGCTGAAATGTTATTTCTTTCAATTTTACGTATCTTAATAATGCAGTGCAGTCTGAGTGCACCAAAAAAAGACAACATCACTGCGTAGCGGTAAGCATTAATATGATGATTTGAACCTTATTAATGGTAATTTGGTAACTGGGCACTAATAGTACCATTTCACCTACTATCAAACTACTATCCATTTCCCCTTACATAACACGCGTTCGTAAAAAAAAAAAAGTTTGCAGCGTTGCATGTTTACAGTCCATACGTTAAACACTACTTTGAACACTTTACTAAAGGTTGTATTTACCTAGCGTTAATGTGAAAATAAAGACAGAGTTAACAGTTGAGAGTGTTAACTCTGCGATGTCCAGGGTGTACCCCCGCCTCTTGCCCGTTTTTAGCAGGAGATTGGCAGCAGCAGACCCCTGTGACCCCGAAAGGGAAAAAAGGCAGGAAAATGATTGAATGAATTTTACTTTAGTACAGATTTTGGGTACTCAACCAAACCAATTAGCATCATCGAAAATGCTGTGTTTAGGAATGTTATCTGTGATAGGCACGACTGCGATTCCCCTCTAATACACGGAGTGTAGAGAGAGACAGTAGAGCAGATTCTTTAAAAACGTACAGCGGGACCTCGAGATACGAATGCTTCGCAATACGAAAGAAATTCCAATATACAAAAATCAAACAGGTCTGCTCTGCTATCCACTTGTTAAGTCTGACGTCGCTCCGCGATCATTATCACACCAAAAACACTTTAAATCAGTTTTCTATCGAGCGAAACGATATGTGTACATTACCAATTATGTGTTATAACAAATGTTAGAGTCAAGGTAAAAGAAATAACATAAAACGTGGAAAGTGCTGTTCTGTAGCGCATCTTAGAGAAACCCAGTGACGTGTTCTCAGAAGCGTCTCTCCATCTGTCTGCGCTCGTTGTTGAAACCGTGTTGGTGATCTCGAAAAAGTTAACTTTCATACGTAGAGCCGTAATGTTTTCTTTCATCCGTTCCTCCTCCTCCGACACATCGCTTCACTCTCAAGGTAAGGTTTCACATTTGTGAACATATTACGTATTTTTCTTGTGTTTTATTCTGTTTTATTATCATTTATTACATTAACAATGTGTAGATTTAAGGATTGAAGAAACGTTACTTGATTTTTCTCTGGTTTACCATTTTTTTTATCTACTTATACTGTTGTTTCTGAGAGCCGCTGCACGGATTAGGTGTTTTACATCACCCTGGAACGTATTAATTTCATATCTCGGGGTACCACTATATATTAAGCGCTACGGCCTAGCCACTCTTTCGCACCCATCGATTTGGCTTCTAAAGTGAGATTTTGCTGCTTATTTTTGGCTTAATAAAGTGACATTGGCCTTTACTCTGAATGTAATTCTTGAAGATGAATGTGAAAAATGACAAATAATTTCAGTACACAAAGGACACATCAGTGATGAGATTTAAATTCACTATGGCTCAAAGACTACTGGCAGAAAGTGCAAATCAAATTCAGAATTACATGACAAAGAGTGAGATAAGTCCCCCATAAAGGACTGAAGACCTGCTCAAGCATCATCACCACCAACATTTCCTTATTGTAGCGTCATAAAGTATCATTCATTAACCTGGAGACCTTTGATGTTCCATCACTGTGGTGTATAAAGATGATGGAAAAATCTGTTACAAAAAAAGAGCTAGCAACTCCTCTTGGTTCCCAGAGATTTTCATTCCCTACTGATCAAAGCTTCCGGTCTGTTTTGGTCTCCCAGCTCTAGTAAAGGAAAGCAGTGGTTCTGCTTCTGTTTCCCACTTCTACAGCCTCGTCTGACCTCAGTACTAAAAGAAGTCACATGATTTCGTGCAAATGTCACTCCTGGTGCCACTACTAGTCAGAACTGGAGAGAGGATATTATTCGTTAAAACTAAATGTTCGGCTACCATTAGGAAATGTGTATTTGTTTAACTTATTCTGAGGAATCCGACTCAAATCTCTACATGCAACTAATGCATCGTTCCATCAATCACACTGCCATATTTTCCTCATGGACATCAGTTTGCTTTTAGGGCTCAAAGTTATTCTCAAGAATTATTGTTTCCTGCCTTCTTGTGCACTTTTGCTTGAAATGTCACAGAATTGCATACACACGTCAGAACTGGTGAAAACTTACATTTGATTGGGGTTCTAAAAGTGAGTGTCGAAAAATGCCTCTATAGCGCCACCTAATGCTAGGACTGGGTATCGAGTTCGGCACTTTTTTAAGCACCGACCGAATCGTTCAGTTGAAATCATTTTCGTTCGATAACAAATTTCGATACCTAAGGGTATAATCTTGTCAACGTCAGTGAGCTAGAAAACGTGTGGCATCCTTAACGTGCTCAGATCAAATGCTGGTGATTGGCTGTGGCGAAGCGGCCTTGAAAATCATGTTTTCGGCGGCTACCCCTCTCAGTATTATCATTATCTCATACCTAGCTGGGTGATACTAAAATGCTTTAAGATACATGTGCCAAACTCAAGGCCCGTCGGCCATATGTGGCCCGCCATGTAATCTGATGTGGCCCGCGAGAGCTTAAAAGTTTTGAGTGTCTAAAAAAAACGAGAAAAAAATACATTTCCCACAATGCCTTTAGCCGCAACAGTGTTTCCGCATTCATACTCACGAGTAAAACTGCAGAGCTGCAAACTCTTCTCACACACTGAACGTAAGACTCTCGCATTTGAGTGATCTCTCATGCCACACCTCCGATTTCTCACGCTAAAATAAATTTCAAGATGTGAAATGGGCGGAGCTAATAGTTTATCTGTGATCTGTTTCTTGAGCCTGATGATAAAAGATGATGATCGATATGCATCGTCTTCAGTCTGTGAGGGTTTTGCTTTTCGCTAAACAAATTACAAAAATGCTATTTTTCTTTATTCACTTGGACAGTTTGTTCCTTCATTAATGGAGTTATGTGGGTTTTCATAAGCTGACAAAAAAAATCTAAAGGATTTATATTAGAACAACAAGCATACAGTTGTTTCTATGCAACTGAATTGTCACTTGAATATGTTATAAATAATGAGTTATTTAATATTCAGGAGTATTTACATTTATTTTACATTACATTCGATTACATTGTTTTACATTTATAAGTTTTACCAGATCCAAAATATGTTTTACCCAGAATATGCTTCATAACTTCATTCTAAATTACTCTATTACAACCAAAATCAAGCAACTCGCCACTCCTCACCTGCATATTGTACTGCACGACTCAGTTTCAATAAATATTGAAATATTTATCAGAGCATCATTTTTATTCTTGATTATTTGGATCAAAGCTCAATTGCTCCCATAAAAATCACTCTATTACCATCAATTCAGGTCAAACACAACTGTTCTAATGATTCAAATCACTGCAAGTCATCAAATTAAACTCACGTTATTACAAAAAATGTAAATAATTCATTATTATGGGTGTTTTGTCAATTCTCAATAAAGATGAAAATAATTGTTTGTTGATTGATGTTTTACATTTTTGCTGCGGGTCGATCACTTTGACTTGGTCATTTTAAAAGTAGCTCGCAAGCTGAAAAAGTGTGAGCACCCCTGACGTAGAAGAATGAAATTTGGCACACGTGAAGCATACCGAGACTTAAATATAAGCTAATACTTTTGTGATAAGTATATTAGCAAAAACAATAATAAAAAATTCTGGCTCAATCACAGAGCCATCTGGAGGGCATGACACTTTATTATATTGTTTTCAATAATTAATTTGCCTGTATTATTCAGAAATGTTGATTCTAGACTGAATACTTATCTTAAGTAATGATTGGCTGTCGCATATATTGCAACAAACTGGCCGAAAAAAACACTTGAGCCCTTTGATCGCTGCTTACAGTTTTAACTATTATTATTATCATTCTCTCTTGATTCCACCCAACTCATGTTGCATTAAAACTTAGATAAACATGCTAGCAGAAAGGGGCAGGTGAGAGGTTTGCCATCGGATGTTCCCTGTGACACTTTGAAATAGGCGCCATGATGCTATTTCACAGTTAATGATATCTTTCACAATATAGTTTTTTATATAGGTAGTTATTCCACAAAATGTACAGCAGGGCTTTATAAAATAAACAAGCCTACTTGATTATTTTGTATTTTTGCAATGACAACACAAATTAAAGTAACTTATAAAATGTAAAAATAGCAACCATACACAACAAGTCAAATCTCATCTTTCCCAAGCTGAGGTAGCGATAGTAGCCCTTCGAGTCAGTCACCCATGCAGCCCAATAACGATTTACACATCAAGTATGCAGACCATTTCCTCCACACATTCCTGCCGTCTGAAAGTGGAATCAAGCAAATGCTCTTTGCCTCATTCCTTTCTTCCAAGAGCTACACTTAATTTGCTTCAAGCTTCACTAAACTCCTGTACACCACCCGCATTACCACAATCAGAACAAGTCGAAGAACAGCTTCCATTACCTTTGATCCTTTTTAGAAACTTACTCCTAAAATAAAAGATGAAAAAGATGAGCTGTTAGACAGAGTGAGCTCCAGAAAACACACCTCTGTCCGCTGAGTCAGAGAACATTGAAGAACACGGCTCAGTGAAAGGCATGGGTGTGTGTTTCTGTGCTTGAAAAATGCAAACCATCCACAGCAAACTTCCAGTGACGCCATCCGTGGTGTTTACGTCATCATCAACCTGCAGACTGTGTTTGAAAACAGTACAAATTAACATTGCGGTACATGCATAGTTCTCCTTCAGAGTCGCACTGTAGTTTTTATGTCTACGATTTATTCCTCAATACAAACCCTCAAGCCATTCCCTACTGATCCCAAATCAAGAGTAGCACAGACGAGGAAACCAAACACAACACACAAAAAATGTTCATTTGGGACGGGACCGGTACTCCAGGTCTCTGACTGCTTTCGCACTCCACTTTTGGACCATTTTTTAGTTCAGTAGTTGCTTTCTCACCCGCCCAAATGTACCAAACTAAAAGGGAAAACAAACTGAATGTATTGAACTAAGTCAGGTGTGAAAGCCCCCATAGACTAATTAAGCAATACTGGAAAACTGTGTGCGTCAATGGTTGAAAAAGACAGTTATATAACACATGCCACTCACAGAAGTATTGCGATATTGCAAAAGAAGATGTTGAAGCGAGATCTTTGTGTGACGGCAGATGTTCAGCTCACACAGCTCCAGCAGTGGGTCAGAAGCTGTATGTAGGACAGTGTGTACCGCAGATCTTTGTTGTGATTCCACACACACTTCAACTGGCACTGGTCTGAGGCTTGCCGAGAACATTTTTGAAATGGTATAATTATCTAGAAATAGATAGACACAGGGTGATATATGCCTGAGAGTTTTTAGCTTTATTTTGTTCTGTTTAAACTATGAATTTTAAGCAGAAGACTTGAGAGCCGCATGGTGAGATGTTGTTCAAGCACGACTAACTTTAGGAATTGTTCAGATTTGCTTAGGAAAGTAAGATAATCGGTTAGATTCAAATCAGTGTGTACAAGAACGTGAAAGTTTCCATTTGGATTTTACATTTCATCAAGAAGACGTAAACCTCTCACATTAAACTGTAACTACTCAACATATTGATCCTTTATTAAATAGAAAACACGGCTGAACTCAATGGCCATCATACGTCTCGCAATATTTCTGACTATGATATTCAAATAAAAAAAACTAAATTTGTGTCTCGGACAATTTAACTTCATGTTCGGCTTTACTATTTTTATTAACAGTAAAGTAGTATCATAGTAAAGAGGCACTGGAAATGTGAGGGGGAGGGGTGGGATTGACATTTTGTATGAGTCCAGTAGCCCACTCACAACACCACAGGAGCTAGACAGAAAAGTTCAATATTTTTCTGAGGTTGCCTTTTGTTCATTTAATTTGCTCCGGACTAAGAGGATTGTCGCAATCGTCTGTTGTTTCAGTCCTCATTCACACCACACTGATCACTCTGGTCCACACTAGTTGAAAACACAGCTCTGTGACATCATACGGGATACTCATTGGTCACACACGTCCATGTTTCCTTGACTGCTTTGAATTGGTTAGAATGGCGGTGCACATGGAGGTAAACAGCCGAAAGCAACCACCAATCTAAAAACTGGGCCAAAAGCAGACTAAACGGAGGTGGTCTCGGTACAAATCCAAATAAACTCCAGAATGGTTATTTTTTTTTGTGTTGAGAACATGATCAAACTCTGACCCGAAATGCTTTGTGAATGAATACAGCCACCGTACTCACTTGCTCGTGGCATTATGGGATGGGAGTCTGTTTACATAGCAGCGTTTCTCGTGGCAGCTTGCAGTCAAACTTGGAGCAGTTTGTAATGCGAGCGACATTTGCAATATGCATCAAAAGCGAATAACACAAATGATACGGTAAAAGATGCCAACAGCGAGGTCTGTCCATTTTGAGTGCGTTGTCTTTAGGCATTCTCAATTCCTTGTGCACATCATTCTAACCAATCGAAAAGCAGTTGAGGAGACACGTATAATGATATATAATGTGACCAATGAGTGTTCTGTATGATGTCACATGGCTTTGTTTTCAAGTGGTGGGGGCAAGAGTGATCAGTGTGGTGTGAATAAGAACTAAATCTGCAGGTGTTCCGAAAGCCCCCTTAGTCCACTTTTGGTCTGATTTTTTAGTTTTGGTAGTTACTTTCTCACCTGCCCAAAAGAAACAAACTAATAGGGATTTCTAGTCTGAATTAATAACACTAAATAAGTCAGGTGTGAAAGTCAGATCCCTGAATCCCTGAGCTGAACAAACACAGGAAGTTGCCCAAAGGACAGTTTTTGAAGCTCTGTACATAGGGATAGCCAATTTTTTTGTCCTGCCCGGTACATAGAATCTAACCAGGAGTACTTGATATTGGACGCCTTACTATACCGGGCAGTTTTGCTTGTCCAGCAGCTAAAGACAAGTTCAGACTGCATGATTTTACCCTCGATATTGAGTCACAGAAAGATATTGAGGAATCGCAAGAAACTACCCCGATCAGATTCACAGGCAAATCGGAGCTTATGCATGCATGTGAGAAAAGCACAGTGGGAACTATCAAAGATGCATGCTGAGTAAGAGCTGACGATATTGGATAAAAATTACATTGCAATATTTTTTTCCAAACGATATATATTGCGAAATTGAGAGCCATCAATCCAGGGTAAAGTCAATAATTACATATTAATAACTTTAGTAATAAGCAAGCTTCATTAAAAGTGACAAAAAGGTCACTTAATATTTTATTGAAAAAAAATCCCTCAACCTATTGTGCATCAACTCAAAAGGTTTTGTTTGAACAGGGCTTTTACAGGTTATTTTATTTACAAAGGGTTTGTTTTTTTCTCAGCTGTGGAATATAGTAGAGTAGTTCCTGTCCAGCTGAAGACAGAACCAACCTTGCCACAGGAGGTTTCCCCTTCATCAGAAAAATCTCTATAAATATAAATATATAACATCAGATTAGATTTATCCAAAAGAAACCCTTGTGTTTCTATACAAAAATGAGCAAAAGATAAAAAGAAATAAATGAAGTAATATGTTGTTGGAATCAAGAGCATGAGCAGTTTTAAAGCAATATTATAAAAAGTCAATTTATATAATATCAAAAATGACACAATATATTGAAAAACAATATTATTTGGAATAAACCCTGTGTATAAAAACTTTTATTACATATGACTGTGGTTGAAAAATACACAAAACTCACAGGGCTCTCGATGATGGTATAAACATCTTCTTTCACTATTTACAAGTGTTTTGGCACTCATATCTAACACTTTATTGTGCCAAAAACAATGGAAGAATGCGAGGAAATAAGGAAAAAAGACACATGTGCGCGAATGCGGAATAATAATCACGGACAGAACATGATAAAACAGTTCAATCTAACACTAACAAACCTATTACTGCTACTAAGACAGTGGTTATATTATTATATACAGCATAAATATTATATTTACAGTGAAATATCCGCTGTTGCTAAACCGATCACAGGAAATCAATCACTCATCTGTCACTGATCTCCTGGTGAAAGGTCTGTTTCTCTTTGTTGTTTGTCGCCGGTGACAGCTTCTGTTTTAAAGGGTTCACTTCTGTTGCCGACCCCGAAAAAATGTGCTCTTTGGACTTTCGTGTTTTGACGCGTTGAAAGATTTACAAAAAAAAAATTGGCGCATTTCGTTTGGATTGCTTTACACAGAAAATTATAATCTATTAATGGTGTTCCCGCAAAACAAAACAAAAGTTTACCCCATCCCACAGGAATCCCACGGGAATCACGAGACCCGCGGGAAATCCCGACAAATGTCATCCTCTATGATGTGTCACACTGGCAAAGTCGCGCACCTCTTCATCTGCATTTTAGTAGTGAATGGTTCCTGTGCCACTGCTCACCGCTCACTGTGGAGGCACGCGGAACGTACATGTCACCCCAGCAACAAGCCATACAACAAACTCGTGTTTTGCTACATGATGCTACCGTTCTGTTATACACCATAAGCTTCTACCCCTCACATCGTATGCTCCGGCGATGTGACTATCGCACATGCGCACATCGCGATGTCGATATCAAAACAGAATATCATTCAGCCCTAATGCTGAGAGAGTAGCAGGCTGGTCGTGAGATATTTGGAGAGCTAAATATCTGGAGCTGCCAGCCAGTCACATTTGTTTTGACCGCAAACTCAACAAAGGTTTTGGTTCAAAGGGGACTTGTTTTCAGTCTGATAGGACCCAAGAAATTAAATAAAAACTTGACACTTGACGTAGAAGATGCGGGAGTCGCCCAGAAGAAAGCACCAGAGACTTGGACAAGCCCACAATAGACAGGATCAGACTCACCCAAATTTGAGTGGAGTGCCACCCCCAGCACGATGGACAGCCCCGGTGGTCCGAGCCAGAGCAACCACCATACACAAGGAACCCTGGACAGGATCCCACCCAACCACTGACAGCTCCTTAGCAACCAAAATTTCTGAAACCTACCTCAACTTTGTGAAATGATTGAGACATGAGGTTTATTTCAATCGCAGTGATATGTTTTGCTCCATAGCAACCAGATTGTTTACCTAGCAACCAATTTAAAAGATATTTAGCCCAGCCCAGAAAAAAACTATGAATAATTTATTTTGAATAATAATAATTTTCGTAGTCACAAAAACAGCAATTTCAAAATAGTTCATAACAGCATTTTTACATCAACTCAAACGTTGTGTGTGTTACTTTGCACTTAAACATTACTGTTTATTGATGGTATGAACAAACAGCATTTTGAGGTAAAGTGGGCCATGAAATTATAGACATTTGGTGGATGAAAAAAAAAAAATATATATATATATATATATTAATATATATATATATATATATATATTATATTATATTATTATTTTAGTTCACAGAAAAGTCAACTAAAATAACAACAGTCGATGTCCGCAGTTGGTTATACGCAAATGTTTTCTCAATATTTCTTAATAGAATCAACTGTGACTCAAGTTCCTCAATTACACAGAGTGAGAAAGGTCGCTGTAATAAAATTAGCAAAGTTTATTGGATATAACCTTATCTTCTAAGTTCCTAATAAACTCTTTTTATCGCGCGTGACTCTGTCCATCTGCAGCCACCTGAGACGGTTTACTCTCCTTCACAGAAATGAAGAGTAGTTTGTTTTAATAAAACTGATCCACGGACGGTTAGAATTCGTTTCTTTGCATCGGCGGTGATGTTCGGAGAGGCACGCGGAGCTCGCTCAACTGCGGCAGCGAAAATAACCTCCACCCACATGCACAACAGACATCAGCAAAATTACCCTGAACAGAAAAAACGAGCAGTTTGAGGAACACGACCTTGTCCTCGCGACGGTAAAAAGACCTGCGAGAGCGAACCGATCAAACAGGCAAAGTCACGGTGAAACCAGCTGCAGCTCAATAACCCGCGAGCGACACGACATCCGCTGGTAAAAGTGTGGGAACGACATTCATTCTTTCAATGAAGTGATGAAGTGAACCGGTACTGTGCTAGTATAACACCGGAATACGAGCAAACCGTTGATAATTGCGATCGAAACTCACCTGTTCCCTGACGCTGAAGAGAAAGCTGTACACCCCAGCAGGAGATGATAGTGATGCTGCTGGAGCTCCAAGCACAACTCGTCCAGCAGGTGGAGCCTGTGGCACTAAGCGCAGCGAGCTTGATGCACTCTGGGATTTGTAGTTACACTAGCTGGAAATTACCATGGGCAGGATTTATTCTCTTTCTAGTTTCTAATAGTATATCTACATCGTACGGAACCCGTTTCCACCACTGAAAATAACACAAAACAAAATCACAGTGAATTTTTTCAATTAAAACTCACAAATCAGATATTTTTATCATGTGATTATGAGAGTCACTATTTTACTACTAAAAGTTACTATCTCAGAATCCAGAGTTGTTATCTCAGATTCCTGTATAACATTCTCTGCTGACTCTTGAAACTAAGCTCAATGTTGTGTGAATCCTTTAAAAAAATACTTTTATATTAGTGAAGCCATGTCACAAATAATGTTCTATAATCTTCTCCAATTTCAATAGTCAAGGCTGTAGATATAACTGGTATAGCATTTCTTTCAAAATGTTTCTTTTTTTTTCTTGGAATTGTATGGTAAAAATCAGAATTGTGACTGTCGTATGATGTCCAATTGTTTTTATCATGGAATTCGGAGATTAAAAGTCACAATGATTCTGTTTTATTTTATCTTCAGTGGTGGAAACAGGTTTCTGTAAAATCAAGCTTTTTTGTCTGTCTCTTTTTTTTCAATGTTTGCAAAAGAGCAGGCAACAAAAGAAAAAAAGGTTTGTATATTAATGGAAATTATTGCTATGATCTTAAATCAAACCTACACTCTTTCATCTGCTCCAATGATGATAAGGTTCGCTTATTTAATACAATACATATACTTGAACATACTTTTCATTATTTCATGCATTTCAGATAAAAAAACTTAAGAAACTTGCCCTTCAATTGTTTTAAAAGAATATTTTGAGCAGGAAGAGAATGAAGAGTATTAAACAAAGAGTCAATAGTTTGATCCTTAATTGGCAAAGAAGATACAATTTTGTATTTCAGTCTTATCATACGGCTTAAAGGATGTCATAGGGTTTTTTGACTTCGACGAACTACGTGCACATGGCAGCCAACAAAAGTTGATATTTTGGCATAAACGGGAAGTTGCTATTGTAAAAAAACAACTCAACCATGCAAAGTCCGATCCCACATATTTGCCGCGTGTGTCACGAGTCCATGTCTACATTTTTATAAAGCAGCCTACAGTATCAGCTATAGCGCCAATTAGTGGCAGATGGAATATCACAGTTTCTTCAGTTTAATAAAGCAATTTCAGAGTTTGCTTGAAGGACCTGTTTGAAATTTGGAACATTTATGCATGGGACCTACTTTTTTATAGCAAGAAGTCAGTTGTTTTATATTTTCTTGTAAACTTTAGTACAATTCTATGCTTTGAACTCCTAGAGATTTCATGTAATTGCAATCAAAATCAGCAGTCTCATTTACCAGAAAATATTTAGACTCGTAAACAACTCATTAGCACAGCCTGGGGGTCATGGAACCAGAGATGTGGTTTTCATTATTTAATTTGCCTGTATCGTTCAGTAATTGATTCTTCTTCTTGAATCAGTTCTTGATTGCATACATCTTCTAAATAGGGATTGGTCGTACCGCATAGATGGTGCCCGGAGGTGCTTGAGCCCTTTGATTGCTGCTTGCAGCTTTAGTTTATGTTATTTTTATGTTATCATTTATGTTATTTGATTCAGTTGAGCCTGTTTTTATGAATTTGTATATGTTTGAATTTAGTGAGAAATTAATCCACCTCCAAGGCACCTCCTCCAGATTTTACATTACAAAGGGATACGTCAGGGCTGAGGTGTTGCTCCTGTTTGTTAGTACTGTTAGTGGTAGAGATGTTATATATTCTGCAGGCTGTATGGAAGGCTTAGCAATAGATAAGATGCAGAGCAGGATCCTTTAGCAGTACAGTCTATTGAGTTATTTTCCAAATGCTCAGTCAAATTTCTGGCTGTAAATATTACTGTCACAGTTCTGTGGTAGCTGAGAGGAGAGGCGTTACGCTGACGTTTCAGATTCAATTCAACAAGGCCACATTACACAATTAACACATTTCAAAGATAATTCGGAAAAATAATTTTTTTATTATTATTTCGTTTGAAGCAACTTTTTACAAAATTTTACAAAACGTTATATGCATTTATTTCCTACGTATCAGTGGCGAATGTGCTTTTGCTGTAATTCTTCTCAGTAGCGAGACAGGCGCGTTCAACATGGCTGCGCCCGTGAACAGCACGGATTCTGATCTCTCAGTCATTACTGGTCAATCAACAAATGTTTCTTCCGCTGAAAATGCTCCTCTACAATACAGTCTTATCTTGGATCACCTCATCGGCGCCAAAAGACCCATTAAAGACTTGAACCCGGCTGTCATGGGTGCCTTGCCGAGTCCCCAGAAGACAGAGGAGCAGAAGATGATCGAGAGGGGAATGGAGAGCTGCGGCTTCAAAACACTCATAGCTTGTGTCGGAGGTATTTCATGCCATTCACAGTGACTCGGTCTGCATTGCTTTCATCCCCAAAGCATTTAACCCAAGAGAGCAGTAACCTAGCAGTGACCTCGTGTATTACCTATTGCCTGGACATTTAGGTTTATCCCAAATATTGGATAATGTTAAAATATTCCGTAGCAACATGTTACTGGCTTTTCAAATGTTTCAAGCATATCTGTGCAATTGAACTTCGCTAAAATCATTTAAATACTGAATCAAAGAAAATGTGGTGGTGTTGATTAATCCGCAGAAAAAGGGTCACAATGCCCTTGAAATAAAAAAAAGTCAATTTTCTGAATTGTTACCTTAAACATTTCCCGTTTAAAAGGAACCAATGACCAAATGATGAGGCAATTGTTTCTTATTGGTCACAAACAATGACTGTAAGTAAAAAAAAAAAAAAACAGGACCCCAACAAAAATGTGTTTTAATGCCGCATCTACCAGCCCAATAGTTAAAATACTGCCAGATAACTGCCTAAAAGATATGATGTCTTGAAATAAAGCGTTCACAGGGAAGCCATAACTTAATATGTGATGTTTTGCAAATTGTGCGAATTTGCGGATGTTCGTGTACTGACCAAGACAGACAGACAGACAGAGATCCTGGTTCAGTTAATGTTATTATAATATTAATGACAAACATAAAAATAAACAAAAGTACTGTTTTAATTTGCTCACGTGCTTCTGTTCACAGATTGCTTTAAGGAAAGTTTAAGTTAATTAGTTGTGTGATAAATCAAGCAGTGTTTCGTTCACGCCTCTTTTATGCAAACCCGCTGCCTGCCTGAGCTGGGAAAGCCCCCTGCTTGGTCAGATATAGATGCAATATTAGGGATGCAATGGTACCCATAGTTCATACTGCGGCAGTCGAGGCTCCACTGGGAGTCGAAGGTGGGATGAGTGTTGAAACTCTCTTCCTCCGTGTCAACCATGACTGTGGTGGCCTTGAGCAAGTCACCAGTTCCCCAAAACGTCCTGGGCGCCGCAGCTGTGTGCGTGCACTTGGGTTATATGCAGAGCACAAATTCCTCGTATGGGTCACTCCATTCTTGGTTTTAGTGTCACTTTCACTTCCCTCTCACGGTTCAAACTTACCATGATTTTTAGCCATGGCTTTTGTTTGGTTCTGATGACTTAGCAATAGCCGTTTGATAGAATTCACTTTATTTTGCTAAACCAAACATCAAGAAACATTTACATAAAAATTCACTTAAATTAAATGCTAAAAAAAATAATTGTAGCAAGGTGGCCATGAGTTCTTTAGCAGCGAGTAGATTAGCGCAGCAAAGACAGATTTAAGGCAGGCAAAAGTTATGGCCACCGAGGGGTCCTGAAACCAGTAACAGCTGTCTGAAGACGAGCGCTTGTTTCCCTTTGTATAACAACATCTGATAAAACATTGCACATGGTGGCATTTTTGTTTACCGTTCGTTTTCTCTTGAATGACGGCGTCTCATTAAAAAAACAAAAAAAACCAACAACAACAAAAAAAATCTGGTTTACAAGTGTGTATTGAACCGAGGAGGGTGTACCGAACGGTTTGGTATAAAACCGTATTGTGGCATCCCGAATGCAAATGTAAAGAGTTTTAATAAATAGGAAGTTACTGTTTTTCTGTTATTTTGTCTATAAGCATCAATCACTCAATTAAGTACAGTGGTACCCCGAGATACGAAATACGAAAGGTCTCACAGGAAATATTTTGCTTGGAGATGCAAAGAACAATTAGAGATACGAACAAGAAAAAAACATTTCTGTTCTATTATCAGCTTGTTTAGTCTGACGTTGTGCTTCGCTTCCAGGTTCTGGCGCTCCATTCTCCCTTGCTTTAAGGGTCTGATACGCTTTAAAACACTTTAAATCTGTTATAAAGTGAGCGAAACATTATGTATCGATTACTAATAATGTGCTATAACAAATGTTAGAGTCAAGGTGTCGTAAAAGAAATAACGTTTATAACGTGGAAAGTGCTGTTCTGTAGCACAACTTAGAGAAACCCAGTGACGCGTTCTCAGAAGCGTCTCTCCATCTGTCTGCGCTCGTGCTTGAAACCGTGTTGGTGTCAGTAATTCGTGAAATATCTCGAGAAAGTTATCTTTCATACGTAGTGCCGTAATGTTTTCTTTATCCGTTCAACCTCCTCCGACACATCGCTTCACTCTCAAGGTAAGGTTTCACATTTGTGTACGTATTACGTATTTTACTTGTGTTTTATTCTGTTTTATTATCATTTATTACATTAACAATGTGTAGATTTAAGGATTGAAGAAACATTACTTGCTTTTTCTCTGGTTTTCCATTTTTTTATCAACTTATTCTGTTGTTTCTGAGAGCCGCTGCACGGATTAGGTGTTTTACATGGAAAACTTGCTTCGAGATACGATCGTCCCCCTGGAACGGATTAATTTCGTACCACTGTATTTATAAAAAATATTAACAGTTTTTTGAGAACTATGGTATGTTCAAGCCATAGAATATTGGTCTTGAGCACTGTGAATAAGTTGGTAAATTTCCGTGTTTATATCAGTAGTAAACATGAGGATTGTTCTTATTCCACCATATTTCTCGCGTGGAGTGTACACATGTGTATAATGACCGTCTTTTCTTCTGTAGGTTTTGTTTTGGGAGGAGCGTTTGGAGTCTTCACTGCTGGCATTGACTCAAACGTTGGGATTGATCCAAAAGACCCCCTACGTACCCCCACAGCGAGAGAAGTGCTGAGAGACATGGGCCAGAGGGGAATGTCCTACGCTAAGAACTTTGCTATTGTAGGAGCAATGTTTTCATGCACAGAGTGTCTCATAGAGTCGGTAAGCACCTCCCTCTGACCCAAAGTAAAACATATTTTCTCATGAATATGAACAGTTCTCCGCATAAATGTAAGCACCCCCTTTAAAAAGTATGAACTGTGAACATGAAAGTAAGGCTAATACTCTTAGATCACAAAATGAATACACCCCGCAGCAAAAACGACATCATCTAGTATTTTGTATGAGTATTATTATTTTTAAAGATTCAACCACGTCTTCTGGGCATGGAATGGACACGCCGGTCACATATCGCAGCATCCATCTTCAAGAAGAACCTCTTTTAGAGCCTGGTGCTGGATGGAGATCACCTTCTCCTTGTTCTTCTCCTTCAGGATCATTGTCGTGTTGAAAAAAAATGATGGCAGCATCTTCTCCTTCAGTATCCAGCAGAACATTGTTGAGTTCACAATACTATCAATGAAATGCAGCTCCCCAGCACCAGCCCCACATAAGGACACCATCTGCCAGAGGGGGGCACTGTGGTCCCGTTTGCTCACAAGAAATGAAACGTCAACAGCAAAGAAATGCTGATGGTTATGTGTTAATCAAAATATACTGTTGCATATAGCATGTGTTTAATTTAGAAATATTTAAAAATCATAGAGTTAATGAGGCTGAATAATTCCCGTTTTACCGTGTTCCGTTTTGCGGGAATTGAATCACGTGATTACACTCAGCCAGTGGGAGCATGTTTCACTCGCAAAGACTTTATTTTAGTTTCGCCTATGAGCCACACACACACACACACACATCACATTTAGTTATAATAACATATTTAAATACAACTAATAGTAGAAGTATGAAGGAACGGAATCGCAAAATGCTTACAGCAGCGAACATTCTATTAATTTAAGAGTAAACTGCATTATTAAAACTTTAGATTGTTATGGTTTATTTGTGCTAAAGTTTAGAATCAGGAGAATAATTTATGGATCAAGTTAAAATGTTGTTTTCATTGAATTTGTTGTTGATTTTCTATGTATTTATCATTATAGTAGTTATTTTTGACTCTCAGCATCCACATGTAAGAATATTTTGCTGTTGAATTTTTGAGTTATAACATCTTTTTTTTCTGTGAACAAATGAACAAACCTAAAACAAACGAGTATTATTTGCTCTTGTGGTATTTCATTTATATTTTCCTAGTAGTACGTTTATTGTGGCTCCACCTAGTGGTTCTGCATTGAACTGCTCTTATCTGCAGACAACTTCAGAGTATCTTCTGGCTATTTTTGGTTGGTGACCTGCTTTTTTTGTTTGCTTTTTCTTCTCCAGCACCGTGGGAAATCTGACTGGAAAAACGCTGTGTACAGTGGCTGCATTACAGGAGGAGCAATCGGTTTCAGAGGCAAGTCTCCATCTTGATTATGACGTAAGATTACTCTTAGGTCTGATAATGTAAGTGAGATGTTGTTTTGCTTGCTAGCTGGTCTTAAAGCTGGAGTTCTGGGCTGTGGGGGTTTTGCTGCTTTCTCTGCTGCTATTGAGTACTACATGCGATGAGGTGGTGCGGGATATTTCACAAGCTTCAGGCGGTGCTGTGAGCCTCTCGCAATGGAGGAGGGAATCCAGCGTTCCTCTTTCCAACGATACATAGGCTTCCTGAAGAGACTTGGTTGACGGGGTGGACCAACAGGACGAGGAGGTGATGGGATCCTCCATGGACGGTTATTGGACACTATTCTTTCTACAGTGATGCACTGAGTGATGCATCAACAGCGTTTGATCTCGTCTGAGGAAATTAAAGGTTGTTATTTACTAAAGATCAGAGGGTGATGTTTATAAGTTACATGTATAACACAGTTTGAAATGCTCATCTTTTGTAAAGTATAGCTTTGTCATAAAAGTTCATAAATGTAATAATAAAACAACTATAATTAGACCCAAAAATGCCGTTAAAATAATGATTAAATATAGCCTCTGCCAAAGATCTTTATCTTAGCCATTGCTAAGAGCAATAGAGTGATATGCAAATGTTTGGGAGTCCTTTGTAAATGTTTGTGAGGTTTCTTTGTAAATCATTGGTTGTCTGGATAAGAAATTAAAGTTAAATATATCACATTGGAGTCAGACACAGAGATATTTGAGAAGTGAATAAGTTTATAAGATTTATACAAATTGTGAATAAAAATTTTTTGATTTTAATAGCTTCAGCACTTATTAAAACTTGAAATTGGTTCGGTAACCTCAGTGACCAGTGAACATCCATCTTCTCTGAAATTTCTTATCCAGACAAACAATGATTTTAAACTGGAAAATCTTGAACATTTACGGAGCTTTTTCAGTCATTTTTACTCGAATTCAGCTGAAGAAATCCCAATGGTAACAGCAAACAAATCAAAGTTTAATTTATCAAGATTTTTGTTTATTGTTATCACTTTGCTGCTTTATAAAAACAGGCCATTCTTGAGTGAATTTAGGACTTTTCCATTTTTTTCCAAACCTTCCAGAAGCATCCCCTCAGCTCATGATGGATATTCCTGCCGATGGTGGGGTCCACTTTCAATGTGAATTCATTACGTCGGCAAAGACCTCAGCCATAACCAAGTGACCACCACTTCTTCCTCTCACCATTAAGGGATTGAATTCAAATCCACTCTAGAAGCATTTCTTTGCTTTGTTTACATGGGCCTTCAGTCCAAAACATGCGTGGCAAACGTACTTGACCCTGATTGAGGAAAAAGCAACAGAGGGTTTGAAGGATGAAAGAATTTCCCACACTCGTGAAAGCCTCCGGGGCAAACAAAGAATGCTCAGTTTGAGAGAATTCACCAAATCAGATTTTATTGTCTCCAGAGTGGTTTGGATTTACAAGTTTCAAGAAAATAAGCTCAATCAAGATTTTTTTTTTTAAATTAGTTAGACCCCCTCTAGCAGTACAGTTCATCATCCTACAAACAGACAGCACACATCTATGAAATCTGGAACAACACCGGCTTGAAAATTCACCAAAACAAAGAGTTCATGAGCGCTAAAGTTTGTGCGTTAATAGGAAATCCGAATGAAATAATGCCAAGTTTTCGTCCAAGGAAGTGAGTGTCCCTCAGCAGGAAACTGATAATGCAAACACGCTCGCTGAAAAGCTTCCTTCCCGCCGGCCTCTGAAACAAGCATCCAGCATTCCCCAGATTCAATTAAAGAGGAATGTGACAGAAGTGTGCGTTTTCTGGAACACTCCGTGAACAGAAACCAAAATCTTTTACAAGGAACGCATGCGCATGTTGTAGCTGTAACTACTGACAGCAATAACCCTTACATACGGAAAGTGATCGATGCACGAAACAGATTAGTGTTGTGTGATGTACCTCAAACAAAACTTTGATCAAATCTTTCATACAAGGCACTGTATTTATGATACAAAACAATAATCTAAAGATATTGTAATATTTGAGATTACCTGATCTCGATCCTCAGAGTTCCTGGACAGATCTGACCTCGTCAGAATGATTCCAAAGTTCCAACTCATTTCGACAAACAGCAGAATTCTGACAAACACAGATTCATTCTCTACTTTGTCGGACTGTTAGCATAGATCACAGGATCTGATTAGACCAGGAACTTCCTGATTCAAATATATAGCACACACTGGCATAATATTCACCGAAACTTCCTGCTGTACATCATACAAGGTCTTCAGGGCAACATCTCTGAACCACTCTGCAGATCCAGAACCGGAAAACATTGAAAATGATTTCAGCCGTGAGGACCTCAACAATACACGTAAACATGGCTAATCATAAGAAAATGCTAGCTACTTATGGACCACGCAGCTTAGTGGTGGTGTAGTAGCTGGGACTGTGTAATTAGAACCCTAACACCATCATTCCCACCACCATAAAGGTTGCTTTTAAAAATATAAATTTAAATAAAAAAAAAACACAATGCTAATCAGATTGAATGATCCTTGCTAAGCTATGCTAACAGTGCCATCAGCAGATCTTAAGAGCGGCTGTCTAGAGTGTTCCCTAAACAAAATGGGTTCAGATATATGTTACGTCCTGATTTGGGTGAATGCTACTCAATGGCCAGTATTTAATTAGCATTTTGCAGTGCCACTGAAGAGAAAAAAATTTAAGTTCAAACAACACGCCATTCCACATTATCTTTTAAAAGTTTTAAACTTGACCTAGTCTTTCATCGAGAGACGTCCGATCGTTTCAGAGCTCTAGACGGCGAAAGAAAGGCAACAATCAGCAAAGTGCCTAGAAATCTTTGGTCTACCAAAGTATTATTCATTAGAGAGAAAAAAAAAATCGTAGAAATTCTCTTAAATCACAGTCTCATCTCTGAACAATACGTATTTCATAAATGATGATGTGTTTCTCAAACCCTGAGCTGAGCGTCAGTCTACACGAAGAAAAACAAAGAGCGGACGCATAGCTTCAACATCTCTGTTAGAAACGACCCTAGACATAAACAGACCCACAATGAACCTAAAGCTTACGAGCATCCCATGAAATAATGCCAGGAAGAACATTTGTGAAGAAGGTGAGATGCCCTTCGACTGAGAGCTTTCTGTGCACCTTTCGGAACAACAGACATTCCCAAGAAAAGGGAAAACAAAGGGTAAAAGAATGCAGACATCGTTAGTGCATCATTCACATTAAATACCACTCATCAAGATGATTAAACACAGAAAAGACCAAAGTGTTTGAAAGACTGCATAGTTAGTTTTGAAAAGTCTAAAGCTTTAGAAGGAAAGAGCAGCACTCTCTCTCTCTCTCTCTCTCTCTCTCTCTCTCTCTCTCTCTCTCTACACGCAGTTATATAAGTCTATTCTATGTTTCACACACACTTGCTAAAGGCAACCTTTAGGTCCAGTCTTCCACACACAGCAAGAGTGTGTTCGCTATGCACCGAGCAACCTTTCAACACTCCTGAAAGTGCTAATCTGGAGAAAACGGATGCAGCACTCGCTAAATATATTACGAAAGCTGCTGCGGGTTCTTTGCTCATGCCACACTTGCACAAGCTCTCACACACTACAGATTATCTCAAAAAGGAGCCAGGGAACAGGAAATCCCCCTGTGCTAGAATTAAATAGAACTTCTCGTCTATAACCAAAACTCTGAATAGAAAGATTTGTAAAAATCATGCGTCTCTGATTCGTGGAACATGATTACGGGACTAAAGGTCCTTGTGGAGTTGCGGGTTGAGTACGTTAAAGGGTTAAAAAATAGATTCTGACTTCCACACAGACAACGCCGCATCCCTGATATCGTCCTCGTGTCCCTTGGAGATGAAAAGAGCAGTTTTCGGAGAACTTTTCCACAGTTGAAGCCTCCCGTGTTATTGCTTTGACTAGTGCCCGGAGATGCCTAATGTGGCCTAATAGATATGCCAAGCGTAAAGCTCTTTGTAAAGACCCCCTCCCCCGTTTGGCTGCAGTCGACTCAAGGAGAGTGCACCGCCCCCATGTGGATGGAAGGACTGTGGTAATCTTCACAGCGAGAAATGTTAGCAGCCATCAGAGCGTAAAGGGTGGTGCATGTTCAAGGAGTGTAAACAGTCACAGCAGGGCAGTGTGTGAGTGCAAACACATCCACACGACTCAAATGAGCTGTAAACCAGCAGCACTCTGCAGTTCCCATCGTCTCAGAGTCTAAAGTGAACTGGAATCTGTGCTAAATGTGGATTCCTCTGACGAAACTCACCCACAAACCTTTCACAAAGGCTCATTATCCATTCCCCGTAATAAGATTAGTTCAGATCTAGCGTAGCTTAGCATAGATCATTGAATCTGATTAGACCAGTAGCTATTCATGTCCGTATTAATAGCATATTTTCGACAAGTTTATGCTAAATGAGTCCTATTTTAACTAGAAAACATCGTATACACTTGAAAAGCATTTTAAACTGAAATGCTACTGGTCTAATTGGATTCAATGAACTAATCTATGCTAAGCTATGCTACAATTTCCATCCCTGTATTTGGAGAACAGTGGAATAGATTGAAAAGTCTAACAATGTTAGAGAGGAGAGTGAGCCCGTGTTCAATGATATTTGTTGTTAACTCTGAGAACGCTCACATTTATTCTCTGAACAAAATGAAGGGCTCCGACATTGAATGTTCGCATTGAGTCAAATCTCCAGAAAGACATTTTCCCAGACTCCACTGGTCCATCATAGTTTCATACGTCGTTTGGATGGATTGTGAACACGACAAATAAAAACGACAGTAAAACGAAACTGCTTTATCTGCATCACGTGGAAACGTGGACATCTCTTTTCCTCCAGATGCCTTTTTTTATTCACATACTTTCGACCACTGGAGTCAAATAAAGGTCTTCCTGGAGCTTTGAAACAACACCGAGATTTGAAGTTACCTTTGCTGAAGCAAATACCAGTATAAGCTCGGATTCCTTTTTGGATATCCAACCAAAGCTGCTACCCCCACATTTCATCTGGTGTCATTTTGTACAGAATTTGCAATGTAACAGAAATTCCTAATGATGTGCAGAAATATGTAACAGACACTCCAGTCAGTGCAGGGAGAGTCTCCTGCAGTAAACCCTGTGGTTACTGGGACCATTGAATGGAACTGTTGTAGTGGACGTAGAGGTGGTATGGGCTAACAGTACTACTAGGTGAAGTGAGACCTTCACTAATCGGCCTTGGAAAAGCCTTCCAGTCGCTCCGCCTGCTTCTGGGCATCCTGCTGGCGCTTGTACAGCCGGTAGCCTTTACGACATAGCAGGACAAACCAGTACACCTGTGGCGACAGGATGCACAGGCTGCCCAGGTTAGTGGCGAGGGGCAGATGGAAGGGCGCGCTGTAAAGTGGGATCCCATAGTGAGAGCTGTAGGCCCAGTACATGTACGGGAAGAGAGCGATGCGGCACATGAAGAAGCTCAACAGAACCATGCCGCCATTGACCTTGTGAAGCCAGCACTCCTGCAAGCCCAACTACAGGGAGAAACAGAAGAGGACATGAGAGACTGGCAACGCAGCAATAACCATCGTTTTATTTCAGTAGAAGAAACTTTGAGACCTTCCAGTGGGAACTGGCGTGTGAGGTTTTTGGACAGCTTTTGTTTAATCCACAATTCCTTTACCTTTTCACTGTTGAATAACCTGCTCGTCACTCGATGGAGATCACATGACATCTACAGATTACCTCATCTCTCACTCCCCTTGCCATGTCAGTTGTGGACGATTTGAAAATAACAAAAGGGTTTGCGAGCTTTTGCACATCAAATTAAACAATTAAAATCAAATTCATGCAATTAAAAACTGGTTTTGCACCAAGAAATAAATAACAAATGCCCGCAACGTCAAAACTAAACTGAGACACAAATGCTTTAAAATCTGTTGTTAACCCGTTAACACACACCTTTTTAAACATGGGTCCGAAAAAGGCACACCCAAAATAAAATGTCTGTAACGGGTTAAAATAACAATAACAGAACATTTTCTCCTGAAATAAAGGTTTTCCTCTGTGCTCTCTGCTCACCGGTGTGTGTAAAGATGGATGACTGTAAGCATCTGCTCTCTTTACACAGTCACGTTATCTTGTGTCTGTCAACTGAACGATGTGAAACTATATATTGTTGGAAAGCTCATCACATTGGCTAAATGACCCGTCAATCTGCTTGGAGCTTAATCGGGATTGGTTGGCTGTTCACACGTGTGGAAAAACGAGGACCACATTGACATTCTTTCTCATTCAGAGGCCAGGGACTGTTTACTGGCTTGCTGATTGGCCAATCCTGGTCACAGACTTCTAAAGGTGGTCTCAAAATGTTCAGGAGACTCGAGACAAAAATGAGACAAAAATTAATCGAGACATACCATTTTTGTCCAGTCTTCCTTAAAAATGGCCGGCAAAACAACAGGAAAAATCATTTTTTTTACACAAGTACAATGGTATAAGACTCTCTGTGATTCAGTGGCTGTGTTCCTGTAGAGATATCATGAAAGGTAGGCATCGCCATTTTGCTTTGTTACGACTCTTTACACAAATTGACAAACTGATAAACCTGTAATGCTTTATAACGCCTGAATCATGAGAAATTCAGCTTTTAAATGATACACAGTTGGGCTTAAAAATAGTGGCTGCAATGATGCGATCTTTCTGTATGTGTCTATTTCCGGCCCGCGGGCAGGCAGCGGGTGTTAAGGGGTTAATTGTTGGGGGAAGTTTGCATTTTGAGGATTTTATGTGTTTTTGAAAATCGTAACTTCTTGTTTTCTCTCACTACCGCGGTGCTTTTGTGATGGGAAATGATTCCAGAAAGAACAATCCTTTTCAAGTGGTTATTACCTTTTGAATAAAGAAAGAAAGCTACACTCTCAAAATACTGTAACAAGTTTAAGTGTTCAGTTTGATGATCTGTCAGGTCCGTATCTAAAATGTCATTAAATGATCCTGTAGAATCAAACTCAGTAATTCTTTCCAGATGGAGCTGCAAAGGAAACCAAAAGTGTGCCATTTTTTTTACAGATTGCCGCATGTGCTGGGATTCCTTGTAATGCCCATATCTAACAGAAGAGGGGAATGGGTGGCAATAAGAGATAAGATAAGAGACACGTCATCTATTTGTAATTATTCACAACTTTCATTAAAAAATAAAAAGTGGAGGCGATCATGAAATTATCATTTTATTATCAATTAGATGCTTCAGCTCCAGCCTCTTTGCTTGTTTTATTTAGGATTGCCTGATTAGGGGCAGTGGAGTTTGCGGGATCAATACGGGCTCTCCCTGGGCCAAAGGCAGTGGCCCACACAACTTGACGCATTGCAGAGCATTTAATAAGTTCTTGCTTTCTCTGGAAATCAAACCTGCAAGCTTTGGCTATGCTAGCCACAAGTTCTTTAACAACAGGAAAAACAAGACGTCACAAAGTCATACTCGAAAAAAGTCTCCAAAAGTTTACAAACTATGAAGATTTGTAAGCCCCATGGACAAGCACTGCTAAGGTAAGAAAGTGAGAAGAACAAATAAACAACAGGTTTTTAAATGAAATTAAATGTGCTTAAAGTGGTGAGCTGTTTGCTTGGAAGAATGAGTGGTGAAAATAAAAGCGCTCCAGGGCCACGGCCTCGAGATCACAGTAATAATAATAATCTATATGCTCTGAAGTAACGGCCGCTGTCAGTTATCCACTTGGAGTGAGGAAAAGAAATATCAAACTGTATTAAACAGCTAAACTGTCTGGAAACAGTGAAACAAAACATTCAGAACGGATATTTATACCACAGCGGTCTACATGTGATTAAAGCAGCAGGTTTTAGGTTAAAATCAGGTTTTAGTGCGTCACAGCTTCATTAAAATTGCCTTCTATTGAACAAATCGGAATGATAAATGCTGAAATCTAAATCCAGAAGATCATAACTATTTACTGTTGCCTGCATGTAATCGAGACAAATTAATTCAGTACAATTCAAAAACATATTATTCAAGCACATATATTTACAAAGTTATCGAATTTATGAAATCAAAATGCTTTTCAAAATAAGCAAGAATATAAATGTTCAAAAGGATTTGTGGTGGTCTGTGTGTTCAAAACCTTTTTGTCCCATAATGAAGTTCTACTTTTTATAAGAGCTAGTTTCTGTTTTACTCATTTTAACTACCCTAACCGGGTTACGTGTCAAACTATTAACTAATGAGTTGCTTTCAATGCTATTTATTCTTAAATAAGTTAAGAAACGTGCATTTGTCGCCGGTTTCTCTTTCTCAATCTCTCTCTGTATCCGATTTGTTGTCATTAGCTACACGCAATTCTTATCTCCATTTTCGTTTATTAATTCTTTGCAATCTCAAACTTTCGCTCATCTGCCGGTACTTCTGAGGGGTTGCTTAACTTGCATTTAATTGGACAATGCCTTCTCGTGTCGCTGTCGATGGGATTCTTCAGGGTACAGTGTAGTATTGGCAGCCAATCGGCATCAGTGTGAATCTATTTGTAAATGATATCCCATAAAACACCGAGAGGGCATTCTACGGCGTAAACAAATGGACTGCAAAATCACTTACGTTGAGACTAAAATAAATTTTTAAAAATGTTGACGTCACAGAGCGCCCCTTTTCTGCTCGTTTCTCCCGATATCAAATTTAGTTGATTATTCCTGGTTTAACCCTTGTGCATTGTTCAAATTCACTACACAGCCACAAAATTAAAGTGCTTTAATTTGACAAAGATCTCTTTATCTACCTAAGTTCTACTCAAAAACAAAAAACATTCTGGGTTTTTAGCCTTTAATTACCAAGAAAATATACATGTTCCCAACAGAAATTGCCACCAACAATCAAGAATGCAGGATTATTTGGTGCCATGCCACTGCAATCAAACAGGGTCCTTACAAAGGACCACGAACAAGAAATGACTGAGAAAAAAAGAAATCTGGTGCTCCATCAATCCGTCAATGGCGATGTTACTATTTGACACTGTGATAAAAGGAAAACGTTAAGCCACAACCATTTGCCATATTGAACATAATTCAAACAATATTTTTTTTTAAATCAAGAATTTTTTACAGTGGTTTAATTTAGTGACATTTTCCCAAAGTGTGTAAAAATATTATTTCTCATGAAAAAATATTCAATTCGTTGAAAAGGATGTGGCCAAACGTTCCCAGCAACACATAAGGGTTAAGATCAATATTCAGTGATAATATTTTGTTGGTAAAACATTTCGTTTTATTGTGTTTGATAAATGTTTAACCGGTTTGGCCTGTGCTTTGAGTTTTGGCTCCCCTGGTGGCTTGGAGCTTGAAGCTGGTGCTCTTTCTACATCAGATATGAACTTCTGGACGTCTCATCACTCCAGACGGAAACTCATTTGAAAGCACTATAAATAAAGGCCTGTGTGAATCCTCCCAATCGTTTCCAATGTTTGTTGGTTTAAACAGTGAGGAATCCAGCTCGGCTAGTAAACATTAAGTGACTAAAGATAATAATTCCCCTTCAAACAGGAACTGACACCACCCCCCCCCCCTTCTGGACTTCAAGAACACATTTTTCTTGACTAAAGGAAACAGGAAAAGTGTCAACTGGCAGGAAGAGCGCAGTGAAGAACTGCTGAGTAAAACAGCGGCAGAGCGAGCGCGCGTGCGTGCGTGTGCGGGGGGAGATGGGTTACCTGAATGAGGATTTTGCCCAGTGAAACAAAAGGAGTGCTGAGTTCTGTTAGGAACAGACAGCCAATAAAGTAATCTCCCTGCTCCTTCCTGAAGAACTGCAGAAAACAAAAAAAAAGGAGTCAACAGTGAAAATATGCAAATCACTAATCAGATTTTAATTGATACGCATGGCAACAAATCACAGAGCATTCAAAGATTCATATTCATAACCTTACAGAATAAAATAGACATTTTCCTTCCTGAGAATTCTCCAGTGTTAATGCACATGGTGTAGTTCAGGAACCCATTCAAGATCTTTTCCTCCCGGTTCTTCATCGAGATCGAGCGTGTACGCATATAAACCTGGCGTATGCTGTACATTTGTGTCACATTTGTGTTCTTTAGCGACTCCTACAGTTGATGAAGTACAGCAGCATGTTTGTGTTCAGTAAAGTCTATCGCTCTGACACAAACCCAGAACCTATCGGCCGATATATCTCACCAATATTTGCTTTTTTTTTTTATGCAACGCCCAATATCCGCGTTTAGTAGCGCCAATTTAAAGTCTGGCAGAACGTGATAGACCTGCGAAATAAAGGTATCTCAAATTGTGATACGTCAGTCATAGATTTACTTTATGTTACTGGTGAACTATGAAGAGTTGCTTCACGTAGTGAAAGATAAAAACAAATAGCATTGAACCAGCATCACTACCGATAGCTATGCTAGCGTAGCCAAAGGAGTTCAGACAGCAACAGTGAACTATGGGTGGCCATGCAGAGACAAAAATAAGACAAATAACATAAGGTTAGGTTCCGATTCTGTTTAGTTTGATATGCAGTTATGATCCGGATATGATGTGTAAGATAACAAATAAATAATGAAGTGATGTGTTCTGATTAATGACTATATGTTATCGCAATAAACCAGTCTAAGGGTTTAGCAATGCTGTGCAGCATGCCGTGTTTTTATTTATTTATTTGTTTTAATTATTAGAGTATGGTAATTTGGTTTGTAACTTGAACCAATGTGTTAACAACAAAACAAAATATTAGTGAATGTTTTATTTTTCATTTAGAGCATACTTTTAATGGTTATTGTATTCTTTGGATTATAGAGTGAAGGTGAAGGTAAATGCTAACTACAAATGTTTCTTCTGTTTAGTAAATGCTGTCTGATGGCTGCTGGTAACTTTAATAGTTAATAATTTTATTTTTTAATGTATTTCAGTTTAATGTATTTTTACTTATTAATTTTGGGCAGTTTAAGTCACTGTTGTTGACTGTTATACTGTTATTAAACAGTAAAATGATGGTGCTTGTTTAAAAGTGTTGTGCTTCCACTTATTTGTATGATGTTTCAGCAGAAAACGAAGGGGAAATCATCCTGATATCAGCACTAAAAATAGGTGAAAAAAAAAAAAATCGGCAGCACTTATCGGCTGACCCTGACCTCTAAACATCGGCAGTAGAAAACCAATATCAATCGATGTCTAGTTTGTGATATTCCAAAATAGCTGGACAGAAATGCAGCTACTGTTGCTAATGAAGCTAATGGGGAAGCGACTGAAGCTGCAATTCAACAACTGCCCACTTGAGGCAGGAATCAGAGGCGAGCGGATCCCTCAGACACCTGTGTGAAAGCCATCTGTAATAAAACATGCTTTTGATTTATTCAGCAAGTCAGAAACTTTGCCCTTTCAAACAACTTTGAAGGAGTGTCATTCATTTAAGTTCTAATAAAAAAAGACTAGAGTGATGGCCATAGAGCTCCATGGGGCTCAGGTTTCAGCTCGACACAAATTCCAACTTTTTGCACATTTTCCAGAATGGGTAGAGATGCACTACCAAGAAGGAAATGGATGCGGCTACTACCGCTTCAGAAACCTATGGGTAACAACAAGAACACTTGTCTATTGTTTAATAAGGTCTATTGTCGTTTTTCTACATTCACGAATGTATCGTTTGTAGGTCGTTTTGCGTCCATGATCGTCAAGAGAGAGAGAGAGAGAGAGAGAGAGAGAGCTGGTATCTGAGAAGCAGCTGTGTGTGAATAATGGAAGCGATGGTAAAGTGATCTCATATCACCACTGACAGCCGAGAGACACCAAACAAAAGAGCACGTTTCCACCAGTGTTGCTCTGCGCGTCCGGGTACAGTTGTACAGCTGCTATTAAGGTAATTGTTTCGCTCAAACACACTGCATCCCTTTTGCACATCCTCTTCCATTGGGTCCCGTCCACAAGCAGGTGGAGGTGGTCATTTGAGCCGACCCATTACACTCTCCAGTCATGTTACTGGCGGTTATATCACTCATCTCTCACCAGAGTCACAGGTAGCAGGATGGTGAGGAGAGCGATGTGATGGAGGACCAGCAGGAACTCTTTCCTCACAAACGAGTTGATGGTCCGTAGAGAGTGGCCTTTATAGTCTTGGTGTCCTTTGACCCGGAAGCGATGGTAATGGCTGAGGTACATGGCGAAGATATCGTATGACATGTAGGGAACGCCGTACCAGATGACAAAAGAGGTGGCCAGCCAGTGTCTGGAACAGAGGAACAGAGCAGGTGATCGAGGATTCATTGTTCGATTTACAAATGCCTCTCAAGAGCTTCAAAGCAGTAAAATACACAGAGACACTTTTGAGCTGCAAATACAGCGGAGATCATTCCGGATATCTGATGAATGATGTTCACATTCACAACTATTTGCCGTTATTGGAGTAAGTAATAAGTAAGTGAGTGTTTATAGAACACGCTGTTTTTCACCTCGTAAGGCATGTGTTCACTCGTCAGACGGGAAGGCGTGTCCAATTATCTGCGGACCCTTTTCTGATTACAACCCTGTCCCAAACACAGCTTTGGGGTTCTCCCTTTTTTTCGTAGCAACACTGTTTAAATTAAGAAACTGTGATCTGTCGTCAGGCTTCTAGCGTTTGCTCTACCCGAGAACACTATTTCTGACAGCATTGTTTTATAGCGCTAGCTGTTCATGAGAACACTTTTTCTGATGATGTATTTTAAAGCGGTTGCTCTCCCTTACAACATTGTTTCTGTCAGTGTTTGGTTTTCTAGCTGTTGCTCTCCCTGAGAACACTATTTCTTATGGTGTTGTGTTTTCTAATAGTTGTTCTCCCTGAGAACACCAGTTCTGAAAATATAGAGACAATATCCTCTACACCAGGGGTATACAACTAAAATTGACAGAGATCCGGTTCCATCATTTTTTGGAAGCGAAGGTCCATAAGATCATAACTATTTACTCCAATATATTATTGGTTGCCTGCATGTAATCCATCCATTAAAGACAAATTAATTTAATTCAAAAACATTTCACAAATGTACTGTTCGTAGCATCGAACTGAACATATATTTGCAGCGTTATCTAATCTTATGAAACAAAATAGGCAAGAATGCAGATATTCAAATAGATTCGTGTGTCTCATAATGCAGTTTTACTTTTAATAAAAGCTAGTTTCTGTTTTTGTCCCAATCAGATGATTTTAGCGCTCACAAGAACATGGTTCTCAAGATTTAGCACTTCTGCATGAGATCAAACAATCCCCCAAACAAAATGCTTGTTTTGGTCTGTAGCTCCGTATGGGACAGCTACTGGGCCCGGATCCGGACTGCCTGTCAGTGACCCTTGCCCTACACCATTACACCACCACCACTGGCCTGAACCGTTGATACAAGGCAGGGCAGATCCAGGCTTTCATGTTGTTGATTCCAAATTCTGACCCTACCATGCAACGGTTGCAGCAGAAATCAAAGCAGAGCAGTTTTTCCAATCTCCTATTGTCCAACAGAGAAGACTCAGGAGTGGCAGGAGTAAAGGCCATCTGCCTCGAGGTTTGACGTGTTGACATAAGTATAAACATGAAATAAAACTTTCAAAATCTGGTAAATATTTGTTACCAATGCTGTGTAATAACAAGTAAAAAAGTAAATACGGTAAATTAAAATCTGTTCTTTCACTTAGTCATCACGTTTCTCTTTATAAACAACTATAAATGTACAGCAACAAGATTTCTGAGATTAGAAAAATTAACTTCAAGCTATTGTGCACCAACTCAAAACGTTTTGTCTGAATAGGGCTTTTCAGTGTCGATTTTACAGATTAACCTCCTTACCACAGGAGGTTTCCCCTTCATCAGAAAAAATCTCTATAAATATAAATATATTACATCAGATTAGATTTATCCAAAAGAAACCCTTGTGTTTCTATACAAAAATTAGCAAAAGATAAAAATAAATTAATGAAGCAATTTGTTGTTGGAATCAAGAGCATGAGCAGTAATTATTTAAATTACACCATATATATATATATATATATATATATACATACAGAGGTGGAAAGTAACGAATTACATTTACTCACGTTACTGTAATTGAGTAGTTTTTTTGTTTATTTTTACTTTTTAGAGTAACTTTTAAATTTTGTAATTTTACTTTTACTTAAGTACGTTTTGATGTAAGTATTGTACTTAACTACATTTTAAATCCTATCCGTTACTGAGTAAAAAAAAAAAAAATAAGTAAAATAAAAAAATAATAATAATTGTGCGTGGAGGGAAGGAGGGGAGCGCGCACCGGAAACTACAGCTGGATTAGCGGGAAAACAAACGCAGTGCGCTGAGTCAAGAAAGATGGAGACGGAAGAGACAGACAGACAGATGAAAGTGAAATGCTGCTGAATTTGAATTCTTCAGAAACAAACCCATGGCCATATTTACAAGAACACTTTGAATTTAAGAAAGACAACAGCTTTATTTTGCGGTGTGAACTTTGTTTGCTCAAGACTGAATTGGCAGCTTACAAAAGCTCAACATCAAACCTGCGCGAACATGTTGAGGTAAGATAAATACTATTTTTGGTACGTAATTATTGTTCTGTTGTGTTGCATCAGCGCATGACATTGCTAATGTTGGTTAGCACTAGGGTTAGAAATTAACAGGAACTTAGGACAAAATTGTCGATGCACAATTACCATTAAGCTATTACCAGTGTCACGATTTACTGAAGTCTATGAAAAGAGTTAGAATTGATCTGCAGCAGATGTCGTGTTAGAATTACTGGGCATTCCTGTAAAACCAATCATACACTTTTGTTGAGAATGCGGTGTCCAATCAAAGCATTTTGTTTCGTCACTGAGTTCAATGCGTGAGATGACTCTGCATTTGTGATTTCTCTCATTATCGTAAGTTAAATGACAAATTGTAATAGATTTTTTTTGGGCTGTGAAAGTGGATAACCTGCAGTAGACTCAAGTCATGGACTGATACTGAAATAAACAATGTTTTTATTTTTATGATCAGTAAAGGACATTAAACAATATTTTTTTATTATCAGTAGACAGAATGGTCTGTTATCTGAAAATGGCACAGTTCTGGCCCATTATGACTTACTTTTGCACTTCTGTTTCAGTGTTTAACAAAAGGATGCTCTGCTGAGTCACAGTTTTCAGTGGTTGTGATGTTTTATGGGATTATTTGCCCTAAAATGACTTCCCTAAATGTTTTATATGGTTATTTTATTTATTTTTATTGTATTTTATTTATTTGTTTTATTGCACTTTAATTTTAAAAGTTTCAAAAGTTGTTTCCTTAGTTAAAAACAACCAGCTTAAATTTAGATTTAAATGTATTATTATATTATATGTAATATTTATATTACATCTTTTACTTTTTTTAACTACACTAGAATCACCCACCCACCACTGTTGTTCAAAAATAAAAAAAAATTTTACTTTAGAAGAGTTACTTTTTACTTTTACTTGAGTAGATTTTTTGGTCAGTACTTTTACTTGTACTTGAGTAAAATTTTATTGAAGTAACAGTACTTTTACTTGAGTAGCATATTTTATTACTCTTTCCACCTCTGATTATATATATATATATATATATATATAATATTTACAATGAAATTTCTGTTAAAACACTGATCAAGTATCACTAAAGCGATCACAGGAGGAAATCTATCACTGCTCTCATACGGTTCACAAACTTCCCGCTCCTGGCGAAAGTTCTGTTTCTCTTTGTTGTTTGTCGCCGGCGGCAGCTTCTGTGTAAAAGGTTTAATTTCTGTTAACTTTTTCTTTGGACTTCCGTGTTTTGACGCGCTGAAATCGATGCATATCGTTTGGATTGCTTAACACGGAAAGGTTATCCTTTTTCTGTATTTCAGACCATTCTCTGTAAATCCTAGAGATGGATGTGCTCAAAAATCCCTGTAGATCAGCAGTTTCTGAATTACTAAAACCAGTCCTTCTTGCAGCAACAACAATGTCTGCTTTAAACTCACTTAAATCACCTTTCTTCCCCTTTTTTGATGCTCGCTTTGAACTGCAGCGGATCGTTTTGATGATGCCTGAATGCATCGAGTTGCTGTTACGTGATTGGCTGATTAGAAATTTGTGGTACCAAGTCGTAAGACAGAAGTGTTAAAAATAAAGTGGCTGTAAGTGTGATGCTTGTATACATATAGTGAGTAATCGACTGAGCTCGTGTGCATTAACAACACTGTGAGCGCTGCTGGGATTAACACACACACCAGTGACCCTTTCTAAGTCACCACTGGTGCTGCGCCAGTCAGAGGTGAACCTGTGCAGGAGTAAAAAGGCAAAAGGCCACATGACCACATGACCACAACTCTCCACTAGTTTGAGTTAGTGTGCAGCGGCCCGTTGCTTTAACTTGCTGTCATTGGATGCTCCTTGTCACTCAGGATCATGTATTAAGCCTCTTTGGGATTAGCGGGGTAGCTGGGAGTTTCCTCTTGGCCTGCCTGGCAAGTGCCTTCTGTGGATTACTCTGTTACGCCACAAACACGAGCACACACTTCACCCACACGAACAGGTGGCAGAGGCTGAAATTACAGGTGTCAATAGAGAGCTGGGGAAGGGCAGAGGGGGGATAGGCACGGGGGAACGTAACAGCTGTTCTTCTGGGACTCCGTGTGTCTAATCTCCTCCTCATGGTGCCCTTGGGCAATGAGGGGGGGGGGGGGGGGGAGCCTAATGGGGTCAGCAGATGTGGCATGGGAATCTAGGTAAGCATTTTTGCCTAAGGGCTGTTTTGATTGGCCATTGCAGACTAACGCCATGGTCAGGTACTCTGACGGACCACCCTCTTAAAGGCACACCACATCACTTTGAGATGAAGCTGCTGATGCACAGCGAGAGCATTTATTTGTGATGGTAGCGGATATTGGTAGCAATATTATATAATGTATTGTCCATTACATTTACATATCATTTCTAACTTCCTGTTTGAAAATAAATTTCTCAGGAAGTGATGCGCCTTTGTCCTATGAGACGTCTTTTACTCATCGGTATTCTATTTATTCACAAGCCTGACCTCTCTAATCCTATGAGAAGACAATTATTAATGAAACTCTGAACAGGTCAAGTTTCAAGACCACACAGTAGTTTGGAGTTGAAGAATGGTTCACAAGTGTTGTTTCCTCTGTGGAAAGGTAGGTGCTGAGGCGATGCATGGTTTTCCAAACTCAGACACGGTGAAACTGCATTTTCCTCGAGTAAGCTATGAGAACTGGCGAATGATGGAGCAGGTCATTGGTCGGTTACAATCCCACTTCAGAGCAGTTATGTGTGTGTTTTATTGGCCGTTATTTATCTTTGATACTTTTTTTATAGAAAGCCAAGCCACACCCAGACCTCAACCTATTATGCGCAGCTGTACACGCCCATTTTTTCTGATCTCTGGCACATGAGACCCAAACAGGCGGCGCTCATGGCACTTTAAAGAAAGCACTCTCAGTTTAATATCCCATTAACAGAAAATAAATCTTTTACATCCTTTTATAGGATGAGCAAAATTAGTCCCATCTAAGGGTGTGCAAGTCGAAATAGCTTATGTGCCAAATTATGAAGTCCCGACAACATTACCCAAAATACTTGATGATAGACCTCTTGAACCTTAGAAACCTGGGGCTTTTTGAGCGATTCTTGTACTACTTAATTATTTGATCTAATAAATTAGATTTAAAATGAAAACAATTTTATTTTATAGTTCAGCCCCAGCTCCTTTTTCTTTTTTACTAATATTTAACTTTTTCCATTACATTACACGATAATTCCACAAAAAATATGAGATTGTACTAAAATACAATTCAGAGTATTAAATTATGTTCACTGCAAAAATGAAAAGTTTTGAGTGAAAACAAAATAAAAATCCCAAAAAAGCAAGACAAGTTCAAAACCATGTGAAAAGTGTTAAAAAAAACAGGCAAACCTCCCCTAAACCTTATCCACAGTTTCAAACACTTTAGGTTTCATTGTGATTTTTTTTAAAACACAAGCCACAATCACATGTTTTGTACTTTTTGGCGCACACACACCAGTGCATGCTAGGGCTGGGTAAAAAAAATATAGATTTCTCTAATTTTCATTGATCTGCAGTTTAACGCAACAATATTGATTCGGGAAATCCCAACTCAATCCCAAATCCCGATTATTAACCCTTTAACACAGAACATGTCGCTGGTGACAGAATAATGACATGCCTACTTCAAACTACCATAGCTCTACAGAAGATTCTGAAAGCTGAGAAACAGACCTTTCGAATGATATTACATTTATTATGGTAATGACTACATTGCCTGTGTGCCAAGGGCGGGAAGTTTGTGGAGCGTATGAGAGCAGTGACAGATGAGCGATTGTTTTCCTCTTGTGATCGCTTTATCAGTGTTTTAACAGAGATTTAATTGTAAATATTATATTTGTACTGTATATAATAGTATAAGCATTGTTGTAGTAATAGTAATAGGTTTATTAGTGTTAGATTGTACTGTTATTTTATCGTGTTCTGTTCCTGATTCTCGCAAATGCGTCTTTCCTTCTTTATTTCCTCACCTTCTTCCACCGTTTTTGGCACACGTAGTGTTCGATTTCGGAGCCAAAACACTTGTAAATAGTGAAAGAAGATGTCTATACGATTGTCGAGAGTAAGGAGAGCCCCTGGGAGGCAGGCAGGGGCCGTGTCGCAGTCTCAATCCCAGTCATATGCAGGTAATAATAGTTTTTTTTACACGGGGTATATTCCCAGCTTTATAACAATAATGTTTTCAATATAGAGTCTACATTTGCTAACTGACAGGATATAATACTGATTTTTTTTTCATTTTTCTGTGATCTCAAAAATACTGTTGATGTACATTTATTGTTGTTTATAAAGAGATACTTGATGAAAATTCCAATCCGTTTTTGTTTTTTATTTTCTTGTTATAACACACTGTTCTGAGCATTTAAAACATAAAAATGACAAAGAAGTTTTATTTCCTCTGAAAAGAAAAATGGCTAAAAATATTATACAAACACTATTTTCACTATTAAACAAAATGATTGTAAACAAGACGACAACACCAGACAAACTGTTATAAGGAGTTAAAGGGTTAATGCACGTGCTGCACATAAAATTATATTAATGTTTACCTCTGATTAAAATAAACTATAAAAATAAAGATGGAATCGAATTGCCAGATTAGTCACAATACCCAGCCCTAGGGCTGCAACAAACGATTATTTTGGTAATCGATTAATCTATCGATAATTAGACCGATTAATCGCTTAGTCATCGATTATTTCAATGATTAATCAGTAGCCTTTGAGCGATTATTCTGCTTTTTCAACTAGTTAAAATAATGAGTTACAAATATTCTAACTAATAAATAAAATAAGAAAATCACTTCAGTTTTTGAAACAGTTGTTTTCTTTAAGTTTTCTGATGCTGTTACACTCAAATTACACACAAATGCATTGTTTACATGTTTTGTTGTAATTCAATAGAAAAAAATAAATAATCATCTGCATTACAGACAAAAAGAAAGTTGAATGTGAACAAATCTTGACAGCAGCATTAATAATTGTTGGTTTACCACTCGTTTTAGTTCATCAAAAGTAATATCCCAGGGAAATACACAGTTATGAAACTAGATATTTGGAGGGTGATAATCTAACAATTCTTAGAAAACTTTCCCCATTGTGGGACACGTTTTTTTTCCCATAATGTGAATGGATCTATATAGCTTTTTATTTTATATCAACGATTTTTTACTTTGTTTAATCCTTCTTTTTACGTTAAATGTTAATTATTCTAATGAATACGCAAATAAAATATAAACATGTAAAGTTTGTATAATGCTGTGCATTCATAAATTATTACAATATTCACTGCTGTAAGCAACTTAGGCGATTGCATTCTTTTAAGCTTATATTTATAGTCAAACAGTGCATTATAAGTAAATTTGACATCTACGCGGCATATAAGCAAAATAAAAATCAAAACGTCTTCACGAGTAAACATTTTATTTGAACTCTCATTGGTTTAGTCTGTGTAATCACGTGATTGAATGCACGTTCACGCAGAGGGGAGTCGAAAAATGGCACAACACCGGGATGCTTCCTCTTTAAGTGCTCCAACATACACGTTGTGCTCCCGTGAAAAGATAGTTCCGCCTCGCATGTAAGTTTAGTAAAACTTTCCCACACCTTACTCGTTCTGATTCGTTTGATCTCCATCATAATTCGTGCTGAGTTTTCTTCTACCGCAGTAGCATTCGTGAGGGCTGCATCACACTCTAGCGCTACAGCGCCTTAGCGCTCAAATCACGACACGTGACCCTTACATTAGGTCACATGACATCAAACGACTACTCGACAACACAAATATTTGTCGACAATGTCGACTAATCGTTTCAGCCCTACCCAGCCCTAGTGCATGCTGAGACTTTTAAGGGTTAAAATGCAGCTAAGGAGCATAAAGTCTGCGATCTCTCCATAGTTTCTAAGTCGGAGAACTTGTAATATCACAGGGTTAGGTCCAGTCTTAAATATGAGGTCTCTCAGAAATTCTGAAAGACCAGTTTTAAAGATGGGATTGTGTGGCATCAAGGTAAGGTTTTTATTTGGTTGTTTTATAATATTGTAGTTACACACCCACCTGACTGTTTCAAATATGTAATGGTTCCGTTCTTAATATAAAAACTGACTTGTTTCATCACACAGAGTGCTGAAGTTTGGTAAAGGAGTTATAAAAACAACACTTAGCTATACAGTATATTCACACTGATGGTGTGAAGAGCAGAAAGAATTAGAACAATGCTATCATCTACAGAAAGCAGTAGCTCACAGTGAAGAACTGTTTTACTTACCGCTCCATGATCACATTGCCTTTACATGAGGACACCACAATGATGCCAGCTGTGGTGGCCATGACGGCATGAATGGATGACACCAGTCTACAAGAGAAAGAGAAGATTGTGTTCAGGAAATGCAACCCTAAGCGATCATTATTCGAAGAAGCTTCATCACGGCTCACATGCTTTCATCATTATTTATTTTGTACCACAAATGTAACTTTAGAAACCGTAACAGATAAAATGTTTTTAAAAACTGCTCGTCTCAGATCACCAAGCTAGCCACTAGATATCAGACTGGGCGATACGTCTTCTCAAAAAAATGCCACAGACACAGAGGAACTACAACCGAAAAGAGGAGCCATGCCAGTTTTGAGGAAATACTTTGGCTTTTAAAAATTTTTGATGCTGATCAAACAGCCATCATCTTTAAATTTAGCTACAAGAGGGAACGCAATCAGTATAATTTATTACTAACTTACCAATCCGTATCAGTTGTCATTTAAGCAATCCCCTAGTATTTTTTTGCTTTCAATTGTTTCATATTTTGACATGTTTTAAAGACGACATTTTGAGGCTAGTTTGCTATTGTAAGCTCTTTTCTTTTATTGTTTGTACATCATACTGTGGAAGATTTCCATGTAAAGACATTAATATTACGGACTGACAAAAAGTCCCCTGGTTTTCTTTGCACGTTGAACACACAAAAATACAAAAAAAGGTGTTAAAAGTGTTTTTTTATGTGTTTAATATCTCTAATCAATCGAATGCATTAAAGCACTCATTTAAACATTTTATAAAACCAATAATCTTGATTTTTGTAAAAAAAAAAAAAAAAAAAAATACATAAAATTGTTTGTTCTCAATTTTGCTGTAAAAAAATTGTATTTGGAGTACAATTTTCTGTTTGTTGTGTAGTGAACAAAATATTTGTTAAAAAAAATAAATAAAAAAGGTGAGGTTTTAAGCATTAAGCATTACCTCAAAAACTGATTTAAATGTCATTTATAAAAGCAAATTGTACAGTATCAAAAAAATTATATACAGCGGGGAAAATAAGTTTTGAACACGTCAACATTTCTCTCAAAAAACATATTTCTAATCGAGCTATTGACATGAAATTTTCACCAGATGTCGGCATCAACCCAAGTAATGCACACAGAGAAAGAAATCCAAACATTTATGTCCATAGATGAAGTTATGTGTAATGAAGTGAAATGGCACAGGGAATAAGTATTGAACACGCGTACTGAAATTTATTTAATACTTAGTGCAAAAACCTTTGTTGGTGATTACAGCCTCAAGACGCCTCCTGTAGGAGAAACCAGTGGAATACATTGCTCAGGTGTGATTTTGGCCCATTCATCCACACAAACTGCCTTCAAATCTTCAAGGTTCCGGGGGTCTCTTCTGTGAACACGGATCTTCAGTTCTTTCCAAAGATTTTCAATTGGATTCAAGTCTGGTGATTGACTGGGCCATTCTAGCAGCTTTATTTTCTTTTTCTTCAACCAGTTGAGTGTCACCTTGGCTGTGTGCTTGGGATCGTTGTCTTGCTGAAAGATCCACCCTCTTTTCAACTTCAGCAGCCTGGCAGATGACAGCAGATTCTGATCCAGAGCGTCTCGATACTTTTCTCCAGTCATTATTCCTCCAATGATATGAAGTCTACCAGTACCACATGCTGAAAAACAGCCCCACGCCATGATGCTCCCACCTCCAAACTTGACTGTTGGTATGGTGTTTTGGGGGTGATGTGCGGTGCCATTTTTCCTCCAAACATGTTGTGTCTTATGACATCCGAAGAGTTCAATTCTGGTCTCATCTGACCAGAGTATCTTCTCCCAGAATGTCATGGGTTTATCCAAATGAAACTCCAAACGAGCTTCAACATGCTTCTTCTTCAAAAATGGAGTCTTGCGTGGTGTGCGTGCATGGAGGCCATGGCGGTGGAGTGCATTACTTATTGTTTTCTTTGAAACAACGGTGCCTGCTGATTCCAGGTCCTTCTGAAGCTCACCACGAGTGGTCCTAGGCTGTTGGAGAAGCCTTCTGATGATTGTTCTGACACCTCTGTCTGAAATCTTGCGAGGAGCACCTGGCCGTGGCTGGTTTATGGTAATGCCATGTTCTTTCCACTTCCGGATGATGGCCCCAATGGTACTCACTGGAACTTTCAGAAGTTGAGAAACACACTGTAACCAATGCCTTCAGTGTGTTTTGCAACAATAAGGTTGCATAGGTCTTTGGACAGCTCTTTGCTTTTACCCATCATGCAATGCTTCTTGTCTAACACTGTGCTGGTGAGAAACCTTTTAAAAAGGCATCAATCAGGACTATACCAGCTGATATTAATTTGCACTAATACTTGGGTTGATGCCGACATCTGGTGAAAATTTCATGTCAATAGCTCGATTAGAAATATGTTTTTTGAGAGAAATGTTGACGTGTTCAAAACTTATTTTCCCCGCTGTATATATAGATAGTGGTTATACTGGTAGAAGGATGTTGGAGATGGAGATGCCAGGCAAGAGGTCAAGAGGAAGACCAAAGACGAGATATATGGATGTGCTGAAAGAGGACATGAAGGTAGTTGGTGCAAGAGTAGAGGATACAGAGGACAGAGTTTGGTGGAAACAGATGATTCGCTGTGGCAACCCCTAAACTGGGAACAGCCGAAAGAAGAAGAAGAATGATGTAAACATGGCTTATGGAGTCTCTCCTAACCTCTTTTTTCTTAGCTAAAGCTACATGAGCTTAAGTCTACTAGACTTCATCGCTAACCTAATCAATGGTATGTACACATCTTCTTTTAAGCTAATTAATTCCCAATGAACTAATCAATCACCTCCAATCTGCTTTATCTTCAATCATCAGTTCCTTAGTCATTCTATTTACCGTACATTCTCTCATTCTCATAAATATTGTAAATAGATAGAACATCGTTTACATCCATTCTAATCAATATACATATTAAAATGAATCCATGGCACTAATAAAAGTACTCAATTGAGAGATTTGAGAGTGCGGGATGATGACATCTTAGATCATTCCCAACGTGATGTTGTTTATGACAACAGAGGCACTCTGAAGCGCCAATGGGAATCCAATGGAAAAGTAAGTAAACTGATCAGAACCCTACTGCACCAAACTGAACGGCGGAAATTAGTCATAATAAGCAGACCTGGAGAAAAGTTATTTTTGATGTAAAGTGTGAAATTCATGAAGCGATAAGGTGCCATCAAATGTTATTTCAGGCAAGGTGTTTTATTAACAGATACGAGATTTAAGAGGTGAATCTAAAAGTGAAGGATATAAAACATCATGAAAATAATAAATAAACTATTTACACTTCAGTCCTGCACCGTGGCCTAGTGGCTAGACTTAAGTTTATAACTGAAATACACATCTGCATTAATAAAGGTACACACAGTTTTTATTCTAACCAGAGGTGAACGTTAATATCATTTTTGTGAAGCATGTGCATTAGGACTCGATTCTGGGATTTCTGAATCGATATTGTTGCGTTAAACTGAAATTAAAATCAAAGAATCGCTATTTTTTTTTTTTACCCAGCACTATTAGACCGATGGGGGACATTAGATATCTGTGGCAGATATTGACTTAAAGCAGACAAGTTGGCCTTGTTGAAGACAAAACAACTTCCCCTGGAGAACAAGATAAGGAGAATTATTCCTCAAGGACACCAATGCCTTCGTGTGCTTTTACCCAGTGTGGGTGTGCCAGCACCTACACCAGCTGCAGAAACACGGCTGCTGCTGCTGCTCAAATGAGAGCTTTTCCACCCTCCCCTGTTGCAATGGCTGATATTACTTTGTGTGCTGTTTGCTGGCGCTTTCCCTCGATCTCTTGAAGAACAGAATGATGGGTATTTTTTGAGTTATTTCACTGCAGGTAACTGTTGTGTGGCTTGATTGGTAATGATTTCCTCTAATCAGTGATCCTGAAGAGCACAATCAAAGCCTAAACAAAGACAAATGCAAGTTATTCATTCATTCATTCATTTTCCAACCCGCTTATTCCCTCTTTGGGGTCACGGGAGTCTGTCGGTGCCTATCTCAAGAGCACATTGGGTGAGAGGTGGGGGTACACCTTGGACAGATCGGCAGTCCATTGCAGGGCCAAATGAAAGTTACTTGTCTGGAAATGATTAAATCACATTTTTCCACACACTCCAGCCCTGTTTTGCCCTTTGGCATGGTTTCTCTGAAACTGTATAATGTCTGCGATCACTTGTGCATTTAAAATGCAATTATCCAAAAAACACAAGTAGTCCTCGCCATCACGAGCAGCTAAAAAAATCTAATCAAAATCTATTCTGTTCAATTAGTTTTTAACAGGAAGAAGTTTACTCACATTATTAAAACCATGGTTTTCTTTTAACAAGAAAAAACATATAATAATAATAATAATAATAATAATAATAATAGATGACATTTGATGTTTTAAAAGCAAGCAGCTTATTGTATGACTATATGAAGCTCATTGTGATGATGACCGTGTATTCCGTCAGAATACAGACAGTGACTCGGGCAAATATTTGAGCTGGATTCATTAATAACAGTCTGAGATAATGTGTCACTTTCATCACATGTTCATACGTCAGTAATAAGATTCTCTCCTTCTCCTCGTCTACACGGAATTCAAAAACTGGTTCGGTCATTGAGCAAGGATCGCTTTCACCGACCATTTTATTTACAGTCATTGCTGAGGATGTTTAAAGGCTGCTTCCTCAAGGTTTTAAAGCTCATGACAACTCTGATGGGGGTGAATGTATTCAATAGTTCTAGTTTTGGTTGTTTTAAGCCTTATAAAAAAATGCATAATTATGGGCGTGACAGCAGTGACTGACAACTTCAGGTATGAACGCAATGCACACGTCCCTCCCTGGGAACATACAAATGTTCAGCATTAGAGATCAACTGATCATCGCCCCGCTGATATATTGGACAATTTTTTACATTTCTAAAAAAAAAAAACCATCAGCATCGCCTGTCGTGATGTGAAAATGTGCGGCAAAGTCTCGCATAACGCCCCTCTACCCTCAGCTCCTGAAGCCTTTCCCACTAACTTATCAACCCTTTATGAGCTGCCATAAAACCAACTCCACCAGAACATATTTTACATTTATACCTGCCGTGGTGCCATTTTTTGGAGTATTTTATTTTGCTATACATCAATACAACCCTTAAATCCTCTATTTTAATTATATATAGTTTGAACCACAGTGAATTTGTTTTTGAGATACACTCAAATTTATAAAGTAAGACAAAAAATGAAAAACGTGCACATTTTGCACAAAACATACCAGGAACATCACAATAAACTATTTACAATTGTGCAAGCAAATTGCGAATTAAAAAAAAAATGTTTCTAAGATACTTTTGATAATAGATAGCTTTGTATTAGACAATTCCAATTAATAGTGTACATACAGTGCAATAAATAACAAAAATGTTATTAATACGGTGGTAACTTCAGAAAAAGAGAACACAACATAAAAAAAATCATGCATAAACATCTATATATAAATGTATAATAACATAAAACCCAAAACTAGTTACTGTACAAGCTATTTACAGTGGAACAGTATTGTGCTGCACTGCAGAGCTGTGATTGGTGTTGTTTCAGTTCCTGTCCACAATAACACTTCACACGCCTCACACATGAAGCGAGATCACTTTCCACACACTTTCTTCACCCCTGTGTGTTTTTTTTTTTGACCCTGATAACCCTCACAGACGGCAAAGGGGATGTTATGGGATGTTTGGGAGAGATTTAGATATCGATTGAACGAGTCCAAGACAAAAGTTTTTGTCTGGAATTTAACAGTAGAAAAATACTGTTCTATGAGGCATGTTTCATATGTAAGTCTAACTCCTGTTTATGATGCAAAAATGTGGTTTACAGGCATTTAAAAATTGATATGTAAATGGGATCACCAGCGCTCTCAGAGATCTTAAAGGGTGAAGGGAAAGCAAGTGTTTCTTATTTTTAAAATGTAACAACCAAAAGTGGCCAAAAGAGTATGAAAATCATTTTTTTTTAGACAAGAAAGTAGCGTAAGTTAAAGCTGCGAGTGAACGTGCATCTGATGTTGATATGTGAAGCTGTGCTGCATGAAACAAAGGCAGTTCAACACTAGTACAAAAAGAAAGTGCTCATTTATGTCTGATCCTGACTAAGAGATGCTTTCATTTGCCAGTTCTGAGATTGTTTAATGCATCTCTTGCACAGAAGATTAAATGTATTTGACTCTTTGTATTACATTAAGATTCTGACAGGCTCCTCCTGTGTGCATGTGCACGTTTCTATTTGTAAAAGTGTAAAAAAAACAGATCGTTCTGACTGCCAGCAGAGATATGCAGTGCTGGAAGCCTGGGCATCGAACAATTGAAGGGATGGAAATAAATTGTTCAAAGATTACTAATTAATATTGAAAAGAAACAGTTCTAGTCTAATCGAGTCCAACATCTATCCTAAAGGCTTTGAATTTGCATAACAGTTTTTTTTTTGGATCACACACACTCAGAATAATGACAGAAATCCACATGTAAGCTTTAGAAGTTATTTAAATAGCTTAAGCTGTTTGGACAAAAAAGGTTTTGTTTGAGCTACATATTAAAATTATTCAAAGCTATTTTTGTTCAGTACACAGCTGCGACCGCGGCCAATTCGACCTGTTTCTGTAATCTTGAACAGTCCCAGCAGGAAGGAACACTTTTCCATTCTTCACCTCCCCTGGATGTTGTACCATTTAATCTATTGAGCCATTCTCCAGATCTGGTGACGGCACTTTTAGCATAGATCATCAAATCTGATTAAACCGATTCAGTTAAAAAAAAAAAATCCAAGTATTTCCTCTTAATTAGAACATTTTTTGATTACAACTGATGCACAATTGTCTGCAGATTTAGTTCTCATTCACACCAGTGTTGTAGTGCCCGGTCTCGACACCAATTTTCTACGGTCTCGGCCACGGAACTAACGATCGCAGGTCTTGGGTCTCGGTCTTGACTCTGGATCGTCTCGGTCTCGGCTGCCCATGTGTTCTGGAGTTTTTAATACAAGAACAAAAAACAAGCCGCGAGAACTTAAAACGCCTCCTTTCAAATATACCATATTATAACAAAAATTGTAAATAATTTTCTCATCGACATTGCGAGCACTCAGTCATACTCCAAGAGAGTCACTTTTCACTCCAAGTGGAGCACCGCGAGAGGTAAAAAAAACCTTTCACTAGATTTAACTCTTAATTCTCAAACAATGTGGTGAAAAGTCCAAATCTCACAATGCCTTACGACGTAAACATGTTATTTGTACTGGGGAAGGTTGTATTTAATTATTTTTAGAAATTAACATCACCTCGCTAAAACGTAACGTTTACTTTTACAAAGTGCCGCCTTTAATGTCACGTGATTGTACATATAGTACTGGACGTCGTGTGTTTTTATTGAGACACGAGGGCGCACAGAGCTAGTGCGCTTACTGAATAAACTCAGCGCGATCTCGAAGAAACATTTGACAGACCCAGGCTTCTTCTTCTGTTTGATGGTGGTTAACAGACCAGTGTGTAGGTGCGTTACCGCCACCCCCTGGATTGGAGTGAGAATTCCAATCAGAGCTGTGCACTTTTCTATGCTGTTAAACCAGTTTGAGATACAGAGCCGGCCTCTTAGGAGTTGTGGTCTTTGATAATGGTAGAAGGAGATTGACGAAGGAGGCGAGTTGTGACGGAAGATGATGATCATGAACGGAGCGGAGGGTCTGTGTTAACATGGGAACTGTAGGATCAACACAGACACACTAATAAGTAATTTATTTATCTCAATATGGATAACTTGACTTCTTGGTACATACCAAGTTCTCATAAAATTATCATAGGTGAACACTGCTGATAATAATTATAGGAAGTTTATTACGAGATTGTTGCTCAATAGAGAAAATAACAGAAATAGAGTGCTAGTAAAATTACAGCAACATAAATAAAGAAAAGTAATTGTTTTTGGTCTCGGCCTAGACTTAGCATGCATTGGTCTCAGTGTCGGTACCCTCTGATCGCGGCTGGGTCTTGGTCTCGGTGGTCTTGACTACAAGACTAATTCACACCACACTAGCCATGTTACCATCCAAAGATTAAAAAATTCAAAAGCTGAAATATTGCATACAATATTAGCGAACAAAGTACTTTTTCCATCCAACAAGTCCACAAAACTGTCACTTCCTGATAAACTGGTGCCAAATATCAAAAGAAAAATAGAAGTTGCTGCATTAGGAAAAGCATTTTCTCATCTAAAATAACAAACTTTTGTCTTAGAACACGTTTACGAAACTCGTGGACAACAAAATGGACAGACTTTGCTGCTTGATTCTGACCCTTGGCATCTTTTATTACATTATTTGTGGTCATCGCAAGTTGCAAATTTACATTACATGTATGCATTTAGCAGATGCTTTTATCCAAAGCGACTTACATTTTAATTAATTCATCCCTGGGATTTGAACCCATGACCTTTACGTTGTTAGCGCAATGCTCTTTAGAAGCCACAGGAATGATGCTCAAATAACAAACTACTCCAAGTTTTACTACAAGCTGCCATGGGAAATGCTACGTTGGCCATTCGCCAACCCATTATGCCACGTGCAAGTGAATATCGTGTCTGTTTTTGTTTTTAGGTCAGATGATAGTTCGAGCATGTTCTCAACACCGATGATCAGCTCCTGGAGCAGGTCTCAGATCGCTTTTGGACCGATCTAGAGGTCAGTTTCTCACGTGCCCAAACTAATTGCACTAAAAAGCGAACTCTAGTTCATTTGAATGAAATGCTTTTATTCTGTAGGTTGACTCCAATCCGGCTTAATCTAGAATCTACATTTCTGCTTGTTTTACAACATGCTATAACTCCTGAAACTGTAATACTGATATTCCACTGGTCTAATCGATGATACATCAGCAGTTCTGGAAAACTTCTGGAGAGAAGGGGAGAGAGGGATGAAGCCCATGTGAAAATAATTTCATAGAAGACAAAAGCTTGAGAAAACAAATAGAATAAACGTATATACTAATAAGAAACTGACTCAATTACTGCAAAACTACGACACTTATAGAAGCTAAAGATGCAAGCCTAATATTTGTGCAAGCATATTAGTTTGAATTATTTCCTGCAGTGCTCTGCAGTCTTTATAAAGCCCAGTTAAATAGGGTCACGTGAAGGCTTTGAATGTAGAACGAAATGGAGCAAACATTGAGTCTAAGCCTCTGACTGTCTGCTGAGCTGCCCGGCCGAGCATTGTAGATGGGATGACGCTTGCTCGTCATGACAACCACGGTCATGTGACCTGGGCCTGCGAGCTTACGCTTGAGTTGGCTGCTAGATAAGCATACACACACACACACACACACACACACACACACAATCACACGATTACAGAGCTCCGCTGGCCACAAATCGCTCTCCTTCTCTACGTTTGAGCCTTGCTGCCTGAATACTGTCACAAGACCCACTTTACACAATCCACTCTTTGTATCCCCCACTCCCCCTCTCTCTCGGTTTTCTTCTAACAGCAAGCGGCAAATGAGAAGAAAATGCATTGTGCAGCATTGGGGGTGGAAGGCATGACAGTTCTTCTTGTGCCGTAGATAAAAAGTGGTAGAACAACGATCAAGGTCTCACTTTCTGCAAGACTCCCGTTTCAAAAGCACACAGGACCTCGGAAGGAAATTGATTTAGTCTGCATTTTCTTGCCCACAGGCACGTGCTCCAGTCAGCTGCTGCTATATTTGAAGATCAAACCAGCTGAATATGTTTGCCATGCTCTTCTTTTTAATCAATATAGGAATGAATGGCATTTAATCAAGGCAGACAAAAACATGTCAGCGAATGAAGCAGTGGTGCTGTGAGATCTTCGTATGACTTCCATAAGCTGGAAGAACTGCATCCATTCAGACAACTTGACTTCCTCAATTTTCTTTGGTTTCATCCTCCATGCTTCCTCTCGTCCTACACCACACATGCTCAATGATGTCCATGTCTGGTGTCTGGGCTGACCAATCCTGGAGCATCTTGAGTTTTGCCTGAAGGAACTTTGAAGAGCAGATGGAAGTATGCGTTGGAGCACAACCCTGCTACAGACATTTTGTATGGTTGGGAAATCTTATAGTGGTACCCCGAGATACGAAATTAATCCGTTCCAGGGTGGCCTTCGTATCGCCAATATTTCGTATCTTGAAGTAAGTTTTACATGTAAAACTCCTAATCCATGCAGTGGCTCTCAGAAACAACAGTATACGTAGATGAAAAATGGAAAACCTTACTTTGAGTGAGAAAACATGCAGAAAAACATTATGGCACCACGTTGGGGAGTTAACTTTCTCAAGATATTTAACGAATTATGAACAGCAACACGATTTCAAGCACAAGTGCAGACAGATGGAGAGAGCGCGTCGCAGGGTTTCTCTAAGTCGCGCTACAGAACAACACTTTCCACGTTATAAACGTTATTTATTTCTTTTACGACACCTTGACTCTTACATTTGTTAAAGTACATCTATACATAATGTTTCGCTCAGTTTCGACGTCAGACAAACAAGCGGATAATAGAGCAGAAATGTTTGTTATTGTTCAAATGCTCAAACATTTCAGAACTCGAAGCATTCGTATCTCGGGGTACCACTGTAGTTCTGATTCTTGCCATTTTGAATTTGCCTTTAGAGTTGAAGATCTCCCGCACACTTGTCTTGAGTCAATGGCCTTTACCAAGCTCTGAATATTACAATACTTTGACAGTTTAGTTTTGCACTTAAACATTATTATAAAAGCTGTTGAGCCTATTGTACTTATCTTTGTCAGGGGCTGTATTTGGCTTTATTTATAAGAAGACATGTTGTGATTGCTTTGATAGTAGGGTTCGTTTGAAAAAGCGTGTCATCTGAACACTACACCAGAGGAAATGAAGAGTCTCTCCACTGCTAATTCAATCCGCTGTGGATGAACTGAAACCAGAATGACATCCAAATGTTCAAATGTGGAATATTATGTTTCAATGCATGACTTTAAAATGAACAACAGCCGCTCTTTGGTCATGCATTGTAACTGGGAAATATTCCAGATGTTGATTTAAAAGATGATATGATCTGATAGAAGATCAACAAATGGGTACAAACTTTCAATAAATATCCTCAAGGTCTCTGTACTCCCCGGGGTTAAGAACAGCACAGCCTCTTGAGCTTCCATTCCTATGTGAACCACGGGAACACCCCAAACAGAAAACCTCTCTCTGATGGGATCCAGTGAGCCACCAATCTCTCCTCCAAGCGTTTGTAGAACTGATGCAAGCATGGCTCATCTGATGTGAAACATTCCATGTTTTGTTCAACGAATGGTACACATTTGGGAAACACTGGTTCATTCAAAAGCGCCGGCCCATAATTACGTCCCATTTCTAATTTATGAGAAAATGCATCAACAACTGATTACTAATCAAATCTTGATCCCTATAATAGTATTTGAATGTGAACGTACCCAAATAACCCACCTCTACTCAATAATGTGAGGATTTTATTCACTAATCATCATGTTTGGGTTGTTTTTGGACAGTGGAAGGAAGCCAGAGAGGCCAGAGGAAACTATGCACACAAGCACACGGAGGACATGCCTCCATCCACCTCTTCTGCGTGAAGCTTACTTCAATATAATATGACTGTCAATATCTAAATATTCTGCTCTCTAAATATTATTAATTTATTTAAACATTTGTTCACGACTTAGGGCTGGGTGATAAAACGATATCGATATGTATTGCGATAGACGTAATCGATATCAATAAAAAATGTGTTTGATAAAACGTTCAATATTTTTTATTCTGCGTCAGAAGAAAACAGATGTCTGAAGCAAGTTTGGTTGCATTAACAAAGACACTCGCTCTCTGGTAACCTAGCAATGTAAGGAGTGACATCCAATCGTGTAACAGTATCAAGTTTGGTTGTGCCATATCGCTGTCTCGTGCTGGTGTTCTGATTCCTCTTTATAAGGACATATGAGTGCCGGTGTGAGCAAAGAAATTATTAAAAAAAAAAATTAAAAAAAAGAGAAAAACTCAACGTCGATGCTACAAGTTTGACCATAGTCTGACCAATGTGGTCTGCAAATTGCGCAACACTGTCGTCCCTGCCAATTCTGACAATACCACCAAACTTAAATTACCACCAACTATAGCTGCAACACCTAATCTGAATCAGTGCCTTACGACAAACAATGTAAACGGTACAAAGATATAGCACTGACGAGAAGCCAGGTTATAAAAGGATTTGGCTTGAAACTGCCATTCATACGCTGTATGTAATGCGCAAAGACTCATAAAAAAACATCAATAATTATCGATATCGACCGATATGAATGACTGATATCGCGATACAGTTTTCCGCCGTGCTATCGCCGGGCCCTAGCATAACCACATCTCTGTTTTTAGACATTCATATACTTTATTTATATATACTTTATTCTTTCGAAAAATTTCACCCACACTGAGAATCCATTAACACAGACTTTTCCAAAAAGCAGTTGTGCTACCCTAAAACCTTTAACCTCCTAAAGCAATGAAGTCAGGTCAAGCCCAAGGAGCTTAGGAGTTTAAAGAGTCAAAATTCTGTAATAACATTCAGCTGTTTGATCAGGATACATACTGTCAATGTTGATAAACAGATTTGTGGCAAAAATGTAAAAAATATTTTTGGTGGATTTTTTTTTCAAAAATAGTAGCGCTGCGCCCTAACTTTTAAAAGGTCAATTTAGACACTAATGGTGGAGTTTGGGCTCCGTTCCCGACTGAACCAGCAGCTCCATGTAAACATCTCTTTATTATCACACCAGGCTCTGATAGCCGTCATCACCGAGTTCAGAGGTCTGTCCCCATCCAATAACTGCAGCGATCGTTAAAACTTTTTTCTAAAGTGCACAAAAGACTGCCAAATTCAATGAAGTTCCAAGACAGGCTATAATGTTAAACCTTATCTAAAAATGTTAAGACGTTCATGCAAATTCAATCTACAATCAGCAACACACTTTTGAACTCACTTTGGCATGATTTGCAACTGAATCTACAGAAAAATCACCATACGATAGAGCTGAGATGAGATAGTGAAAAAGGCTGCAAAACAAGGTTTTTTTTTTAAATATATATTATTTTGCACATCAGTATTTTTGACACAAAATTATGAGAGATGGACACCTCAATCTATCACCAAACCGAAGCAGTTCAGACTGTTGTGACCAAATTAGATACAGGTTACAATGGGCTGGAGTCTGAACGATAAATTGTTTTAATCGATTAACTTGACTCTGTGGTACACATACAACAAAAATTTATTTTATCTTATAAATGTGATATGCAAATGCTCCCTCGTTTCGATAAAATGTGCTTCTGTAGAAAGCGCGCTCGCCCTCTGAGCTTTCGTAGAATGTTCACAGCTCACCCTCCGCTCCGATACACAAACAATGGCAGCGGATAATATTTTATCATCATCAAAGTTATACAGTGGTACCCCGAGATACGAATGCTTCGAGTTACGAACTGTTCGAGATACGAAAGGTCTCGCGGGAAATATTTTGCTTCGAGATGCAAAGAAAAATTTGAGATACGAAGAAACACCAACAGTTCTGCTCTGTAATCCACTTGTTTAGTCTGCCGTCGCCCTGCGCTTCCAGGTCCTGGCACTCCATTCTCCCAGGGAAAAACCCAGGTTTTCCATTTTTTTATCTACTTATTCTGTTGTTTCTGAGAGCCGCTGCACGGATTAGGTTAAAACTTGCTTCGAGATACGAAATGTTCGAGATACGAACGTCACCCTGGAACGGATTAGTTTCGTATCTCTGGGTACCACTGTAGTTTGTTTTGAAAATTATCTTTGTTATCTGCAGATTGATTTCTTTAAGGCCTTACAGCTCAGCCCTCATCTGAACATTGCCTTAATGTTCCATTGGAAACCAACCTGCAAGCCTCTATGATTATTCTAAACTGAGATTCATTCATTCATTGTCATTTCCCATTCATTTTCAAAAGCCATTATAAGTCAACAGTACATTTTTAACCTTTGAGATACAAAGTTTGTCCTCATATAAAATTTCCCAACATTCTCAGCAATTTCCCAGAATTCTGTCTAAAAAGATAAAGTCCAGTTAGGATGTCATGGTGGCAAAGTTGTTGCTGAAATGGTATAAGAGGCGAAACATTTTGAATTTATCGTCCAAAGACAAATAAAGATATGTTGCTTTTACAAACCAACAAAATACTAAAAATTTCTTTTAAGCACCTTTCATGTTCTTTTAAAACAAACAAGTCAACACATGAAGAAGCAAGAAAAGAAAAACACAAGCGAACAATACATGCAGTCAGGAAGACGAAAGGTCTGGCGATGTTATCTATTAGAAGGAACAGACATCGAGCTTCATGTGAATTCATCCATGCCGTGTCACCAAATACAGTTGCTAAACATTATCCTTTAAAGCTAATCAGCACCCAGTGGATCATGCTGGGCAATCAATAACTTATTGAGATGGCAAAAACACCGGAGACTATATTACAAGGCATGCATCATCTGACAAAAGTTCAGTCAACAATCAAAGTGATCTAGGATCATTCCGACACATAGGCACACAGAACAAAACCTTAATCGACGATGCTACTTGTTCAAGTCATTGATTAGTTTGATCGTTTGAGCACGCAGTGATGACACCACTTGGTCATCAATTTCACAAACTTCTTATAATTATCTTTCCGGTTAAAACTCTGTGGCCATCTTGCTAGAACCAGGTTGTTCAGTCTTTGTGACATAGATTCGATTTGAGATAACTGTTTGAACATCATCCTCGGACCTCTGGTATCAACAAGGCATTTGGGCCCACAGAACTGCCTCTCACTGGATATTTTATCTTTTTCTGATCAGTCTCTGTAAATCCTACAGTTAAAGCCCAGTACAGCAGCACTTTCTGAAATACTCTGACCCGCCCATCAAAGTCACCACTCCCGCCATTCAAGTTTAAACTGCAGCGGGTCCTCTTCACCATGTCTACGTGCATTGAGTTTCTACCATGTGATTGGCTGATTTGCATTAACGAGCAGTTGGACGGGTGTACCTAATAAAGTGGCACATGAGTTTGCAATCAAAGAGAAATAACCCATTCTGAATGGAAAGAACAGAACTCTGTCCGCCGACACAAGTTCATTTTGTTTGACCGTTGCGTGGTGTCGAGGAGCCAACACAACAGGAACTCAATGAAAAGGTCAAAAATGAAATTGAATATTGCACAGTTCAGCCAGAGGCTATACTGACTGACTGACACAGATACTTGATCTCATGAAAATTCTGCAAGGTGGAAAAACTGTAAAACCAAAAACAAAGCTTTGGGGTCAGCCACTCGCAACTTTCTTGACCGATTCCTAATTTTTCATAGCAGTGATTTAGATTTATGCAGATTTCAAACATTGGATTTTGACAGTAGAAAAGAAACACACTACACTTTACATTTACAACCCCACCACTAACGTGATTTAATACAGGATACACTGACAATTATAATCTTATTTTTTTAGAACTGATAACTGACTCTTTTGTTTCACAGACACTAAAGGAACATTAAGACTTTCTCGCCTTTTGACATGTGAGTGTGAGAAAGATCTTCACCAAAATGCAAAAAAACACACACAGCACCTGTTGAACCACAGGACAGAGATTAGGACATTTTCTCTTACTCTCTGTGATCACCAGAATGACAGAGCAGCTGGAAGGCACATAAGCTCTGGTCAAGTTTCTTAAAAAGCTTCTGTTTGTCCATCAAAGAAATTATTTATTTGTATTGTTTTTAACTGAGAGGTCAGTGAAGATAGAGGCAGGAAGATAGTGGGGCATGGCGGGGGAGGCAAACAGACGTCAAGCTCCAGGTTCCAAACTCACGTCACCCACTGCAACTGCACATATACATGTCCTGCAGTCTAGCCACTAGGCCACAGCGCAGGACACAAGGAAACAGTTTTTACAAAAAGAAAATAGATAAAATAATTCGGGACATTCCTATAAATCATCATGAGAAATAATGTAAAAAGTGCACAATGTAATCTCACAATATTAAACTATAAAGTGTCATGTAAAACACAAGTATCTTAGTAGCAAACAATCTATGTTTTATACAGTGAATGTAATTAAAAAATATCAAATAACAACAATTTTTTCATGTAGCAATTTTACCATTTTGTATATATCTCATCCAGACACCGCTCACCCGGTGGTACTCTCTGTGAACGGTTGATACTAGGGCTGCAACAAACGATTATTTTGGTAATCGATTAATCTATCGATTATTAGACCGATTAATCGCTTAGTCATCGATTATTTCAATGATTAATCAGTAGCCTTTGAACGATTATTCTGCTTTTTCAACTAGTTAAAATAATGAGTTACAAATATTCTAACTAATAAATAAAATAAAAAAAATCACTTCAGCTTTTGAAATAGTTGTTTTCTTTAAGTTTTCTGATTCTGTTTCACTCAAATTACACACAAATGCTCTCTAAGCATTGTTTACATGTTTTGTTGTAATTCAATAGAAAGAAATAAATAATCAGCTGCATTACAGACAAAAAGAAAGTTGAATGTGAACATATCTTGACAGCAGCATTAATAATTGTTGGTTTACCACTCGTTTTAGTTCATCAAAAGTAATATCCCAGGGAAATACACAGTTATGAAACTAGATATTTGGAGGGTGATAATCTAATAATTCTTAGAAAATCTGGCAACATTTCAAAATGTAAGAAACAAATAAAGATAAGTTTAGAATAGGGCTGGGCGATTTTGCCCAAAATCATAATTGCGATATTTTAGAAACAATATTGCGATTGCGATTTTTTGGCGATTAATTTAATGGCATTAGAAACTATTAAAAATCACCTTTAAAAAATTACCCATATTATGTTTTAACATATTTTATTGCAGTGGTGGCTGAAATGTCAAGCCTTGCAGCAGCAACGAGCATATGTAGATTAACAAATTTAAAATAACAAAAATAAATATGCATTACCATTTATATAAAAAAAAATTTTTTAGCATCATAAATGAACAAATATAACAGTACAGTACCAGTACAGTACAAAACAGCATAAAGTGCAAAAGGACAACAACTGTTAATCTCTACAATCTTCTCAATGAGAAGTGAGTAAACTATAGTTTAGATCTTAGTTGCCCTTCTAAAATATCAGGGGAAATAAAAAGAACAGCTGCCCTGAGCATAAGTAGATAACAAACTTGAAATTAAAAAAAATATATATTATTTTCCAACTAACAAACATTTTTTTCAAAATCAAAACAGTAAATGCAATAGTAAAGAGCTACCCAGTATAATGTGCAAAGTGAACAAATCCCTGTTTTTTTCCCAGTAGCTTACAAGTTTTTGGATAAAAAGACCAGCATATCAACTTTAGTTGTTGTGATTTCCAAATGCCTCTTCGATGCGCGTTCATAAGGAACCACGCTTTCAAATGACGATTTGAGCGATGTTTGTCGATGTGCTGCTGCCTTTGGAGAAGGGTTTTTTTGCCATACACTCGTCATATTGTACTTTGTGGTGTGATTTTAGATGCTGATAGAGGTTTGTCGTGTTTCCTCGTGACGTTAAAACTTTCGCCATGCAGGTTCGGCAAAACACTTCAGCCTGCGCATCGTCCCCCGTTTTAAAGCCGAAATACTCCCACACGACAGATGAGCTTTTTCTCTTTGGCTGCAGAGATTTATCAGTTGCTTTTTGCTCTTCTGAAGTCGATGACATTTATTTCAAAGCATTTGCAGCCTGTCTGCAATAACCTATCTTCTTCTCTCTGCTCTAGCGCTCAGCCGAACAACTTGGGGCGATTACCGCCAACTAGCGGGCTGGTGTGCATACTGCATGAAGCCGAGACAAGTGAAGGGAAACGTTCAGGAGCAATAATCGCACGTCTCTGCGATTACATAATCGCGTTTTGTAATATCGCGATAAAATCGCAAATGCGATTAATCGCCCAGCCCTAGTTTAGAATCAGCATAAGATAATGAATGGTGTGAGAAAGAAATGCTTTGGTGTGTTGTCTTCATTTTATTTCTATTTTTGACTCTTAAAGCTGTTAAAATGAACATTCCCCATTGTGGGAAAGTTTTTTTACCATAATGTGAATGGATCTATATAGCTTTTTATTTTATATCAACGATTTTTTACTTTGTTAATCCTTCTTTTTACGTTAAATGTTAATTATTCTAATGAATACGCAAATAAAATATAAACATGTAAAGTTTGTGTAATGCTGTACATTCATAAATTATTACAATATTCACTGCTGTAAGCAGCTTGCTTTAGACGATTGCATTCTTTTAAACTTTTTAAACAATATTTATAGTTGACATTGTGTTACAAGTAAATTTGACATCTCCGCGGCATATAAGCAAAATAAACATGAAAACGTCTTCAAACATTTTATTTGAACTCTCATTGGTTTAGTGTCTGTGTAATCACGTGATTGAATGCGCGTTCACGCAGAGGGGAGTCGAAAAACACCGGGATGCTTCCTCTTTAAGTGCTCCAACATGAACGTTGTGCTCCCGTGAAAAGATAGTTCCGCCTCGCATGTATTGCACACGACAGCATTTTTGGTTAAGTTTAGTAAAACTTTCCCAAACCTTACTCGTTCTGATTCGTTTGATCTACATCATTATTCGTGCTGAGTTTTCTTCTACCGCAGTAGCATTCGTGAGGGCTGCATCACACTCTAGCGCTACAGCGCCTTAGCGCTCAAATCACGACACGTGACCCTTACATTAGGTCATATGACATCATACGATTACTCGACAACAAAAATATTTGACGACAATTTTTTATTGTCAACATGGTCGACAATGTCGACTAATCGTTTTAGCCCTACTTGATATTCTGAATTAATATAGCTCTAAGTTCACATTTTCAGCAATATAAAACCACACATTGTTGCTCTTTCTTAGCGATGATTTCAATGGCAGAACATTTACACAGATATATTTTCCCTCCATTTGTTTTTTAATAAAAGAATTGGTGCACACCATAACTACCAAATGTGTGATATTTTAATGACTCCACTGGATCTGCTTGAGTTTTATTAACTGTTCTGCAGCTCTAACTGTTTCTCTGTTGTTTGAGTCTGTTTTCTGGCGATCAGCTTGTTGGGGATCCACATGAAGCTAACCCTAGCTGCTGTCTCTGAAATTAAACTGTTCGTATGGATTGAGCAAACAGTGTTTGCTGTAGGACCGGAAATTAGCGACACGTTTCTGGTCTTGGGAGGAGTTTTAGGAAATATTTTAATTAACTGGTGCTGCTTGAAAATTATCCCAAGATTTGCATACCAAGATTTAACCTCTTAACCCCTGAGGCCTATTTTCCAAAAATCCTTTTACTTTTTAAGGCATTTCTCAGCTTTTACAAGGTCTAAACTGAAAATCTTGGTATCAAAATGAAGATAGGTTCTTGGGGAGTGGTGTGGATGAGTTAATTTGACAGTCAAGAACACTGGGTAAGAGTATTTGATGTTGGAATGGCCAAAAAATTAACTCTGCCTAAAAAAACCTACATGTTTCCTCTAATATCTCCTTATTTTACTTGTAAACAAGCAAATAAACACAATCAATTGTAACCACTACATGTGAAGGACATCTGTAGCAAGTTTGGTGTCCATATCACAAGAAACTAATATTCTGTACAGGTTTTGGTTGAACAAAGTTCAGGCGTAATCCATGTTGGCACAGTTTGGCACAATAATTGAAATATGGAAAAAATCTTGTCCAAAGCTTCCGCTACGTTCATGGTCTTCTTTTCTTGCTTACGGGACATGATTTCAGCAAAAAACTCCTAAAGAAACGCTGTAAAAGGGGGGTGGAAGCCCATTTACGCCATCTCCGTGCACTTTGCGTAACGTCCCATATTGTGGATACATATCGCACATAAACAAAAACGTGGTCATGAATTATACTCCGGATATGTTGTTGTTTATTTGCATGGCGTTCGAGCTGTGGTTAACGGATATGAAATTGAATTAGATACGTTTTTAGAGGAGTTTCCGCTGAACACAAAAGTATTTAATATGTGTGGGTTATTCTTAGGGTTAGAGAGCTATGAGCGAAAATGTAACGCACAAGGGGGCAAGTCCCCAGTACCGGAGATTACTTAATATTTCTCTAATCGATGATTCAACGCATCACTTCCGGGTTGTGTAATCTGACATGCAGAACTTTAGAAAAGCAATAGAGTGAGAGAGAAAAGATTGTAATGTCACGGCCAAACATGAAAGAGCCAATTTCCCTCCTCTGGAAGTGATGTGCACTATCCACAAAGCAGCGCCTTCTCTTGTGAAATCCAAAAACAAACGTGTGAGTCAAACAGAGGGAAACATATATTTGGTGCAGCCTGAAAGGACACCGATGTCATGACACGGTTACATACATGACGACGGTTCGCATCCTGGTAGGGACAGCATATATATATATATATATATTTTTTTTCCATTTCAAATTGTTAATTGTTTATTAAACTTGTTTAAAAGTGTGTTACACTGAGGAATCAGCCGACCTTCACTTTGTGGTCACCACTGAACACGGTCACAACTCGTTTAACAAAAATTAATTTCAGCGTTGCTTATCAAAGCGTCCCTCTCAAAGCGCAGCACAAACAATTCAGATCAGATTGTCATTGTGTTGTATAATGTTCCCTCAAAACGCCTTTACAGCAGTTATCGATATTGCTTTAAAAGCCGTTGATCACTCAGTTTTGAAGAAGCTCGTAATGAATCAAATCTACCGTGAGCCTCAGACAGTCTCTTTCCATACACGTCAACCAATAGGTGAGTAACTGGGTGAGTATTTACAAAATTTTCTGAATAAAAATCTCAGCCCATTTCCGGAATAAGCCTGAGCTAGATAATAACGAAATTAAATGTGGTTTTAATTAAAAACAAAAAAAATAATTTTAATTTTTAAGTAAAATAATCACATTTCCCATACAATTAGACCAATGAACAACATTCTATAAATATTACCCCCAGACTTTGGTTGTGTTCTTTTGAATGCTAAGGCTTAATTCCTTGAAGCCAAATCATGGCAAAAAGCCTTTATTCATTCATTTTTTTGTGTAATGTGTTGTATGGGTAATGTGGTGTTACTAATGCTGAAAGTTCTAGAAAGTTCTTGGTAAAATGCCAGAAGCCTTAATAGAAATTCACTTTTATTTATTTAATGTTGATTTCTTTGATTTGTTCCTTATTTTACATTTTAATCGTACACAATGCAGCTTATTTTTTTAATACTGCATTTTTTCAGTTGCATTTTGGTCAGAAAATAAAAAGGCTCATCTGATAAATCGATTGATTACAGTGTTATATTAATTGATGACAATACTTGATAGCTCCAGCCCTAAAAATAAGTAGTTTATTACCTTTTCTTATCTATTTTTTAATCTCCTTCCACTTTTAGAATTGTTTAGAAATATGTAATTAAATCTGATTTTGACCAGTAGGATTTAAGTGAAAAATAATCTGAGATTCCAGATTTAAACTTATGTTTTTTTTTTGTCTAATTAAAATTTGATTCTTTTAGAGCTACATCGTATTATAACCACCAGTGTACAAGAAAAGGGGACATTTTGTTTGTAGACATTGTTGGGGAACGATTCTGACCAGATAAAAAAAAAAAACTCCACTTGATGAACTTCTTTTTTCTGTAACATATAAATGAATGACTTAAATGAACGACAGCACATCTTCTCATTTATGTGTTTCAGTATGATTTTCAGTATGACCCAGATAAAAGATACCACATATCTGAAAAACGCAGATCATGTGCAAGGCCACAGATAACGGTTACTTTCCTTCACTTTGGTGGAGGCTACAATCTTGGTCGCAGTTTGGCTGCAAGTGTGATATTGTTCAGTTTTGTTTGTAGCGTTTCTTTTTAATAAAATTAATACATTTTTCACCAGCATTTTAATACCACATCAACCTGCTAACCTCACACTGGTAAATATTGTACAGTGTAATCATCAAAGTGTTGTGCTAGTAACTGAAAAACTGTAACTGCTTACAGTTCCTTTGTTGATTACCTACACGACAAGAAAAATTAGTAAGTGTTTAAAAGTTTCTCATTCTTTACTTTTGAAGAACATATTAATTAAAGCTCTCATTGCTTAATTTCACTGCTGTTTGGAAAATAAGGTGTTTATTCATAAACACTTTTATTCATTTGTTTACTCATTTATTTTCACTTTACTCTAACTGACAAAAAGGTTAATTATAAATAAAAATTCATGTACTTCAGACCGGTAGAAACTGTAAAATAGCACAAAACAATCAGAAATAAATAACTTAAACGACCTGAATAATAGTTTTATTTATGAATATATTTATTTATTCTAAGAGCGCTTGTGTTAAATATGTTTCCTTTTGCATAATAACATCTGAGAAAACATTTTTGTTTATCGTTCTTTTTCCATCGTATTCCTCTGCGAAGCCAGCAAAAAAGCAAACTCCGTCTTCTCAGCACTTACAGTTCCTTTCTGGCTGTCAAACATGCGAAGTCCCGCCCTCCTCTAACTTTAGCGCTCACTGATTGGCTCTTTAGACAAAGGAGCAGTTCATTGCTTGCGGACGTGCGTTTCTTTCCCTGAATAGTTTCATGTGTGAAAAACCAATGTTAATACATACACAAGTTATTCAAATGAGGAACCCAAAAAACGGAGATTCGCAAGGGTGTACCGAACTGAGGAGGTTGTACCGAATGGTTCGATATAAAACCGAGTATTGTGGCATCCCTACTGAGCAGTGGAGTGTGGCTTGGTATTGATCACAATGGAGTATTTTAGACATTTTTCCATTCACCTGGGAGTATTTTGGATTTGGCACTTTGCAGACAGTCCCTAGCCGACCATGTGTCAGTCAGCTGCTCATAGAGAGCTAGGTCTTCTAGCAAATGCGGTTCTACAAATGAGTCCAGCATTGAATGTACCCAGTAATAACGGAAGGCAACACAATGTAACGGCAAAAAAGTTATTTCAAATGCAATCTTCAGGCAGGGATCGTCACTCCATCAATATTTCCCCGAACCACAGGAAGAGCAATCTGCTGAGAAGCCATCTGAAGATTTGTGCAAATCTCAATTCGGACTGCTGTGTAGCCTTTAGTCCTCATTCACACCGCACTGATTGCCCTAATCCGCAATAGTTGAAAATACAGCCATGTAACTTCATACAGGCCACACAGAAGTAAAACAAGAGAAAACGCTTGGCATCTTTTGAGTGCTTTCACACCCAACTTGTTTAATTTCATTACTTCAAACTAGAGTTAATTTTTCCTTTTAGTTTGGTCCGTTTGGTTAGCAGAGAAAACAACGACTTAGACCCCACCAAAGCAGACTAAAAAAGTGGTCCGAGACCTGCTCAAGGAGATGGTTTCGGGCCGGTTCCAAACAAACTATAGAGTGGTTTGTATGTGGTGAGAACATGATCCGATCCAAACTCAAACTAAACACAAAAGAAGAGAACACATGCTTTTTGAACAAATACAGCCCCTGTACTTGCTTGACCGTGGTATTATTACACGCAATTTGTAATCTGTGCATCATTTGCATCAAACATCATAAGCGATTAATACAAATGATACTGTAAAAGATGCCAAGAGTCAGAGCCAAGCAGTGACATCTGTCCATTTTGATCTGTTGTCCCAGTCTTCAGGCGTGCTACGTCCGTGTGAGCGTTCATTTAAACCGATCATCAGGGTATGATGTCACATGGCTTTGTTTTCAGCTGGTGCGGGCCAGAGAGAGTGTGGTGGCAATGCGGTCTAAACTGCAGATGAGTGCAACAATGCATCAGTTGTTCCCCTTGGTCCAGACCAAATTAAATGAACTAGGTGGTTTGACTTTGGACTCTAAAGTTTGTTTGGATTCACTCCATGCCCAACTCCTCGAGCAGGTCGCAGACCACTTTTTCAGTACGCCTTTGATCTTGCTCGGTTGTTGCTTTCTCACCTACCCAAACTAAAAACTCCAGTTCGAATGAATCGAACTCAACAAGTCAGGTACCTCAGATACACTTGCAGCTAAGCCGAACCCACTTAGATTGGATTTTGGAACTCGGTGGAAATGCAAAGGTGGCAAGTTAGAGCTAAACCGTATCAAGCCAAGTTGTGCCGCTACTAAAATCCTGTGGAAATCAGTCAAAAGCCTACTGGAATATAATCAACTGCTCAGTGGTCCACACTGGGTAGCCGTGGTCAGAGACAGAACACAAACCATTTTTTTACCAACACGAGAGTTACAACTAAAGTACATATCTAAAATCATGAAAAAGTTTAATTTAAACATTATATGGTGTATCAGCTGCTAAACATAACACATACTATGAATAGCATTAATAAGAGCATCTTGTCAAGAAGTTGGTTTAGCCTAATGAGAAACCAAGCTGGTTTGGCAAGTTTTGGTTGCCTGTGTCAGTTTAGTGGTATTAAAAAAAAAAGGTAATATTCCCAGCCATCAGTCACAACTAACCATCAGTTTCAGTGTGGGTAAGTTAGTTTAGGTAGTAACCCATCAGCAGAGGGGTCATCCGTCAGTAAACTCACCTCTCGCTGACCAGCACGACGTCGGCATCGGTCCATCGCTTAAAAATATACGGAAGCACTTTTCGGAAAGTCAAGAAGAAACCGGGAAAGAGCACAACGCCGCAAAACAACACTTGCAGCATCTTGTCCCGCTATAACACCTGAATCGATGTATGGTCCAACACAAGGCGGGCAGCACGTTGAAATCGATGCAGTCAGAGCAGCATTAGAGCCGCGGTCCCCTCCTGCCTCAGCAGCGCTGGACGCACTCGGAATAACGGTGGAAGTGTCCGGTGATTGATTGCTCTTCACTCTTGCTTTACACTCCGCCTCCGTTACATGTTACACAGCCGAGTCTCTTCAGCATGCTTTCGACGATGGAAACTCACAGGCATAGCGTTCGATGACCGCGAAACGACTGCAGATTTGTTGTTGTTGTGAACGCGTTTCTGTTCGGCGAGCGTTGCTCATTCCAGAGCGGGTTTAGAGCCGGAGAGCGTCGCTGCGCTCGATTCGCGCATGCTTCGTTCGGTGGAGTCGTTCGGTTTTGAACCGAATCACAAACTGATTCGATCCCGAGCTGTGGCGTTCGGGTCTGGCCCTGTGTGGTTTCAAATGTGCCTGAAATGCTCACAAATTATTGATATGTTAATATAAAAAACAACATTAATATACAAGACGTACATTGTTGTGCTATATACAGAAACTACGTGCAGGTTTAAGCAAACTAGTCGTGATCAAACAAGTCAAAATAGTCTGACGCACACAGTTAATAACTCTGACGCGCCCGTGGGACGCAAATAATGTGGTTATGCCATGCTGATTAGAACGGCTTCGTGACGTAACATCCCAAGGAATCACTTTCGAGAAATGTTCAATTGAACCGAGTCGAAGATTTGAATCAATATCGTAACGCTACGCTGGAGCACGTTGCTTCACTCGCTCTTAATCCGCACTGCAGCGCCATCTATACGTAATACTGCTAACCACACGTCAACTCAATATAATATATTCAAAATGTCAGCCAGACTAAATTCGTCGAAAGAATTTCAGCTCTTTAAAACTACAGCTCTTTTAAAAATGGTTTGCCACTGTGAACGCGGGATAAGACTGCGTTCATACAACATGTGGCACTGAAGGTCAAATCAACAATACGGAATCTCCTGATCCTGTAATTTTATAAAGTGCGCAACAGGTGATCACAAAGTACACTGTACAGGTGAGTCTCTGTTCACAGACACAATTCTAATCCCTATGTCCCACCAACCCCCACTTCTCCAGTCCCCAGGAAACAAGTTTCCTCTCACTGGGACCAATTACAAATGCTGCAAATTACACCTTTCAATGCCTCGGCTCCTTAGTTTCCCCAGACCAACAACTGCTTAAGGAAAACAGTCATTGGAAACACTGCTAGCTTAAAAGTGTAAAGTAAATTAGTTTGCCTCAGGTTTGATTTGTTTTTAAAGCAATGCAAGATGGTATAAGTTCAGTATTTGTTCATATTTCCCTTGTTAGTGGTGTTAATCGTGTTATTCCTAAATGTTCATGAGATTCCATTAGTGAATGTCAAGTTGAAGATATGGTAAGTTGGCTGAGTTTGGCTTTAGAAGGTTTGGTGTATAACATGCACATCTGTCTTTCAAATGTTCAACTCTGGGAAACAACAAGAAAGTGTTATAGAGAGGTACGACATCTCCATTGTGAAGGCATTCAACAGATCTCAGTTATCTGAAATGACAGGTTCTAGAAGATGAATGAAGGAATTGAAGGGACATCACGGAAAGAATCCGCACCAAATATAGTGCACGTTCATTCAAAGAAAGCCAGACTTGTTGACAGAGGAAAGTAAAGGAAAGCTCACCAACTTTAATTTTATTTTTACATTGATGGGATCATCCCGTATTTAAACAAGACATTATCTGTTCCATTTTATGTCAATGCAGGACGTGTTTTGTCCCATACTTTGTTGCTGTCTTTACTCAATTCACTCAGGAAAACAATGGCTACCGCTCCTAAACTATTGTGCACACTCAACTTTGAGCACTTTGTACAGAATTTTACTGTTAAAACATGTAAAGCTACATAATTGCTTATGTGCAGAATGTTTTATGGTTAAAATGGTTAAAGTTGCATTTTTTTATTTCAAGCTTAATTTGATCTTGTTGGTGTGTTATTTAATTTGAATAATTTTTATAGTTGTTTTATTTGTTGATGTTCATAATAACAAACATTAACATTATTTTAGAAGGTTGGTTCCAAAGCACTGTATATTCCTGATTGTTGATCCGTTTCTCATGAGAACAAGTTGATGATCAGGTTCGAACGTATAATATTTGAGTTGCCAGCACTCTCTACCGGCTGAACCACAGGAAGCTAGTGCAGTCAAAAGCAGTGCATCGTAGAATACAGGTGAACTTGTGCAGGAGACAATAAGAAAATGGAAAAAGAGACACCAAATAATTAACTTAGTCACCAATAGCTCTGAATCATTTCTCAAAACATTTTTACCTTTTAATGTTGTAACTTTCATTCGTACCCCAAAGAGTCAAACGAACTTGAATGATATTAACCATTTAACCAAGTTTCCTCAGCCAGTATCCCCAGAAGAGACACAACCAGCAATCATGAACAAACCTGCAGACCACCAACCAACTGATTCTTTCAGCCAATCAGAACAATCCTCAAATCCAGCGGCCTCCATGAAAAGGCTCATCCACGCTGTTTTTGGTTCTTCACTGGTTCTTTGTGGTTTGGAGTTGTACCACTTTGTTTGCGTAAGTTTATTTATTTCATAAATGTGATGCTTGGCTCTAATCAGCACTTTTGAAAATAAATGTTAAATCGCACCAGAAAAGGTTCCCTTATGATTACGAGGCAAAGAACCAGATTTGGTTCTAGCTAGAACTTTTTCAGAGAGCATGCACCTCCACAATTGTCAGATCTACGGTTCATGATCCCTGACTCTCCATGATCGCTCCTAGCCTTTTTGGTTTCTCTACTACTGTGCTGTGTCTCTTCAGAGGTGAACATCACACATCATCTGCAGCAACTGATGGACCTCGATGGACCCTCATCTGCTTCCGGTTGTCCCCTCTGGTCTTTAGATCATCAGAAAGTGTTCAGGACTCGCGACTGTTCCCTGTTATACTTCTGAAACCTTGTAAATATATCATTGTTTATAGTTCCTTACTCTGTGCTCCCATGTTCCTTCTTCACATGAGAGCTTCTTTAAATTCTTGAAATTTCTTTAAACCGCTTTGGGTTTCTGACATGTAGTCACCTGGGATTCATGATTTAAATAAATATATTTACCATGATGTGCAAAAGTTTGGGTACCACCGTAAATGTTCATGATTTTCTTTTAGAAATCATCGGATAAAAATTATTCTGGATTAAAAAAAAAAAAACAAGTTAAATATGTCTTATAGGAGGTGATATTTGAGAAGTGAAATAAAGTTTATATGAATTAAGGAAAGTTGGCAAGAGTTATTTAAACAAAATTAGCTATGTGCATAAATTTAGGCACCACAAAATAAAAATTATCTCAATAATATGTGCAAAGATAACAGTCTTTTAATGCTTTCTGTAGCTTCATATTATGGTGTGGATTCTTTATAAAAAGTTGGGTTTGATGGTTCCTGAGCATGGACTGGCTGCTCTAAATCTCACCACAGATTTTCAAGAATATTCAGGTCTGGGGTCTGAGACGGCCATTCCACACTGTTCTACTTGTTCCTCTGCCTGAATGCTGCAGTAGATTTGGAGTTGTGTTTTGGGTCGTCGTCTTGTTGAAGGATCCAGCCCCGGCTCAGCTTCAACTCGGTCACTGATTCCACGTCATTGTTTTCCAGAATCTGACGATATTGAGAGGCTTTTTTTGCATCATTTGTTCATGCAGCATGTCGTTGTGTCGAGTGCGCTGAATAGTTGATCGAAGCACTGTCACGTCATCTTCAGTTATGATGTAGGTCTATGGAGCTGGTCTGTGGGGTGTCTGTGGCTATTCTCACTATCTTGTGCCTCTACTTCTCTGAGATTTTTCTTGGACCTTAACTAGAACTGTCCCTCTGGTCTTCCAATTCCTCACAGTTTGTTTCTTTTATGACATAGTGAACTGGAATGTATTATGCAGACAATTATTGATTTAAAAAGGAAAATCAGGGTTGCATATCACTGTAATGCATATGAGAAGGTTGGAAGAAGTGGAAGGTGAGGAAATGTTGGGAGAATCTTAGAAGTTTAGATGTCGAAAATGATGAAAAAAGCAAATAATTGGCAGTAGAGTCAAATAGTTATTGTTTATTCACAGTGAGTTTCCCAAATATTGATATATGTTCAGTTATTGATGAGCAGTTTGATATTAGCTGTTGTTAAAGCTCTGACTCAGAAAAACAACCAGAACATTTCATAGTGAGCATGTCTCAACAAATACGTACCACGATTCCACTTTAACCATGTGACAAACAACAACGCTCATTCTAAAATAAAACTATATCATGTTAAAAAGAAAAAGTGTCATTAATAAGGCATACTAGCTGACATAAATACACTGTAGGTACATTCTATATCTTGTGTCTGAGAGCTGTACATGTAGTCATGTGTTATTCTGAGACTCTACCTATAGAGCAGCAGCAGCAGCAGCAGCAGAGAGGTGACGGAAATAACCGTCAGAGCACGGAGTCGCACAGCAGGTAAAAGAGCTCTCTGTCTCTCCCCATCCAAACAGAACAGCACATCAAATATTTATCCCCCCCATCCCTTCCACCAGTGAGGGCTTTATAAACAGTATCCAGTTGAATCCCTCTGGCTCTGCAGCTCTGAATGGAGCCCCACAGTCAGCCCCTACACTCAGCGGCAGATTTACAATGTGTAGAAGATTTGTGAATGAAAGAGTCTATCATCGGTTCATATAACCCTCAACGTAGTTCTGATGTTAACGTGCATCACTTTACATTTGGTTCACACAAACAAAATCAGCTGATTTGATTAGTATTCGACCAAATATTGACCGTCTTGTTCTGCCATTTCCAGAAACCAAATGTTGCAATAGCCGCAATAAAGAAGACATCAGTATTTGCAATAAGGAGCTGCCCTGAGTTTGTGGGCGCACGAAGTACAGTGGTTCCCCGAGATACGAATGCGAAGAAAAATTCGAAATATGAACAATAACAAACATTTCTGCTCTATTTTCCACTTTGTCTGACGTCGCGCTGCTCTCCTTTATAAAGTCGTCCTGGTGCTCCATTGTCCCTTTGAAGAAAGTGTGCTTTAAGGGTCTGATACGCCTTAAAACACTTTAAATCAGTTGTAATCAATAATGTGTTATAACAAATGTTAGAGTCAAGATGTCGTAAAAGAAATAATGTTTATAACGTGGAAAGTGCTGTTTCTGTAGCGCAACTTAGAGAAACCCAGTGACGTGTTCTCAGAAGCGTCTCTCCATCTGTCTGCGTTCGCGCTTGAAACCGTGTTGGTGTCAGTAATTCGTGAAATATCTCGAGAAAGTTATCTTTCATACGTAGTGTCGTAATGTCTTCTTTCATCCGTTCCTCCTCCTCCGACACATCGCTTCACTCTCAAGGTAAGGTTTCACATTTGTGTACGTATTACGCATTTTACTTGTGTTTTATTCCGTTTTATTATCATTTATTACATTAACAATGTGTAGATTTAAGGATTGAAGAAATGCAACGTCTCTCAGAAACAACAGTATTCATAAAAAAATGGAAAACCAGAGAAAAATCAATGATTTTTCGTTTCTCTAACATTTCGTAACTCGAAGCATTCGTATCTCAGGGTACCACTGTACTGAGTTTGTTAAGCCACATTCATGGTACAGGCCTCCATCGGAACCTATTTCAACATGCATTTCATCCTAAAGAGTGGTGGTACTTTGAGGCTATACAGTCCCTTTAAAAATGGATAGTTATTTTCTATTGAACTCTAGATGTGATTCTTGGTGATATTTTGTATAAGAAGCTAATGATGCTGATGGGTTCAAGGTTAGTGATAAGTGTGGATAGCACTGGACATGAGGGGTCAAGAAAAGGCCAGTTATTTGGTTTTAAGCTCTGTTTGTTGTAGGGTTACAGTTGCATGTAAAAGTGAGATAATACTTGAGTTCTTCTTAAACAGATCAGCTGTCTTAGCTTGAAACCTAATCTCTCAAAGCCTCAGAGGCACACACACACACACGCACACACACACACACACACACACACACACACACACGGTGGAAGGTGCGTAACAGTAAATCTGATTGAAATGCAGTTTGCACTTGTGGCAGAAACAAAAAACTTTCTTTTGTTTTAGTTTTTTATCAAATACTGTACTGTATTGTAAATAATACATGCTTCTCTCATGTCTCCTGACACTTATGACACATGGCACTAATAAGCTCAATAATAAGTTTAGGAAGAGGTGAGATTCTACATAGACATTTATGTATTTAGCAGATGCTTTTTCTCCAAAGCGACTTACAGTTCAGGAGTAAAGCCAAACAGTTTGTTACAGGTTGAGATTCTCCTCCTGATGGGTCATTGAGAGGAAGAGCAAGGACTGCGAACCAATGTCCCCCTCTAGTGTCCGGTTGAAGACTAGTGTTTGATGACGACTTATAGCTGTGTCCACATCCAAGTTCTGCTCCTTCAGTAGATACAGCCCACCCCCCAGCCTCTGGAGGCTATGGCTTCGGCAGATCCTCGGCGGCTGTTTCAATAGTGGTAAACGGGACAGTCTAGCCTCATTCTGACCACAGACAAGTACCAGTAGTGAAGGCCACTTTGTACAAACATAGTTAGAGCACTAAAAATGTTTAGCTTAACCAACAAAATACTATTTATTTATTTATTTTCTTTCTTTTAATTAGTTAAGATGAAAAGACATTCATTTAGCTGCTACTAACTTTCTCATCTTGTGTAAAATCAAATATCTTTGTCTGAGCAGCAGAACTCTGTAATCCACTACTGTGCTGTAACTTTTTAAGGTCTTGGGTGAGATCACTTTTAGCACAAACCATGTCTAGTGATGGTTGCTCTGGACAGTAATCTGCTTCATTACTTGTCTTACACAGGTGCTGCCAGAAGAAAACACCGCTGCCGTGAATTCACTAGAAATAGTTTTTGCTTGAATAAACAAAATGCCATCAAAATTTACAGAAGCAACTGAAGTTGCTACAAATCTGTATTCAAACATTTCCCAAAATTCAATCACAGAATTAATTTATTCTAATATCCACATTAAAGGTGATTTGTTTTTTGCCAAAAGCGTGAAGTTTATTGATTATGGGTGTTTGACATGTAAGCCGCAAAAAGTTCTAAAATAATCTAAAATATCGTTCTGACTCTTAAATTTGCGTTTTATTAAATGTTGCTAATAGCACTTTATATTTTAGTATAGAGTGAAAATGGAGTGCGTATTTTCCTCAACTCCCCAGCCAGCAAACTCCACATGGGTCCCATTTGGGTTAAAAGTGGGTTGCTTGGGCACAGGGTGGGCTTTGGATTGAGCTGTGCAAATGTCGTGGGTCCCAAATGTGGTGTACGTCGATGTGCTTGAATGAAAATCGGTTTCATCTTTAACGTAATATACACATTTCTTCCGCGTTTGTCAGATATTAAATTGTGTCCCAATCCAGGTTCTAAAAGCCTCCGGAGGGTCTTTTCTATCAAGTCTTTAAGGCTACGGCTTGGAAGATCCTCCGAAGGCTGTTATTAGCCCTTGGTAAATGGGACGCTCTAGCCTCTTCTTCTTCTTCGTTGTTTTTTTGGCAGTTTGATTTATTGTGCATTAGCGCCACCAGCTGGATCAATACTTGGGTTCCCGAAATGAATAGATTCTTTTATATTTATGTTTTGTGTATAATGTATTTTTGAGATCACGGTAAGTTCTTTCGTTGCTTAATTTATTTTCTAGTGTTTTAGAGTTTATTTTTAATTGTTCTATTTCTTTCTCTTTTTTTCTACATTCTATTAAAACATGCTCTGTATTTTCGTTTTGATTACATTGGTCATATTTCCCTCTGGGATCATTTTCTATTTTATGTTGTGTGTAATTTAAACCAGTATGTTGTTCTAGCTTCATTCTGTTTTCATAAGTTTTATAAACTCCTTCATCTGCTTCTGAAAACATAATGATATCTAACAATACTTAGTTAACATTAATTTGGCTGCGTGTGTTAATGTTTGCATTAAATGTTAAAAATAAAAATATGTTTTACAATTCGCCTCTCACTACCAGCATTTAAAGCTTGAATATTTGAGTTGATTCTAATGAAGCAAAAAAACTGCAAAGCATTGTGGGATATCTGTGGCCACGAAGGATGTTCGCGATGCATCCTCTGAATTCCGGGTAAAGTAGGACGCATTTGAAGAGAGCATTTTCTCGGGGGGAGGCTCACTCGTGGAGTTTTGACAGAGCGGCTCGACATCATGCTCTATCTCACACGCGATATCGGTTGTGCCCCGCCCCCTGCAGCACGTGTAGGTTTTGCTGCCGCATTAGATTGTGGAAAAATTCCACAACGATTGTACCCTTCCACTGAATTGTCAATTTACACGTCTAATATTCTCATTGAAAATCAGATTTTACATTTCCAATGACAGTCTGAGCTCATGTGGATAAACACAGCCAGGGCCACTGTGGAACCTGTGGACAAACCCACTTGGGACCCCTATTTGCAGCCCATTCTTTATCCATGTGGGGCCCACATAAAAAATGCTGGTTTTTTTTTTTCTTTCAATCAGCATGGAGAGTATTATTCTCAAATATTTAAAAATATTAAATAAAAAAAAATTTAAATAAATTTTCTTAAACCTTATGACAACTGTAAAAAAAATTACTTGAGAACCTTATTGATGTGAATTTACTTGTTTACTATTGGTATTTGGGTCAAAAAAGTACCGGTATGTTTTTTAAGTAGAAATGTTAATATACGCCTTTGGTTTACTATACTATTACAGTTTACTATATCTTGAAGTAGACACATTCAAATATTTGACAAAAAAACGATATTATCTCTATACGTGACAGACTGACAATCATATTTGTCAACTATACCCTTATACATTGTGATTATTGCTGCTTGTTCTTTAAAGAGGTCTTTCATTAGCTGCTAGCTTTACCGTGGTCAGACAGTATAGAATGGTAACACCAGAGGTTTCACGCCAAGGGAGATGATTGATATGGTTGGATAAAAGTGTCTCAATAACAATTGTTGTGTTTGTCAGAAACAAATGGGAATAAATACAGAGTTCATTTGCTTGTTAAGAACGACTAGTTCCCTTTTTCTCACCGCTTATTTTTGGGTGTCTCAATCTGATCTCATTTGTTTTTGTTTATTTATTTTCTTTATTCTTTTTTTCCCACCGAATTGATCACCTCACTGATTAAATGACACACTGCTATTTTTTTAACACACCCCTCTCTTATCAATTTACCATAAGAGTATGAATGCTGGGTCTTGTTTTCTGAGAATCTACTGGTAACTTGTTTGGATTATTGTACTGCTATTATCTGAACAGTACTGTACATAAGTCTAATTCACTTAAATTGAAAAATTGCAGCCACTTCCAGGAAATACCCATAACTAGTGATTTTAAATTTGACGTACATACACTACCTGAATGATGAATTATACATTCAAAATGCAAAAGTGTCCTTTTATTTCTTACAAATGTTTCGTTATCAATCATTGGTTGTCTGGATAAGAAAGTTCTGTGAACTATGGAATCATATGAGAGACAAACACTGGGGTATTTGAGAAGTGAAATAAAGTTAATATGATTTATGGAAAGGCATGTGTATAAATTGTATTGATTTTAATACCTTTTGCACTCGTTGTGAGAACATTGTAAGTTTTAAAGACGTATCACGAGCAAAACAGCGTCACACTGCTAGTGCTCTGGTAAAAACACACACAGGGATGTACTTAGACATCTTTTATTCATGTTTACTTCTTTTAAAAAGCTCTTGATATGCAGCGCACTACTGTCACATTTCAGAACACATCACAATTCTTTTCAACGAAGGTTTGTAGAAAAAAAAAAACGCAAGCACACGATCGTCTACATCCACAACATTCCCTTCATAAATAGAGAAATAATACAGAAAGGCTCCCACATACATACAGTATTCATACAAACCCCCTGGTGGCTTCCATCTACAGATCAGAGAGAATATTACGCTCCCTGACACAATGAGAAAAAACAAGTTAAGGCCTCTTAATATGTACATCTAAGGTAAAAACACTGATGACTCAATGGATCGTCTGAGAACACAAACTCTGTTAGCATAGTTTGGTAAACATCTCTGCGTATGCAACAACAATAGTCTTTGAAAAGTGTCAGATTGAAGGTTTCCCTCTCCCAGCCACCAGGGGGCCGTCATACAATCTTTTCTGTAATGGTGAGTGTTTTTGGAAGAGCCACAGACATGCGTTGGTGTGAAAGCCGAGCCCTTCTGAAGTGCATATTCCACCAAAACTCATGAAACCAAGCAAAGCAGAGGCCGATCTCGAGGAGCAGTAAACAATTCCTTCCACCATTGGCTCCCGAGCAAGAACCGCTCAGATGCAAGGAAAAGAAAATAATACAAATAGAGTCCAATAATAAAGATATAGTCCACCCAGACGTGACAATTCCCTCTTTCATTTCTTCTCTTTTTCTTGGCCCCAGACTTTCATTCATATAATGAACACAACAGAGGAAATAGACATTACCATTCTGTGTTCCCCTATTTCCCTCTCTCCAGCAAGTTTATTTGTAAGAGTTGTTCAAATAAAACCAAGACGTCTTAGTTCTGGTGTTGCATACTTAGGGTAAAGATTAGTTTCTAAAGATTTTAACAACAACAAATAATAATAACTCCATTTAGGTGATGCTTGGGACCGCACTGGCATCAGGTAACAATACATACGGGTACTCTATAGAGTATAATATCTGGAGTAGTCGAAATAAAAATGGAATTCCACCTGTTGTATCCCTTCTATGGTGAACTCTGTGGCCGTTCTGTAGTTTTTACAGGTAGATTTCAATCACTTCCCTTTGATGCACATCAAATACAGTTGTAATGTATCGTAATGAAAAGCAAACGATCATTAGCTGCATTTCCATCCACCCTTTTTTCATCTGAATTTTGGATTATCACATAAAAAACCTGGATGTAAGATGTGTTTTTCTGTCGAGACAGGGGTTGGCATTAATGGATTAACCAATGGAACGCCAAAATCTGTGATCTGATCGTCACCTCCCAGATCTGTCTTGACTGGCTGCATTCCAAAATAGCAGTATCGCACCTCCAAAAGCAAGATGACATGACTCCGTATACGTGTTCTGAGACGCAAGTAAGCTTTATGTACAAAAAAAGTCTTTCCTAAAACAGCCAATTCCATTTTTTGCTAAATGAATTTTAAATAAAATTCACATCTTTGGATGGAAACATGGCAAATGTAAAATGTTTTTTAATTATTATTATTTGTGGACATGTTAAAACCTGCAGCCTGTAGTCAAGTGCGGCCTGTATATGAACACATTTTTCTTTTTACACGTTTCCACTCGCATGTTGTGGCTGATAATTAGATACGCTCAAAACCCTTTAAATCATGAAAAGCACAGCCAGGCCAATAGACTGCTTGCACAACTGCTTCAATGTTCTATGCGTTACATTTCTGTAGAAATATATTCTGGAAGGCGAATAATGAGTTATAGATGTGCATTGTTACCCGGACAACACGATCGAGGTTCGTTCATAGATGTGCAACATTCGTGTAGCTGCTGCAAACGTCCTCAGCAAAACTCTGCAATCCACTACTGTGCTGTAACTTTTCTAACCGCTTCCTTGACTCCATGGGTAAGATCATAACTTTTAGCATGTCTAATGATCAGGAACGCTACAGTATTCACGGTCCAACACATCATCTCTCACTGCCCTGATCGCGGATTTAAAAATGTTTCAGCATTCGTTTAGGGAAGGGGTGGAGCTTGAACAACGTTAATGGTTCTCTGCTTGAGTGGGTTTCTATAGGAAAGTGGAAATGAGCTTAAATGGTGATGTCGCTGTACTTAACCCATGCCACAGTTACAAAATGCTAAATATTTAGAGCACATGTGTATTTGGATTGATGAAAACTCTGAAGAGAAGGAAAGTCTTGTGTGGGCAGAACTGAATCTTGGTGAAAAGAGAATTATCGTTTGTGGGTGAATTTACCTTTTATGTGAAACTATTAACTCTTGTTATCAATTTAAATAAGGGACGGGATGATATTGACCGCTTGCAGAGCTGAGCACAGTGCATAGAGTCCTTCAGCATCAGCTTGGAGATGAACGCACACACACACACACACACACACACGCCTCATTCCACAGAGGTAGTAGTTCATGTTCCTCTTTTCACCTTCTCAGTTCATCCTCAAAGCAGCAGCCTCTTCAGGGGAGTGATGGATGGATGGATGGATGGATGGTAGAGCCCTTGACTTGAAGCTTCAACCAAACTCTCATCCAAGGATTCACCAGGTGAATACACCTCATGGTCCTCCGTGCAGGTAGACCCTGACTGAGAATTGGCTTAACAGCAGCAGAAAGGTTCGCGTTCTCCAGGAATTTCAGGTTTAATCACAAGCGTGAAGATGTTGCACATTCGTAGAAGAGCACGTATGCATCGCTGCTGCACACCTGGCTGGACGACATAGGACTCACCCTGAAACAGAAAAGAGAAAATGAGAAAAAAAACTCCCTGAGATTATCAAAACCTCAGCACCAGCATCCAAAAACACCTGCATTGTGTCCAGCTCAGCTGTGATTAAACCCAACGCAAAACAATGTTTGAGGTCAGTCCGAAGAAAATGCACATAAAACATTTAACAAAATGTCATCGCAATGGATTCCCCTCGTGAAATGCCAATACTTTGTATTATTTCCCAAGTGATAATATTTAATTCAGGATGATTGTAGTGTTGGTAATACAAACGTATCAACAAGAATTGTACTCTTCTGATCAAATATGTTCGATTTGTTGGTTAGGATTACGTGTCGACCCAAACCACGTTTTCTCGAAGGCTATTTGAGGTCGTCTTAACAAAAATCGTATAGTCTTCCTTTATCATGTGTCTTTCAACACTGATGAGGTTCCTAGTATCAAACGCAAGAAACATCCCCACATCATTATACACCCACCATCATGTTCTCTCTCGGGAGTGGAAGGCATTCCTGTGCCGGCCTCTAGTCTCCATTGAGATATCAATTCCAGACTTAGCGGTCTTTAGAAAACTGCCCTACTAGTTTTCTTTTCAGCGTTTTTGAAATCTTTCACTTCCTGTCTCTGCCGTTATTGTACTCATTAAACGTCTGTAGTTCTTGAAACTGCCTTGATGCAATCTGTGCATGTTATTCAACTTATTTTTCAAGATTTTAAATCTTTTTAAAGAGAGTGAATCCTCTATTTGTTTGGTTTGTCTCCGTCTCGGAGATTAACCAAAAATTGGATTATTAATATTGTTTTATTACACCAATAAACGTAATATTTCGTAAGGGGACCATCATAATTGTTTTATTCGATCAACTACAAGAAATCAGACTTACACTGGAAAATAAAAAAGATAGGAAATCTATTTTTGAGAAAAAAGGAGGGCAATTTACAGTTTGTCTTCAACTTTAAATGTTTGTTTTTTTCAAGGACTCCTGTTTTCTTATTACAAGTTCTTCTAAAAGAGTCGTCTCCACATTTTTTCAGTGGGGGCGACCAAACTTTTCCCTTCTCTAACGGGAGCTAGGGTCAGTTTGTACAGAAAAGGCGGAACGATCGCAGTGAGTGGTTTCCCTAAATGTAGACATGTTTTCCAGAAAGCCACACATGACCAATTATTAATAAACGTTTACGAGATCAAATGAAATCTATAATAATAGCAACTTTGAAATCAACAATAACCAAATGACCCTCTCTGAGTTCGTCACAGAAACGAAAAATTAATAAAATGTCTTGAGAGATGAGACAAACAGGCTTCTTCTCCTTTACGTGTGTTTATAAAGATAAATACCCTGCGTTCAATAGTTCAACAGACTGGATTCAATAGTAATGGAGTAGCATCCCAGTCGCAATAGAAAATTCATTGATCCCGCGAGCCTTGACCCCTAAATACAGTTATAGAGGCGATCTTAACTTACATTGAGTGAAAGCTATGGGTACACCCTGGAAAGGGCACTTTCCTGTTTCTGCTCTGTGGGAGGAAACCAGAGCAAATCCACAGAGCCAGCTGTGTTCACAACTATTCCAATGGGGTGATCTTTTCACCAGTGCAGTTTCAATACAATTTCCCCGATTAACCAACTGTTATATTACAGTGACCCCTCGTTTATCGCGGTAGATAGGTTCCAGAACTGGCCGCTGCATCTGAAAATCCGTGAAGTAGGGACACCATATTTACAGTATTTAGTTAACAGGTATCCGGACTTTTAAAACCCTCCCTTTACATAGTACTGATAACAAACCACCCTTTACAGTAATGTACAGATATCTACAATACGTACATACAGCACACAGGCACAAATGATGAGAAATAAAACAGTAAGTGAACATAAAAAAATAGAAAGGTTGCTATGGTGCGTACTGTACAATTGTACAGTATTTTACTCTCCACGATAGAAATTTCTGGAAAATCTGCTACATATTTTCTCTTATAATATACAAACGTAATGGAAAAAGTTGTGAAACTGTGATAGCCGAACCGCGAAGTACTGCAAAGTGTTCACTGTACTGCATCTTGTGTTTTTACCTGGAGTCATTGTACGTGTACCACTCCGCAGTGCAGGGATTACGACAGTACGCTGTATAGTGACCCCCCAATGATGTCCCACTGTGATTGGACACGGCATACAAATTGTACACTGCATTCACTGTGAGGAGAGAAGAGAATGAATTGAAACAGAGAGATCGGATCCTGCGGCTGATGTAATAATACGGAGAACGATGCAGAACGAACCGCTGTTTTCAGAGGCAAACTCCCTGAGGTCCAGCTCTTTGAGAGGGAAGTTTACGAACGTGGAGAGTTTGCTTGTTCTGACTCGACACTCTGAGAATCGCTTTAGATCTGGAACCAGAGTCAAGGGCCAAACACCAGAACACAGGCTACACTTGGACTTTTGTTCATTGGCACACCGAGCTTTCGTAATCTTTGTATTCAAGTTTGTTGGAAAAGGATACGAAGCACAAGGACTTTGGGAAATTTCTGAATGGTGAATTTTTTTGTGCATTTCCGTCTGGTTTTACATCTGTGACATGTCTGTGAAAAAGAACAGAAACGTTTATTATTTACTTTAAATCCAGTTCTACAACATTAAACAAAACACACCCAACTAAACACCTTACCAATGGCAGATTCTAGATTATTTGAGGTATTTTTATATCGCAACAATTTGGTCGTCAGTTTTAACCAAATTCAAAGAACCATCTTTACAAAACATGATGTTGAATCTTGGATTTCTGTTAAATCTTTCATATAGGAGACAAGCACTGTGATATTTGACAAGTTAAAGTTTATATGAGCATGCAATAATTAATTCAACAAAATTAAGCTAGTGCAAGGGGGTTGGATTAGAGTCTGGAGTCTAGCAAAGGAATTTTGGACCGTTCTTCTTTACAAAACATCTCTGGTTTTAGAGTTTCTGTGCACAGACAGCCTGCTTTAAATCAAACCCATCAAACAAATATTTTTTGTCAGTTAGCGCTCTACCAACTGAGCCACAGGAAAACAACCCACTACCCTGTGAGTCTTAAGAGTCTCATGCCCTACCAAACTGAGCTAGCCGGACAATCAATGATTCATTTTCCAACTCGTTTGTCCGTGTTTTTGGGTCACGGGGGTCTGCCGGTGCCACATCTGCAGCGCACATTGGCCGAGAGGCAGGGGTACACACTGGACAGGTCGCCAGTCCATCGCACACCAGACAATCAATGATTTATTAAGGAAAACCAATCCTAAAAATGTCCAGGGCTTTCTAAACATTTGACACCGCTGTACGCACTCTCAAAACAATTAAAAGCTGCAACTTGCTTCAGAGTTTCCAAATGTTTCAGTGATGGTTAGCGTCCACACCAGTCTCACAAATCTTTGTATAATATATTAATTTTAACGTAAAAAAACCTACTGGTCTCTCATTCCCGTCTAGTACATCTTCTTTGGTGAAAAGCCGAAGACAGTCAATCAAACTCACTTCCCCTGACGTCTGTGGAACATAAAACAGTGTATAAACTCTACGGGATGCGTCTCAATAGAACACTCTGAATATGTAATGGTGCGAGTCGTTCAATGAACCTTAGCTATCGGAAGCGACAGGTCCCAGAACGGATCAAACACAGTTGAGCAGAAGCCACACTCACTGCAAGTCAGAGAGCTTTTGAGCTGGCCGACGAACAGATCTGTGCAGAACAAACAGAGAACACAAACCTTTAGTACTTTATGATCAGAGTATTACCGCACTGAGATTGTCTCCGTTCATGCAGCACGTCCGCTCACCTACTACTTTGCTGTCCTCACTCTCCAGGTACTTGTTCCACATCCTCTTGCCTTTCTCGTCCTCCCTACACACAAAGCAGATTTCATTTATGGGCCAAAACCACACAGAGACACAACACATCCTCCGCAATTAATCTCGTTTCTACACTAGCTTGTTCCTCGTAATGGTCACAGACTGAGGAACTAAACAGTCCAAACAATTTCAGATGATTTCAAACTCATTTCAAATTATTTCCAAACTCTATATGGTTTAAGAAAACAAATGTTCCAAATGTTAGAAAATAGATCAAAAAGCAGATAAGCATGTTAAAAAAATGTTTCAAAGTTCCAAAATGATCGATTTCAAACCTCAAATTCTAAACTACAAACTTTTTGAAGAGTTTCCAATGATGTCAAAAAGTTCAAAACTAAATGTATTTGCTTAAATAGACCTCAAACATATTTTCTTTTCTCGTTCAGATGGTTTCAAGCTTGATTAAAGATTCAAACACTAAGGGTCCCAAATGTTTCAGAATTGCAACATTTTTAATGAACATTCAACAAAACGAGAAGTGGTTCCAAACCTCTAAGATTCAATGTCAAATAGTTAAACTGATGAACGTTTCCAACTAAAAACTCTTCACTTGGAAAGGTTCAGACTATTTTTCTTCCAGAAACACATCCAGAAGTTGAACACATCTAGGTTGAAACGTAGCCTGGTAGGAATGTAATACTTCATAATACATTGATATGCAGAGAGAGAGGCTTTAGACGTTTCTCAAACTGCTTACGAGAGGTGCTCAAAGTCCTCAACGAGAGCTCTGGGTTTCACAGTCACCCGGTTCACTTCATTATGAAGTCCATCCAACAGAAAGCGCAGGAACTCCTGAGCGTCCTGCTGACTGCACAACCAAACAGACAACATTTACTTTTTGAAAAGCAACTAGTGAACGATCGTAACCAAATGTCCAGATGTCACTTACTTGTAACCTACAAATCTTGGAGCATATTTCTGAATCTGCATTTTGAAGTCCGAGGGGCTGATTGCATCATTACTCGCCGATGTCCAAATGGTCTGAGTAAGCTTGGCGAACTCTGGAAACAGAAACACAAACCCGTTCAGAGCCAGTCTGATGTACAGATAAGTGTGGACTGCCGAATCTCCTCTTACCGTCCATGAGTGCAGCTTTGGCCCTGCAGTTGTTGTTGAGGTCAGTGCGGTGTGTGTTACGCAGACAGTAGTCCCTCAGGTCATGGGTGTTACTCAGACACTGCAGAATGGAGTTCATGAAACACTGTTGAAACACACACACACACACACACACACACACACACACACACACACACACACACAAGTAAAAAAAAAAGAGAGTGAGTTGCTTTCAATTCAACCAACCAACCAAGCATTAACTGAGGCTGGACAGTGAAACTGAAACTCGGTTTGAGAGTTACATTTATTCATTTCCATTTTCCAGTATTTAGAAATATGTTTGAAGACTGGGTTTACAGAGTTTATGAATGAAAAACATTCCTTCACTTAACTTCAGTTCATTTTGAATTCACGCGACGTGAACAGGTTCAAAATCTCTTTTGGACGGAAAGTAGAGCTAGATTTGTGCCTCATGGGATGACATCTATTTCCACTTTCTTTCAAGATAAGATCACGTCGCAGGAGCAATGCATTGCTATCTACCAGACGAGTTTCAGCTTATCGTAACAAACCGAGTGTTTGATTCGGTTTCATTTTATTTAGCTGATAAACGTTGATGTAAAATAGTACTGCTGTTCCGTTTCAGACAGAGATTTCTCAGCAGAGGCTGTGTTACTGGTCAGCGACAAAGAACAAGAAACATCACGATCTCAGACTCTGGAACATATGAAAGTATATAAAATTGTTCTTCTGTTTTTAGATGCTCTCAAGAAAATATGATGCAACATGCATTGAGCACAGCTTCAGGTTAAAAGCTCATTTCAGCAGTTATTACCATCACCCAGAGTCGGTTGGTACCTGTGTGAGGATTAACCCTTTATGAGCTGCCATGGAACCAAGTCCACCAGAGCATAGTTTACATTTTTACCTGCTGTGGTGCCAATTTTTACAGTATTTTAATTTGCCATACATCAATATAACCTTTATATCCTAGATTTCAATAATATATATGGAGTTAGTTCAATATTAACTAAAGAAAGTGTCAAAACTACAAAAAACCTCCACGTATTATATAATAACATAAAACCCAAAACTAGTTACTGTACAAGCTATTTACAGTGGAACAGTATTGTGCTGCACTGCAGAGCTGTGATTGGTGTTGTTTCAGTTCCTGTCCACAATAACACCGAGGCGCTTCACACGCCTTACACAGGAAGCGAGCTCACTTTCCACACACTTTCTTCACCCTTGTGAGATTTAGATACCGATTCGGTCCGAGCCAAAAGTTTTCACTGAGGTAAAAGCCCCGGGAAGATGACATCATGTCGTGGTTCGTGGGTAATATTGGGGGAATTTATCACGTTTACAATGTGATGAGGAAATATTCTTCTGTTAACATCCAGCGGTGTGGATTATATTTTTATTGTTTAAACTTTTTAAGGATTTTTTGCAACTTTTTACTGGTTTTCCACACACCCACTCGTGGAAGCTGTGTGAGTCTAACTCCTTCTGTTTTTGATGCAAAAAGAATCATTGCTCTATCTTATGTGGTTCCAATGTTACAGGCATGTAAACATTGATATGCAAATGGGATCGCCGGCGCTCCCGTAGATCTTAAAGGGTTAATGGGTCATTTATTTATTTTCATTTTGCAGCAGGTTGTTTTTGAAAGCAGAATAAAATTGTGCATGAATGGAGACTAGTGTTTCAGGCTGTTTATAATGAATACAATCATCTGCTGTAATAATTCAGTTGCTTCCTTCTCTTGTCCTGATTCACATCAACAGTTGGGTTGTCTGCTCTCTCCTTGCATGCAAAAGCATTTGTTTGTGTTGTCTCTAAATCTTCCAGCTGAAAGTGCTCACTGCGAACACACAAGGATTTTGCTGGTGTGAAGCTGGTCTTTCCCAACCATTCATGCCCTGCTACAGGATCTACAAATGGAAGTTTATCTGGATATTAAATGTTAAAAATGTGAACTTTTTTTACTCATTCACCCCCCCCCCCCATGTTGTGCATCGTACATTCTTCAGAAGATAACTGTCTGGGTCACTTTTTGTGTTTCGACCAGAAACTCTCATGTGTGCACCCTCCCATGTCCATATCAACAATCAAACAGGAGCATTCCTGATTTTACTTTGGTACAGATATGTTTGTTTGTTTGTTTATAGCCAAGACAAAAGGTTATTTCATGGCTATATGTTGTATTTAGTATAAAAAGGTTAAAACTTATTTTGAAATATGTATTTTCTGAACTATTAAAACAAGTATGGTAAATCAGTTTTGAAAATAAAATGTAATAGTCTGCTAGGAACTGAGAGGATTTTTTTAGGTTGTCAGATTTCAGATGTTGTTTCCTCGTGGAATCCTTCTATCAGCAGATGTCGGACCAAGAGTCTGCATTTACAGTGTTTACATTTTGGGCAGTTTCTCCTTTGAGTAAAAAGCTGTGCGTCAGTCTAGTGTGAGCTATTCGGCTTCTAGTAAAGACGACGTGTTCTCTTCTGATCTCAGGTTCATGATATTGTACTCAAACTTTAGGTTGGATTTCATAGAACTTATTTCTCTGTTGTTTCTCCCGTTCTGATTGCCATTCCGTCTGGGTAAGGAAAGTTATTTTGGTTTCAGGTCCAATGGTGGAATTGATCGTTGGGATATCTCTTTGATCTTTTTCTTGGTAGCAGCTATTTCCTACTAGACCAATATGGCCAGGGACCCAGCAGAAGATGATGTGGAAGTTCTTCAGATAAAGTTGGTTTACTTTGATCAGAATAGAAGTGAAAGCCCGATGATTTGATCCCATGAATGTCATTGATTGAATCAGAAAAGATAACGTAGTTCCTTCGAGTAGATCTTTCGATCCGTTCTACTGCCACGGCATACACTTCTGCTGGAACTATTGTCTGGGAGGGGGATACCTTTCTGATCATTTCCAATGATTGCAGCGGCAGTAACTTGAGATTTTGATCTATCTGTGAATATTGGAGAATGGTTTGGGTATAAAGTTCTGATGTTGTAGTATAACTGTTTGTAGAAGTTGGGATGTGTTTCAATCATTCTGTAATTTGCTAACACCATGTTTATTGAAATTTCCCCAAGGGTCCAGGGTGGAGTTTTCAAAAATCTCGTCTGCTGTAGTATCTGTTTTTTAGTCCTCAACGAGTCAGAAACATATTCCAAATGGTTTTATAGATCTCTTTTTAACTTTGAGTAGTTGCTTGTACCAGGGGAAAAAGGTAGGGATATAGTCTGGGTTTGAGGGGTCTGCTTTCAGTTTGGTGGCGTATTGGAGGGGCCAGTTTCGTTCTTCTGATGTGTAATGGAGGTTCATTTGCTTCTAAAAAAGTCTTTCTATGGGAGCGGTCCTAAATGCTCCCAAACAAAGCCTTAGTCCAGGGTACAGGTAGGTAAGATTATGCGCCACCTCTATACCCCCCTGCCCCTCTTCTCAGAAACTCATACACGATATACAAATTTAGCTTCATGACTGTGTGTACGAGAAGACTTCTTTTTCAATTACGAGAAAAATAAATTCTCAGGGAGATACAGGGACAGCTCTAGGGCAAGGCGAAGGGGTGTATACCCCTCACTAGAGACATGATGCACTCCCGCTGGAACCAACATGTGCGGCGCAGGACAACATTTGATGAGAGTACGCAGAGGCAAGCACACTCCGTAAAACTCCACTGAATGAGGAACAAAAATAAAATAGAAACAATTTACAGGTGCAAGGTCGGAACTATATGAAGCTAAGTTAATTCTCGTGGTCATGCGTGGGAGAAAGCTTCACTGCAGCAGGTCGGAGCGGGAGGTAAAAAAACAAAAGTAAAATGTGGGAGCGAGGTTGAAAAAATCAGTCCTGCACAGGTCTCTAGGCCACACCTCAAATGAAGATTGATTCCCCAGCGCAATGACCAACACGACCAAAGACACCCACAGAAGAGTCATTTCACAGTTGTCACCCAACCAATAACCTTGAGTAGGAAACATGCTTTTGTGTCAAATTTTCTGAAAAAATTGTTGTCAGGGTGTGTAAACTGGAGCACAACTGTACGTATAACTAGAACACTACTTACTGTGTTTCCAAGATTCCTGAGTCCCACCAGACCCTGGGCATTCTTTGAGTTCTACAACAGAAAAACAACACAAATATTTAAGAAGCAGCCCAAAGTTTGATGAAATCACCTACATAATAAACATGGGGGTTTTGAACACAAAAATAACTCCAACATGTGACTCACTGTGGCTACGACAATTGTTTGACTCAGAAAATGTCACAGAATCCTGAAAGGAGCTGATGGAAAAGTGGCGATTTCCATTTAGGAACCAATGACTGAAATGAATTGAGAATGTGTGAAGTGAACAAAGTGTTCTCTCTAGGCTAATAACTGGTCTGTAAGAAGATTTGGACAGAGCCATGGATGGAAGAGCTCGACTCATGCCCATCTGCCCCAAATACAATCAGAAACCGAAGGTGAAAACCGATCAAAGCATCTCCATCTGGAACAGCTTGGAGTGATGATACCAGCAGCTTGGGGATCTGGACACGAAAGCTCCCAGGACACAAGACAGAGCCGTTGAGCATGTGGACAATGTGTCAGAGGTTTCTCAGGATGCTTCTCACGCATCGGTGTAACACACTCAGAATCAGAGATATCAAAGCCAGGAATAGCAGTGCTCTTTCTCATCTGCGTCACTCCAATGTGAACCTCGAGAGAATGATCGAACCTGAAATTACACTGAAATACGGTGGCCTTGATTCAGATGACAGATGTCACTTCTTCTAGACTCTAGTTTGAGGCCCCTTGGTTTACACCACAGGTTATGACTGCAATCCTAAAGGGCTCCTGAAGACGGTAAGATGGTATTTTACACAATAAACCGGTTCATTTTCAGTCTTTTGAGTCATTTTGGCACTTCCTGTTTTAAAAGCGGGCAGCAAGGTGGCGCAGTGGGTAGCACTGTGACCTTCCAGTTAGAAGGTTGTCAGTTTGAGGCTCGCTGGTGACCTTCCTGAAAGGGGTTTGCATGTTCTCCCCGTGCTTGGGCGGGTTTCCTCAATGTACTCCAGTTTCCCCCACAATCCCAAAACCATGCGATAATTGAATAATCTAAATAAACGTTGAATGTGTGAGTGAATGTTGCCCTGCAATGGACAGGCGAGCTGTCCAGGGTGTACCCCGCCTCTCGCCCACTGTGCTCTGGAGATAAACGGGTTGGACAATGAATGTTTTAAAAGCAAAGCTATGTACCAAGGTCTGAAATGTGGTCCAAAAGACGCAAACACATCACATGGTCTGTTAATATGCATGAGAAACTATCCAATCCATGAGTGGTTTTGTGTTGAAATCTGCATGAAAGCATCGCTTTGATTCGGGCTGAGAACAGACTCCGCACCTTAATGTTGATTCCTTCAGGGTCTCAAATTATTGTGATTGGCTGACAGTCTGGATCGAACTAGACTTCCTAAACTCACAGCTGTCTTTCTGCTGTTAGTAGATAGCGGTTTAATCTGGCGGCCAATATCAAAATCTCTGAGTTTGAGTACAGTAAAATGCGAGTCACGCTCAACGCATGAGTCTCCAGAACCCTGCATCTATCGTCTGTCTCACTTTCTCCTTTGAAAAGTCTCCCTCTCTCCTCTTTCGTGGATATCTCTCCCTCTCCCCTGTTTTGCGGGTGTCTCTCCCTCTCAAAAATAAAGAGGAGAGATCTGTTGACAGACACGCTTGTGGATGATTCATCAGACATTCTGTTTGATTTCTCATGTGGGGTGTGTGTCACCGGTTACAGTCGTGTGATTTCATTGGTGGTCACTTGAATAACAAATGCAATAGAATGCTTTGATGCATTCACACTGTACACAGAGCGTGGGCTTCATCCCACTGTCCAAAAACATGCGTGCCAGGTGACTAAATGTATGATTGGAGTGAATCTGATTGTGAACGGCGAGTGAATGCCCGTGTGTGCTTTTACATAGGGCCCTTCAGATACCTATTCAGCTATAAGTAATCAAGTGCTCTGTTCAAACACCTTCTGCTGGCACCACTGCGCCAATACACATCGGGATATCACTAACCTAGGTTTTTTTTCTGCTATTTAGTTATTCAAATAAACCTTTCATTCAATTTTAAAAACTGAAAGAGAGAGCTCTGTACACCTCATTGCTGATTTACAGCACTAGTTCATTTTTGACAAGAACTATTATTGTGTTCAATTATAATATTTAAATTTGTGACCACGAAAAAAGTGCAATAATTCCACTTCCTGCCCTCCTTTAGAAACTAAGTTTAGCTTAAATCTTTGCTCTGGTATTATCTTAACCCTTTATGACCTGCCATAGAACCAAGTCCGCCAGAGCAAATTTTACATTTTTACCTGCTGTGGTGCCATTTGAGATTTGGGATTTATTTAAGTATTTTTTTTAATAGTATTAAAAGAGTTAATTCAATATTAACTGAAGAAAGTGTCGAAACTACAAAAAAAAAAAGAAAAATCTCCCCCTTTGTATTAAACAATTCTAATTAATATATAGTGAAATAAATATTATTTTTACTCTGGTGAAACTTCAGAAAAAGAGAACACAACAAACAAAATCATGCATAAATCTATATTTAATGTGATTGGTGTTGTTTCAGTTCCTGTCTACAATAACACAGAGGCGCTTCACACGCCTCACACATGAAGAGAGCTCACTTTCCACACACTTTCTTCAACCCTGTGTGGTTTTTTGACCCTGATAACTTTGACTGATAACCCTCACAGACGGCAAAAGGGATGTTTAATAATGCGGGAATTTATCACATTTACAATGTGATGAGGAAGTATCTTTATCGGAAGTGCTGTTAACACCTGTGGTGTGGATTATAATGTTTTTTATTGTTTAAACTTTTTATGGATCTTTTACGACTTTTTATTTATTTTTCTTTCACATGCAAGTCTAACTCCTTCTGTTTTATTTGCAATTTGAATTAATGCTCTATCTTATGTGGTTCCAGTTTTACAGCCATTTAATGAGATCCCCGGCTCTCCCGTAGGTCTAAAAGGGTTAAAATCAGACAAAATTTGCATTTCCTGAAGGAAATTTTGTAGCTCCTGCTGCTGTTGGTGATTACTAATGTATATAAATCTAATGTGATGTGAAGCAATGTCCCACTTATAATTTACTCTCTGAGGTAACCCATTTAACTTAGAAGTTTGCTAAGTTCAACGTGCTTGAAACTGCTGTGACTGCTCAGATTTCTGGCATTTTCCCATTAACACTTGCTGAGTTTTGTCTCAAAAAATAAACAACTAGCGTGGATTATAATAATATCAGACTCTCAAAGATAATTTACAATTTTCAGAGAATTATTCATTCACTCCACATTCACACACTCCCTTGAATACCCTTAGCTGCCCTGGGGTAGTCTGACAGAACGTGGCTGCCAGCGCTTATACAGCATCCTAGATCACTTTTCCAGACGCTCAAAGAACTGTTGTGAAAAGTGTAATCTGTTGCAGGAGTCAATGTTTGACTTTTTTTTAACAAAGTAAAACAACATTAATTCATTGATTCATTGCACTCTTGGGCTCTTGCACTTCTGCCGTGGTCAACCCTTGCTGGCCATTTTGTTGCATTATGCACTATGATCATTTCCTTTTTAGGATGTGTATCGAAGCAAGAATTGTCAAAATTACTGAACAATACTCCCAATTTAACAAATCAAAACCATGTCATAAAGTTTCATGGGCCCCAGGTGGCGCTGTGAATGAGTCGGAATATTTTTCGCTTATTGTTTTGGACTATTTGGACTTCTTGTCACAAATTGGTGAAAACGTTATCAAACTTTGCATTTCTTGTGACCACCAGGTGGTGCTGTTACTGAGAATTCACATTGTATGTGTTCGGACATGGTGAATTTAGGACTGATCAGACATTGTAAGGGTGAGTTAAAACAACTTCCTCTTTATGGCGAAATTTTGAGAGGGCACATAGTTTAACAACGTCAAAAAAGCTTCTCAATTTAACGTCCCAAATACCTTACAGTAAGACTGATTATTGTATGTAATCAAAGTCTTGCCTTTTATTCTCATATTAGAGATAATTAAATACAAGAACTGATACTGTTAAGGATTGACTAATTAGTGCTAATTGAGAATTAGTGCATCAATATTCCAAGTCACTTTGGAAAACAGACTGTTTACAACCGCCAGCAGCCTTCATTAGAGGGCATGTGCATGGCACAAGTGGGCAGCGGGATCTCACCTCACACTGGATGCCTCTTCAAAGATCCTCAGAAGGGCTGTGAGGTAATTGGCTGGCACAGGTTGAAAGCTAGCATTACTGGAACATTGTGTCCTGAGTCTGACCTTAGTTTCTGGAAACCATGACTGCCACCAACATAAGAACTCGATGTGCCTGGCTGCCAAAAGCCTGGTCACATGCACATCCTGGGACACAAACATTTCATTCAAGCAGACCCCTGGGGCACAGCTTTCTAACAGCTTATTTTTCATTGATGATTATTGTAAGCGTATTGCTATTAATATTTTACTTGTGCGCACCGTATTGAAATAAAAGGGCTTTTCGGGGAGTAATGAAAGGAACATCTGATCGTCAGTGTTTATGATCAGCCAGAGCAGCTCATTAGTCTCTGATCCAGGCAATGATTGCTACTCTACAGGACAAGAGTGTGTGCAAGGTCATAGGCATTTGAAGAACAGGACCTTTGGCGATTCTTGGAATTTCAGATACGCTGATAAGATACAGAAGACTCCTTCAGAAAGCTTCATCACAAGTTCTCTTGTTCTTAATCATTATCCGTTATGCAACGCAGCCTGATTGTTTCTCTGTTGTATAACAAGTACTGATTACACATTGACACATGTGCTACGAACTTTCAAGTGGTATAAGTATTGGGCTATCGTTGTGAACCGGTGCAGCTTCGTAGCCTTGAGATGGATTAAAACTTTATATACAGACATGTGATTGCAAACAGTATTTCTGCCCAGTTACTATTTGCATAGATCCAGTTCCTGTCATCGAGTATTAGAATGACAGAGAGCAGGAATCCGCACATGCTCAGAAGTGACCTCGGGCAGACCAGTGATATTAGAGCTCGACCCCAAAGTCCATTTCCTCCACTCAGTGACCATGAATCATGTAGATACGACTCTGCTTTTTAGGATAGAGTAACCAGCTGAGCGCAAACTTGTACTTGAATTATAAGTATAAGACACACCCAATTTTAAATGAGGAAGATCTAGAAAAAAATATGGAGCTAGGCCGAAGCCGCTGCCTCTCTTACGCCTCTCCTACGGCCGTGACCGCCCTCCGCCCCGCGGCGCTCTGCATTCGCCGTATAAGACGCACCAACTTTCCCCCCTCAGTTTTGGGGAAGAAAAAGTGTGTCTTATACGGCGAACAATACGGTAAAATGTTCAGACTAAACGGAACTCCATGCAGCCAGCATTTGGTTCATCTCTTAACAGTTTTGGCATAAAGTTGGCCTACTCTGTGTCTAGAGCTTTATCTCAAAACGCACTAAACACCAGCTCAAATTTCCTGCAAAGTGTCTATAACCCTGTTGTACCAAACTACAGTGAACTTTTCAATCCCGATCGGTCGGTCAGTATCCACTCAATCAGAGTCTTTTTTTGTTACTGTAAGAAACCGATTAATTTTGATGAGCCTTTGCTTGTTTCTTCTGTGAGGTAGAAATGAAAGCCATCCAAATACGAGAAATTCCAGTGTTGGAAAGAAATCAGCGATCTCCTCAAACTCATAGAAAAGCTTTTGGCAAGTGGATCTTTCTGTGGAGCACTAGGTGAGATCATCTCTGGTTCATTAAGAATATTAAACTTCTAGTATTGTATTGTATTGTATTGTATTGAAATTGCAAATCTATTGAGTGGAATAGAAGTTTGAAAATACTACAAGACGAGCATTGCATCAGGAGTCCGAAAGAAGAAATTATTTTACTTGTTATTTATTGTTTTAAAAACGTTTTATATTTATGGAATTAATGTATTTTTTGGGGGGGGGACGAGTAAAGGATTTATAGCATTTTGAAGGGAAATAACGTTAGTTGGTTGGTTAAATAAATATTTTTGATCATTACATCAATATATATTACAGCCTGAACAGAAACTTATAGTTTTCACACAATCCCTTCCTCTGGGGGAGGGATTTTTTTTTTTTTTTAATTTAATATGGATTTTGCTTTTTGTAACCAAGGGGCAACCTCCTGCTTTTTCTCTTGAAGCCTAATAGGAAGTGACTTTAACCGCAATTCCTCTATTTGCTGCTAGAGACAGGCTCCAGAACAGAGCAGGTTCTCATTCACTCCAACTTTGGAGCTGAAAAACACATATTTCCACCCCTGGCTCCACTAGTTTTGATGATTTAAATCTCTAGATTTGACCTTCGTGAACACTCTGAGGGGGATGATTTTTTTTACATTTGTAGGTTTAAGATGTATTAAGCCTTAAAATTGTGCATAATTTAAGGGCGTGGTTTTTGACGTAGTTTATTGCTGCTCATTTCATCTGAAGAACATTGCTACTCCTTATGTTTTTTACTTTTACTGTCGTTTGTTTCTTTTTTTGTGTGACCACCATGTGTGTGGTTTCTATGCTCACATCCTGCCTCTGTGGATCTTTTGTCCTTTTCCGATTACCGGGAAGGGATGCACTTTCACGAAGGTGAGCCTCATTTCACTTTGCCAGAAACCAATGGGTTAATACCATAGACTGTAAAAAATATAGACAGCGTGACACGCCTACTGCAATTGGGCTCAAATGAAGCCCTTTCCGAGCTGTAGAGGATACTGTCATTTATGGCTGCAGATGATCGTTGTTTCAGAGCTCTGCCTCGAGTCTGGCTCACACACGCCCCTCTCACACACAGCCTGTTATATACAATTTATTTCGTAATTTTGAGAAAGCGACTTGCGTAAATGACCTTTCTCACGACGTAAACACTGCGATAAATCAGCTCTGTTCTGTGTAGCTGTCAATCACATGGTCCCGCCTATTTTTTGGGGGGGAAATTTGAACCGTCCTGAACCACACGAAAATAAACTTGAGAAGAAAAAAAGTTTGTTCACTGTATAGATAACTTTAGAAAATCATTAAATCCGTTTGTGTAAATGCGTTTGGGTGGCAATCATTCTGCAGCCAGTGCCATGGGGACGCGTGCCACGGTTTGCCTTCAGTCTGCCGGCCGTGTGAGACACACTTGGTTTTATGCATGATATATATACAGTCAATATTTGAGACAAACCTCAACAAATGTATCGGAAAAGCACACAGGAAGTAGCCTACAAGGAACGGAACTACAGTGGTTTCCTGAGATACGAATGCTCCGAGTTACAAAATGTTCGAGATACGAAAGGTCTCGCAGGAAATTTTTTGCTTCGAGATACGAACATTTACAAACATTTTTGCTCTTATTTTCCACTTGTTTGTCTGACGTCGTGCTGCTCCCCCGGGTCCTGGCATTCCTTTCTCCCTTTGGAGAAAGTGTGCTTTAAGGGGCTGATACGCCTTAAAACACTTTAAATCAGTTTTAAATAGAGTGAAACATTATGTATAAATGATTTTTCCCATTTTTTTTATCTACTTATACTGTTGTTTCTGAGAGCGACTGCACGGATTAGCCGTTTTACACATAAGACTTGCTTCGAGATACGAAGTGTTCGAGATACTAACATCACCCTGGAACGGATTAATTTCGTATCTCGGGGTACCACTGTATAGCTAAAATACTTGCATACAGACAAGGAAGCAGAAAAGAATAATAAACTAAATAATGAAATACAACAAAAATAGTACATTTAACAAGCATATGAAGAATTTCACTAAGAGGTATGAAATACAGGAAAGGCATTGCATAGAGAGAAAGTTGAATATAGCTTTCTTGTTCTTTGATCATTTTATCACCATTGAAAAAGCTCACCGATAAAGAATGACATTGAATATGAAATGTTACAAGACTAATGAGATTGTTGACAGCATAAAATATTTGTTTTTGTTTTTTTCATATAGTCATAGAAAGCTGTATTTAAGCGGTCCTCTCAGCTCGACGCTGCAGACGCAACAGCTGCGCGGATAGATGGCGTCAGACGCTCACGAATCGCTCTCAAACGCACCGGTTACATAACACTTCTGCGTTATTGATGCTGCAACACCGCCATGTTAGCAACCGAGTTGTCCAAACGTGAACTTTGACAGCCTGTCTCGATGTCTAAATGTTGACGTTTGAGGACGCAGAAAGGTCAGGAGCGGGTTCTACACATGTGCTGCTGTTTGGTGAACCAGCGGAGATGCTGGTGTTCCCACCTTGTCCTCGAAATGTTAACTTTAGGAATTTATTATATCTATCTGTTCTTGTGAACAAATGCGATAACAACTGTTGCTAGGTCACCCCAAACAAGTCAATACCAGAGGGATGGCCACCGGTATAAGGTGCTACCGCGTAGTAAACCACTGAGTTTAATAACAAAACTGAACCAAGGTCGACTCGTCAATCCAAGAAGGTTTCATGGATACACAGTATGGCTTTGTTGCCATCTTCTACAGCCATCCCAAGCCATTGAGCCTCTCAAGGTGAGGGAGTTCAAATCTTATTTACAAGATATTGAGGGAAAACAGCGGGAAAGAAATGCAAACATCTGGGAATACACTGTATTTAACCAGCACTTTGATTTCAAAATGACATGATATTCAGACTTACCTTAGCCTGGTTAATGAGAAGCCCCACAAATGTGGACACCAGCATGGAGCGCGACATTGTCGGACTTTTTCTGCGCGCATCCTGCTTTATGAAGGGGAACGCGGGTGCCGGAGGTTCCTCTGGGACCGTGACCGTGTAAGAGTGTCGTATACTCGGCATTATGATGAAGAAGCGCGCGGGTTTTCCAGCGCAATGCCTTCGGTGGCTGGATCCTCCTCCGTATCGACACAGATCCTCTTTGTGGTGCAGCGCACAATCCTGTGTTATATTCCTCAGGTGAACACTTGTCCTGCGTTCTTCTCAGTCCGTGTCTGTCCTCAGCAACGCAGATAACGGAATACAATGCCTTCAAAGCTTGCTGTACAGAAAGCGACTCGCGGTAAAAAGCCTGCGTCGAGCCGCTGGTTGCCCGGTGCGTGCGCGCGTCAGGCGGCGACAGAGGAATGATGGAAAAGTCCGAGAGCGTCTCGTTTTACTCCGGCGCGCACACGCCCCCCTTGGCACGAGACACACGTCATCAAATGCCTCACGATGTCCTGACGTCACGCAGCTGAGGACAAGACCTTCTCATTCATGTTTTTTGAAACATTTGGTTGATTACCAAAACACTGGAGATTTGTGCATGCGGGTGGTTAACATAGTTTGGGATGAATCAAACCAAGTAATTCTACTTTGTTTCAGAGCAGAGATGCTCTCCAGGATGGAAAAATACAATACAAACCCTGGAGCTTAATATAATGAAATTAAAAAACCCATTTGAAGCCCATTTTCAGAGTTAATTGTTTTGGATTTACAGAATTGTTTAACCATGAGCTGCCATTGAACCAAGTCCACCAGAGCATATTTACATTTTTAGATTTGCCTTTTTAATTTGCCATACATCAATATAACCCTTATATTTAGTTAGATCAATATGAACTGAAGAAAGTGTCGTGTGGTATACTACAATAAACCAGAAAAAAAGTTTTTTTTCACCACAGATTTTTTTCTAAATACAGACGTTTCTATAGCTTTATCCCTCAAAAGTTGCACAAAATGCTTTAGAACCACACAGAATTAATTCTGAGTGAATTCATTGCTTCATTGCTTAGTAGGGAAAAATGGAAATGAACAATTTACAACTGTGCAATCAATTGCAAATTGAAAAAATAATTTTTCCTAATATACCTTTGATCATAGACAGCTTTGTTTTGTATTATCAATATACAGTGCAGTAATTAACAAAAATTAAAATTGATATTTGTTGTGGTGAAACTTCAGAACAGGAGAACAACAAAAACAGACATAAATATTATATACCGGTATATAATGTGATGAGGACATTCTTCATCGGAAGAGCTGTTAACGCCTGCGGTGTGGATTATAATGGTTTCATTCTGTAAACTTTTTATGATTTTTTTGCGACTTTTACTGGTTTCCTACACACCCACTCATGGGAAAAAACAGTTCTATGAGGCCATTTTATACATCACATATAAATCAAACTCCTTCTGTTTTATTTGCAAAAAGAATTAATGGTCTATCTTATGTGGTTCTAGTTTTACCGGCATTTATAATCGCCGGCGCTCTCGTAGATCTTAAAGGGTTAAGTATGTATCCACTGTAAAATTGTCTTCCAAGGTCACACTAAATGTGACTAATGACATAGTATTGTATTAAAGAGCCATTGAAGGACCAAGTCTCTCATGCAAATTGTATTGTAATGGCATTCTCATTGGGCGATTTTGTTCTCCTGCCCCTATTTTTGTGTGTGATTTGCTCTGTTCCTGCATTTGGTGAATATAAGATGTAAATCCAATTCCTTGTCAGCTGTCTTTGTTGAAACTGCATTCTAAACTTTATTCATTACATTGGTGTCAGAAGTGGGATGGACTTGGCTATTTTTATTTATTTTTTTGAAAAAGAGTAATAGCTAAAGAATCGGGTGGAGATGGAACAACTGTGGAGGAATGTATGGCGAGAGTGAGGAGCCCAGAACGTCAGCAGTTTCAGAGAACCTTCCCCTAAATGGAGAAGACAGCAAGGATGTCTGCATGGATCACAGCCATGATGTTCATCAGCCCAGGAGCTGGGCAAGGGAGCAGTGCAGGCACGCACAGGGGAGGTGGCCTCAGAACAGTGCTGATGGGTTCCAATCTGTCCAAATAACGAGCCAAGGTACAGTCAGATGACCAGACTGAGCTGGAACTCTACTTTGGTCTAGAAGATCTGGCAGCCACCACAAACCACTGGGAACTAGCACCCTAGCACTGATCCAGGAAGTTCAAGTGCAGCCAGGGCTCAGAACTCATTACGAAGGACAATCACGATCTGCGATGACCGAGCAACGCCCTAAAGGGAGGCGCTAAAGGGATTACAACCTGCATCTGTGATTGCCTTAATTCAACAATGGTGTCTGCGATTTGATTCGATTACTTCTTCTCTGAGAAACACCATATATGATCAGGTGGTCTCTCGAACATGCTGTCTGATTTAATTTCTACTAGATCCTCCCGTGGGAGTGGATTTGGATCGGGATGGTACTTTAGGAGGGACACAAGAGGAGCTCGTGGCTGTTTTTTATTGTGAGCCCGTGATCTGGAAGGCTCAGAGCTTTTTCAGATCATGTAGCCTCTGCTATTGTTTCACCTTTTTACTGTGTAACTTAGTGTTTGTTAATAAATGAGATGTTCAATCTTGTCAATAGTTGCTCTCTAATCACTACAATAATGTTAAAGAACTAAAGTATCACATTATGTAACAAAGGTTTAAAGGGTCAATTATAACAAGTGCTTTTCTATGATTATTAACAATTATTAATACAGTGGTACCCCGAGATACGAATGCTTCGATTTACGAAATGTCTGAGATACGAAACGTCTCGCGGGAAATATTTTACTTCGATATACAAAGAAAAATTTGAGATATGAACAATAACAAACAGTTCTGCTCTATTATCAGCTTGTCTGCGCTTCCAGGTCCTGGCGCTCCATTCTACCATTGCAGACAGTGTTAAAAAGGGGCTGATACGCTTTAAAACACTTTAATTCAGTTCTAAATCGAGCGAAACATTATTTATAGACCACCAATAATGTACTATAACAAATGTTAGAGTCAAGGTCGTTGTAAAAGAAATAACGTTTATAACGTGGAAAGTGCTGTTCTGTAGCAGAAACCCTGTGACGCGTTCCCACGCTCGGTATTCTTTATGCTTGTGCTTAAAACAATGTTGGTGTTGTAACCAAGTTACAACATTTTTACTTACTACGTATTACGTATTTTACTTGTGTTTTATTCTGTTTTATTATCATTTATTACATTAACAATGTGTAGATTTAAGGATTGAAGAAACGTTACTTGATTTTTCTCTGGTTTTACATTTTTTCATCTACTTATTCTGTTGTTTCTGAGAGCCGCTGCACGGATTAGATGTTTAAGATGAAAAATTTGCTTCGAGATACAAAATGTTCGAGATACAAAATGTTCGAGATACGGATTAGTTTCGTATTTCAGGGTACCACTGTACATACAATCAAAGCTAATGATAAATGTAAACAATATCCTTCTTATAAAAATGTGGAGTCAGATAAAAGTTAAATTCCCGCAAGCTCTGAAAGACAGAACACGGCTGAAACTTTCATGCCTAAGTTTACAATGTGTGAGGGCAGGCTAGAAAATTGGTTACAGGTAGAATTCCAATCGCACAGCCAAGGCGGATAGGCTCAAGAAGAGGCACATTCATGTCCTGGAGTGGCCGAACCTATTGAAAGTCTGTGGATGACCTTGAAGCTTTAATGAAATGGAGAGGATCTGCAAACTTTTCTTTGTCTGCGTAATACAGTTTTAATGAATGTACCACCAGACAGCGCTGCTTATAAAATTCACAGTACGCTGCCAGCGTTGATCCAAATTCACAAATCATTGGAAAGTATTGAGTTTTTGTTTGTGTACAACTTAAAAAGGGTTTCTGGTTATTTTATAAAAATAAAGCATAAATCTGTTTTTGTGTGTCGTATAAAGCCATATGTAATGTGCTTGCAGTACGTACATGACTCAATAGTGTCGCTAAAATTACCCCCAATAATCCTTCAGTGACCACATTATCTCACCCTAAATTGTTCCATACCAACAAACCACTGATCCAGAAGCAGCTGCAGGGCAATTTTTGTGGGAACGGTGGCAAAGCCCTGGTGCTGTTTCTCTTAAGCTCACCCATGTCTTCTCGTCAGCCTATTATGTAAGTGCCATCCAAAGCACGACAGAGTCGGCCTATTCAGAGCAAATAATTGCATTCATCTTATGAAACACTCTGAATCAAGCTTATATAAGAGCGTTTTGAAGCTGTCTGCTGAGCTGTATATCTGCACCAACCACAATCCACATCAGTGATGGAGCGACCAAAGCATTTCACGGCCACTACAGACAGATGGGCTTGTGCCAGAGAGACACGGGTTTATAGTGCTGCCTGTTTAGAAGAGATCTGAAGAACAAGGCTGGGTTTCACCGCAAGCTCCATGAGTGTGCCTTTAGAGAAGCCCTCAATGCATTAACAAAGACCTGATTTACTGGCAAAATACACATTTTAACTAAAGATATAGAAATAAAAGTAGGTGCCAAAGACTTTTTACACCAGCACCATCGAGAGCGTCCTGACTGGCAGCATCACTTCCTGGTTCGGGAATAGCACCGTGCAGGATGAGCGTACCATCCACACCGAGCTCCCAGACCTGCAAGACCCGAGCCAGAAGGACTGTGAAGGACCTCAGCCATCCTAACAATGGACTTTCTTACTGTTGCGTTCAGGAAAGCGTTTCCGCTCCTTGAAGGCAAACACGGAGAGAATGAGGAGGAGCTTCTTCCCGCACGCCGTTCGGACTCTGAACAGGGACACACGGGACACATAAAGGCAGACTTTCTATCCGTCACTCATCTCTCGATCCACACATTCACACTTCGTGAACTTGAAACAGCACTAGTCGCTTTAAGACATCCACGCGACATTCTTCCAGGTCACATCTCCTGCATCTTTGTACTTATTTCATTTGTATTTTATATTATTTCAAACCTATTGTATTTTCTTATTGTTTATATTTTATTTTTCATTTCTATTTTATCTATTTCAAATGGTTACAGGTTGGACAGTCGTACAATACATTTTACTGCACGTCGTACTCTGTATGTACACACGTGGACAAAATTGTTGGTACCCCTCAGTTACAAAAGGAAAAACCCACAATTCTCACTGAAATCACTCACAACTTACAAAAGTAACAATAAATAAACATTTATTGAAAATTAAATAATCAAAATTAAACATTTAAAATCATAACTCAATTTTTTGTTGCACAACCTTTTGAGAAAATCACTGCAATTAAACGATTTCTGTATTTGTTGATGAGCGTTCTGCAGCTGTCTATAGGGATTTTGGCCCACTCCTCAGGACAAACTGCTCCAGTTGTCTCTGGTTTGATGGATGTCTTCTCCAAATGGCATGTTTCACAGATGTTCAATGGGATTCAGATCTGGGCTCATGGAAGGCCACTTTAGAACAGTCCAGCGCTTTTCTCTCAGCAGTTCTCGGGTGTTTTTGTGTGTTTTGGATCATTGTCCTGTTGGAAGACCCATGACCTGCGACTGAGACCAAGCTTTCTGACACTAGGCAGCACATTTCTCTCCAGAATGCCTTGATAGTCTTCAGATTTCATTCTACCTGGCACACATTCAAGACACTGCAAAGCAGCCCCAAAACATAACTGAGCCTCCTCCATGTTTTACCGTAGGGACAGGGTTCTTTTCTTCGTATGCTTGGTTTTTGAGTCTATGAACATAGAGTTGATGTGCCTTACCAAAAAGTTCCAGTTTGGTCTCATCTGTCCAAAGGAGATTCTCCCAGAAGCTTTGTTGGCTGGTCAACATACATTTTTGCAAATTCCAGTCTCGCTTTTTTATGATTTCTTTTCAGCAGAGGTGTCCTCCATGGTCATCTCCCATGAAGTCCACTTTGGCTCAAACAACGACGAATGGTGCGATCTGACACTGATGTACCTTACCTTGGCCTTGGAGTTCACCTTTAATTTCTTTGGAGGTTGTTCTGAGCTCTTTAGATACAATTCGAACGATCTGTCTCTTCAATTTGTCATCAATTTTCATCTTGCGGCCACGTTCAGGGAGGTTGGCTACTGTCCCGTGGGTCTTGAACTTCTGAATAATATGAGCCACTGTTGTCACAGGAACTTCAAGCTGTTTAGAGATGCTCTTATAGCCTTTACCTTTAAGATATTTGTCTATCATTTTTTTCGGATGTCCTGGGACAATTCTCTCCTTCGCGTTCTGTTGTCCATGTAAACACCAGAGTAACGACTTGTCTCCCTTTAATAGGCAGACTGACTGATTATGAGTTTGGAAACACCTGTGATGTCAATTAAAGGACACACCTGAGTTAATCAAGTCACTCTGGTCAAATAGCATTCAATCTTTTATAGAGGTAATTTTTTAATAATTATGTTAATCAACAATTCAAAAGTGATGGCTGATTTTGAATGTTTCATTTTCAATAAATTTTGTTTTATTGTTACTTTTGTAAGTTCCGAGTGATTTCAGTGAGAATTGTGGGTTTGCCCTTCTTTTACTGAGGGGTACCAACAATTTTGTCCACGTGTGTGTGACAAATAAAATCTGAATCTGAAAGTACCAATGTCTTCTAAAAGCTATATGTTTTTACAAACATATCTTAATTTATTTATTTTTTTGAAGATATATTAGATCATTACACACTTGACATTAGCCAATTAATTCATCTTCTTTACAGGCTTGTTCCCTTTCGGGGTCACAAGGTCCAGCAAACTTCCCTGGGCATGTCTTCAGTCTATCACGGGGTAACACACACATTCACACCTAACGGAAACTTAGATTATTCAAGTGACTTTGGGATTAATTAACTTTAGTTTGAAACACACATAAGCGTGAGAGCAAACTCTAAAGTTCTATTGAGAAGGATAATAAAGAGATGTTTAACTGGGCCAGATTAATAAACTGTAAAAGTGAGCTGTTTGAATCTGCAGCAAGATGATGTTGTAGTTCTCTGGAGCTGGTCTGTGGGTTGACTGTGATTATTCACACCATCCTGTGCCTCTGCTTCCCTGAGATTTTACCAATTTTACCATTGTACTTTCTTACAATAGTCCTCCAAGATGAAACTAAGAGCTTAAATTTCTGATTGGGCTGTATCAAAATCTTTATACTCTCAACCTCCTACCCATCCTCGCTATACAGTATAACCAGAAATATCACTGTGTTTGTCCCCGATGTGATATTCATTTCCGAACCCGCTTATTTATTTATAATAATAAGGGTCACGGGGGCCTGCCGGTGCCTATGTCCAGTGCACATTGAGTGAGAGGCAGGATGTGGTCGCCTGGACAGGTCGCCAGTCCATTACAGGGCAACATTCACTCACACATTCACACTTAAGGGGATTTTAGATCATACAATAAACCTGACACATGTTTTTCGGGAAACTGGAGAACCCGGAGGAAACCCACGCAAGCACAGGGAGAACATGCAAACTCCTTCCAGGAAGATCACTGGCGAGCCTCAAACCGACAACCTTCTAACTGGAAGACCACAGTGCTACCCACTGCACCACCGTGCCGCCCGCCAATATGATATATTTAATTGAAATTTCTTATCCAGACAAATAATTGATGAAGGAAAATAAAGAATATGTATACAGGGGTAAATGTACAAGTTTTGCATACAATTGGAAATATAACTTTTTAAAGATTAAAATGAAAATGGTTCCATTATTTTCTGGAAGGGAAGGTCCAGAAGATATCATTTAATTTGTGTAATGTAGCTTATTGTAAAGCAGCTGCATGTAATCAATACTTGAAAGTCAAATTCAAATTAATTCACTATAAATTCAAAAACCTTTTTACAAATGTTTTGTTATGTAACGTCAAACTGAGTGTATATTTGTGTAATTTATGAAATTATAAGTGGGCTGCTTTCCAAAATAAGCAAGAATAAAAATTTTAAATGGTTATATGTAGCCTTTGTGTCTCATAATGCAGTTAACAAGAGCCAGTTTCTGGGTTACTCCCAGTGGGCCTTTTTTAGGTGCTCCCATTTCCAGGGTTCTAAAGATTTGGTCGCACTTCTGCGTGAGATCACCCCTCCCTGACTGACATTTCATTGACAATAGGGCAAGGGTCATAACAATAAAAGATAAATGGCTTTGTATTAAGGAGCTTAGCA
>SRMA01026051.1:156535-269968 GCA_007224835.1 Danionella cerebrum
AGGCTGCATTATAAACTCTTGATCTGGGTAGTAAATGGTATTATCGTTTTTATTTGTATTTGCTGCTCTTAGGGACCAAAATCAGTTTAAAGTTTAAATTTCAGCTCAGTAAAGCACTTTAAACACCTTTTCAGTAAGTTTTAGTTACCTTTCTTGTAGAATTGTGCTTTAAATAAAGAACTTTATTTTGACCAGGTTGTTAGTTAATCATTTACAAGTCAATATTGTCTATGGACAGTGATTTAAAAAAAAAATAAATGAATAGAGAACTAAAAAAAGTAAACTTGTGAAAATGCGTTGTTAAATGTGATGTGGTTGAAAATTTGGGTGCACCTAACTTTTGTGTTAGGTGCACCAGTGCAACCAGTGCAAAAAGTTAGTCTAGAGCCCTGTGTAATGTAGCTTATTGTAAAGTAGCTGCATGTAATCAATACTTGAAAGTCAAATTCAAATTAATTCACTATAAATTCAAAAACCTTTTTACAAATGTTTTGTTATGTAACGTCAAACTGAGTGTATATTTGTGTAATTTATGAAATTATAAGTGGGCTGCATTCCAAAATAAGCAAGAATAAAAATTTTAAATGGTTATATGTAGCCTTTGTGTCTCATAATGCAGTTAACAAGAGCCAGTTTCTGGGTTACTCCCAGTGGGCCTTTTTAAGGTGCTCCCATTTCCAGGGTTCTAAAGATTTGGTCGCACTTCTGCGTGAGATCACCCCTCCCTGACTGACATTTCATTGACAATAGGGCAAGGGTCATAACAATAAAAGATAAATGGCTTTGTATTAAGGAGCTTAGCAACAGCAGCAAAAATACCCCGCATTCATCGTCTGTCTCTCCTGTTCTCCTTTGTTGTCCATATCTCTCCCTCTCTTCTTTGTTGTCAGTATCTCTCCCTTTCTTCTATATCTCGCTTTGTTTTTGCTAGCTACAGGTTAAAACCTCGATCTTTCCCCTGATCGGCTGCTTCTTCTGAATCAGAAAATGTATTGCTTGTACCAGTATGGATTGGTGAAGTCCCGTGGGGTTGCTTAACTTACATTCAAATGGCCAATGCCTTCTCACATCCACTAAATATCTACAGTAAAGATCACGATCGCCACATCGATTAAAAATTCAGAGCTCTGCTAGATCTTGAAAAAACAGTTTGGTCTGTAGTTCTGTGTCTGTATGGGACACCTCCGAATCTGGACCACAGCCCGCTTGTTAGTGACCCCTGGTTTAGTGCAATAAGACTCTCTTAATAGTAGGGGTGTAACGGTCCACGGGATGTATTGAACCGTTTCGGTGCGGCTTGTTCGGTTCGGTACACTTGCGTACCGTTTCGGTATATATTTTTTAATTAAATAATATAAATTTATTATTAGCGTGATATTAGGCGCAGCGGAACATTGTTCCTAGGCGAGTTTCCGCATGGACGCTATTGAGTGACGCACAGTAGAGCTGCACGAGTAACTGAGAAATGGCAACAGCGAAAGAGAAGCCAGAGCTTGAAGACCCTCCCACCTCACTACGGTCTCGTGTTTGGGAACACTTTGGCTTCTCTGTTAAAATACATAACGGGGATAGACGAGTGGATAAATTTAAAGTTGTATGCCGACATTGTTCCACGGAGATCGGGCAGGCAACACATCTAACATTTTCTACTGCTGGAGATATTGTCACTGCAACCAGATCTGTGCTCTCTTCAGAAAATGTGGATAGCTTAATCTTTTTATCCAAAAACTTAAAACTTCAATAGTTAGTTTTGTTGATATATAAGCTGAAGCTGTTGCTAGTGTTAAAAGTTTTCAGGTCCTAACTAGTTGCAGTATTTATTTTTTATTTTAAAAACGTGTATTTCTTTATAAAGAGTGCAATTTATTTAAAATATCACCCAAATGTGTCACTTTTATATATTGTATGCAAGAATTCTATTGTGTATTGGCAGCTTTTCAAAATAAAGATTATGTAAGTTCTTATTGTTTCGTACCGAAAATTAACCGAACCGAGCTCTCCAAGACACTGTACCGAACCGAATACGATTTTAGCGTACCGTTACACCCCTACTCAATAGTAATCACAGTCTGAAATTTTTTGGAAAGATAGAATAAACCAAAAAAGCTCCTCTAAAATAATTCTTGGGATTTATCTGGAGATAATTAAAGAAGTGTTTAGTCGGTAAAAGCATTCCACAAGCAATGAATGAGCAGTGTTTACATAACGGAGCTAATCAGCTGGTACGGCTGTTGCACAATCATACTGGCACAGAGGTCATTCCTCGCACACAACCAACCAGGAGCGCCTGGCATGCTAACAAGAAAACAAAGGTGAGCCATTGTTTAACACCAATACATTCTTGGTAAAGGATCTTTAACATAACCATTAACAGTCCGAAGTGCTGAAGACAGCTTAACCAGTTTAGTAGAAAAGGTGTCAGGTCAGCATGGAAGAATGCTTCTGTTGATGGAAAGATAGCAGAGGACAGAGATGCGCATTCTGCCACTGTTGACAAAATATCATTCATACACACACTCTCTCCGAACAGCTGCATGGCAAAAGCGAGAAAAATAGAAAGGATGTTTGAGTCTATAATAAGCAGTAGACAGTGATGTCACCAGAAGCACTGCAGTGAGTCATTCTGAAGCCGCCAGTCAAAAAATAGACCCATCCACCACATTGACCTCTAAATATACAACTCGAATAAATGATCACGGTGACCTCTAAATTATTCAAAGAGCAAACTACACTCAGAAGCTAATAAACTCACAGATTAATCACACAGTCCTCCAAATATTAACCATGATTCATTGCAAAAATGGTCATTTTCCATCACATGCATTAACACATTTGTTCTGAAAGCACAATTTTAACTAGTTGTGTTGTAAAAGTGCTGTGACTAGGAGTCGTATAAACTTTTGTATTTTATTTTCCTAAATCGATTGCTGAGGTAAACAATTTGCTTACTAGGGAGGAATCAATTCCTCCCATTTAAAGGTTCCCTTCTCACTAGGTGACATACACCAAGTCCCCATACCCTAGCATTTTCTGAAGCTGAGATTTAGATCTCCTGATTTGGTTGCTAGGGTAAAAAATGTAGTTGCTATAATATTATGTTTCTTGTGTCACTAGGAGTGTACGTGTACTATGAGTAGCCCGCCAGGTCCCTATGACTTTCCATAGCGATAGGTCATGTCAGCGATATCGATACATGCTAAAATGGTTGCTATGCTAAACATTGTGGTTGCTATGGTGGAGTCAATGACAACGTAAAGTTCCCAACATCACAGTGCGTAACATAAACCAATCCCATGCCCAGGGTTGCTGCTGCCCAAATGAGTGCCCTAAGCGGAAATGTTCTATGGTGCCCCCCAAAATGCGGCCAACACACTAGGGTGACCATATGTTGATTTCCAAAAAAAAGGAAAATCGTCGCGGCCTTGAGACACAAGTTCAGACAGGCTACTTGGAGGTTGATTAGCATGCTTTATTATGCTTCAATTGTGCAAAATAAAATTAAATCTGTAAAACTCCATCCCTATAATGTTTTCCCTATGTTAGCCCTAATATTAGCTCTTTGGGCGGCTTGCAAGGAAAAAAAAACGTTTCTCTGAAAAAGCGGTTCAACTGGGACCACTCCTCATGCCCACAGTGAAGTATGGGGAAGGATTGGTGATGCTGTAGGGCTCTCTTCCAGAGACCCTGGGAACCTTGTTAGGGTGCAAGGCACTTTGAAATACCAAGACATTTTAAAGCAGAATCTGGGGGTCTGATAGCTGAAGATGGGTCGTCATAGAAGAATTATATAGAATTTTGGTTCAAATACTTTTGGACAGTGGTCTGTTTTAAGTTTCCATGAAATTCTCATGAGTCCAAAGTTTGACCCCATGTTAAGTCAGCAGAAAAATTCCCAGCACTCTAAGCGATTTCCCAGAATTTATTTAGTAGTACTTGTCTTAAAAGAGAGAGGAACCTAAGTCAGACCAGTTTGGATGTCTTGACAAAGTTTGGTGGCTGTAGTGTGAACGGGCTGGAGGAGATGCGCTTAGAATTTGTGTATGACGACGAACAGTAGGTTGGCTTTAACAAGCAAACATAAACATATAAAAGAAAGAATAGGACAGGAGGAAAAAGTTGTGGTGCAAAAGCCCTTTATTCATAGTCCAGCTAGAACCAATAGCCTTTCACAGGAATACAAAGAACGCAGGAACCCTGGAGTAACACAAACTGACCTGACATTTACTTGTATATTTAAAATTTATTAAAGCACTCCAAGTAATCCAACACATCACGTTAACTCATGACGCCCTTTATTACAATCGCAGTATGAAACTAAAATAGTCACAACATGAGATTTTCCCAAATCGTGCCGCTCCACCCAAGCTTTGTGCTCTCGATAGAAGGGCACAAAAGTAGAATGAAGAATGTGAAGTTTATTAAATAAACAAATGTGATGGTAAATATTTATTGCCTTTTTTGACCGTTTTCTAGATTAGTGTTGCCTCCCTTAACTAGTAATGCACCGCCCGCCACTGACTTCTAGATCTGAGCCTGATTCTGCCGAGTCACAGTACACCCATCATTCCCATAGAGTTCCATTCAAACACAAACCGGGACCAGAACTGGAAGCCTATGTTTCAATGTGGGATCCCTTTCAGACAGAATAATGAGCTGAAGTGAAGCTAAAGTTTTTTTTTATAACAAATAACATTTCTACTGTGCTGCCTACATTTTTGTGATGCTTGTTGTGGTAGATATTTACTGTAATTAAACAAAACACATGAACTTGTTCTTGAGTCGAGGCTGTAGAGTACATCATTATATGTTTACAACACGGAAACAAAAAAGCTTACACTTGACAGTCAAAAATATTCCAGACTAAACTTATTGCACAGTTGCACACTAGAGTTCACTGAGCTCCTGAGAGCTGCCATTTCCTGAATGATTTTCTCTAATGTACTGATAGAGAGAGAAGCTACAATCACATCAAAAGAAAAAACCAGCCACCCATTCTTTTTCAATGGAGAGCAACGACTTTCAGTGACAAATTGCAGGAGAAATGCTAGTAATGAAATGACTTCAGAGAATAAAACATTTAAAAATTATTCAAAACAATAATGCATTTCAGAATAATAGCTAGTTTTATAGACTCAAAAGCATAATTGTCGTGGGATTACAACTCAAACACAACCCTCCATTATGTTGACAAATGACATCATAATTCTACTTTATAATTACCTGCGTCATTAGCGGTTTGACATCATGACCTACAAAACAATATGTACTGTAACAATTCCCAGATACTGACTAAGGCTTCTAAAGATTTAATCACTTCCTTATGCTTGCTGTGAAAGGAATAATAAATGTTTGATGTGTTCATTTAGGAGCAGTTTAAGTAGTTTTTAAAAACAAATGAGGGTAAAACATGGCTTTCCAACCATTAAATGGTCTACAGTAAAAGCTCACATGAAGCTCAATAGATTTGGTTGAGGCTGAACAGGAAGATGGCAGCTGAAACGAGCACAACATCTCTGATTTCTCTGCGTTTTAGCACAACATTTCTGTTGTAGCATTGGTATGTATCTGGGTGCATCAGGCATGAACACAAAAAACGCAAAGATAAACCAAATCACTGGGTATCTGAAGAAGCGTGGAAATATAACCCTTTGTACGGCTGCTCAGATCAGAGGGCCGAATCAAAAACACGAGTGAGGAGGTGAACACTGCTGAAGTCCACTCAGACAGAGCCTCTTCATTGGAAAACCTTCCCATTTCTGATGGAAATCTGACTTCTCAGAACGCCACAGTTAAACTGCAATCACTGGCATCTCTGTGTAATGAGCAACATGCTCAATGGTGTTGCTGGTTAATGAATTCGGAGGATCTTGTTACATATTTGTGGTATCCAGGAAAGCAACGCCAGAGCTGACTGGTCTGACGTTCTCAGAATGCATGTTATATTGAAGGCATTACCAATCTGCAGGTCTTGCAAAAAGCAAGAAGGTAGCCAGAAGGTTCCCCCTCAATATCTGCTCTGTAAAACTTGATCGGTTCGGGTGATGGAAATTTCTTTAAATCGCTCAGAATCTTCTTCAAGTGCTCAGAGTTCTTTACAACCTAAAATTAAACGTACAAATGATATAATTCACGTGGGTGGCTCCTACCGCAATTTAGCTGATGGTGGGCTAACAGCTTGTCGAAACCGAACGAAATTCAGCAAGTGTGTTGTGTACCAAGACTCAGATATTAGCAATATGGATTGCATTTCCAAAATTGACAGGAAGTCAGCTATTTGGCAAAAACCTCTAAAAATTGCCTTTAACAAACTCCTCCTAGAGGAGTACACCAATGATAAGAGACTTCTATTTACTAATAATGACACTCGTGACAAGGAAATTGGCTAAAACAATTACAGAAAAATTTTCGCACTCATTCACAGTGCCACCTGGGGGTCATGACAGTTTATGATATGATTTTTACAATTTTATTTGCCTGTGTCATTCAATAATATTGACAATTCGAATAATGATTGGTCGTAGTGCACACTGCAACCAACTGGCCACCGTGAGGTGATGGTGTCAGAGTGGTGCGGGCCCTTGGATCACTGCTCGCAGCTTTAATTATGGTATCAGTTTTACCAATAATAGGCACAGCTATTGAAACTTTGAATTTCCAATGTGCTATCCATGCATCACACAAGTCAAGTCTGCCAGGTGTTGTGACTGGTTGCTAAGGCGCTCTAAATATTTTCTATAATCTATGAGAGATATTAGGTGGATTCGCCAAGTTTTATTCATGCTAGAATGTCCTGGGTGTGTTTCCCATTGTCCATGTTCCAACCATACAAACAGAGATCAATGGAACAGCTTAGTAAAGAGATTTCAAATTCACTTCACAAAGGAACTGAGAAATGAGACTGGCATCATCAAACCTTTACAGAGCATTGCAGGAGATTGCTAAAACGCATTACTAAAGTGATGTAGATAAATGTTTCTTATCAAACTGTGTGGAGGTGTTCCCTTTCAGGTCATTCTTGGTAGTGTTCACATTGAGGACATAAGCAGAACGTTCCCTGCTTGTCAAACAATAATGTAATTTATATTTTATTTTTTTAAATGTTGTCCTGGATCGTTAGAAAACACTGTCTACAACACATTAGAAAGTGTACTTCACATTGCCGCCCTCAACATCAGTAAGGACATTCTGGGAATATTACATTTCAAGTGGAACAGGGAGATCAGGAGCTAGATCAATGCAATGACTGTTGCCAGCTTTGAATAACTACGTGTTACAAAAGCGAACGCTGTAATCACTGTGTAAACGCTTTTGAAACAAGTTCATGAATGAGAGTACACACACATCTCCAAGCAAAGACATTATGAGGTCTTGCTATGGTAATATTTTGTTCTGAACACATAGTTTTGCAGATCCTACAGGTTATCATGTGTGGATTTCATAAAAAGTACAATTTTTAACCCAATGGATCACTTCTTTAAATCATTGCTTGATTTGGGGATTTATTCAAACATTAAAAAACCCCGAGGGATGAGGTGCAGAGGTAGGCAAAGAAAATGTTCTTTTAAAAATCATTGGCTGTCCGGATTAAGACATTTCAGTTAAATAAATCATATAGGAGATATTATGAAAATATGAAATAATATGATTCATGAAAAGTGTGCAATAATTATAAAAAAAAGTATTTAAAGGAGGCAAACTGTAAGTGTTTCTCATAGGACAAACATTAGGGGAAGCTCTCAAAGATTTAAGCTCTCAGTTTCAACTGTGAGGAACATTGTGAGGAATTGGAAGACCAGAGGCATAGTTCTAGTTAAGGTCCAAAGTGGCAGACCCAGAAAAATCTCAGAGAAGCAGAGGCGCAGGATGGTGAGAACAGTCACAGGCAACCCACAGACCAGCTCCAAGACCTACAACATCACCTTGCTGCAGATGGCGTCACTGTGCATCGTTCACCTATTCAACGCACTTTATACAAGGAGATGCTGAAAGGACAAGAAATGCCGAAAAAGCCACAAACCCTGTCGCTTGAGGTCTCCTTAAGCATATTTGAAGAAGCCAGCTTCATTTTGGAACAAGGTGTAGTGGACTGATGAAACTAAAATAGAGATATTTGGTCCCTACAGTAAAATTTGGTGGCAGTTCCATCATGCTGTGGGGCTGTGTGATCAGTGCAGGGACTGGGAATCTTGTTAAAGTTAAGGATCGCGTGGATTCTGCTCAATATCAGCTGATTCTGTAGAACAATGGTCAGGACCCTAAACACGGCTCCAAATCAGGCAGTAGAACAAGTACAATGTTCTGAAATGCCAATCGCAGTCCCCAAACCTGAAAACCATTGAACATTTGTGGAGTTATTTGTCAGTTTTATGAATAGTTCACAGGGAAACTGAAGTCTGACCGCATGTATGTGATAGTCAGATGGGCGGGGCCACCATTCACTGAGCTAATTCTTTCGCCAGATATACTTGTGGAAGGATCTCTATTTACATTTGCTTTGCGGGCACTCATTATGAAGCTGAAACAGCTCTGCAACCGAGCTGACCTGCTGAGGGCTAGCATGTCTCTGAGGCACGTCATTACGCAAGTGATGTCACATTTTCTGATGCAAATGTATATCGAAATATCGGAAATGGGTTTCACCCATTACTGAAAAAGATACATATCGCAATATATATTGTTATTGAATTATTGACCAGCCCTAGGTGTGACTTAAATCTCCACGCTCGTGAACCATCAAACCTGACTGAACTGGAAAAGTTTTGTAAAGAAAGAAAAATACTAGACACCAAAAAACCTTCTGCCAGAATCCAGACAGGGTATAGACTGAGGCTGTGTTATCTTCGAAAGGAGGATGTCCAAAGTATGGAGTTAATTCTTCTTTTTGGAGACTACCGTTTTGCACATGCCTAAAACTGTTGAAATAATTCTTGCAGACTTTCCTTAAATCATAATAAATTGAATATCACCTGATGAGCAAATCTTTTTTTAACAAACGAGAACACACAAAAACACTCTTTTGCTCAAAACAAGACATGGAGAATAAACTAAGGTAAAGCAGTGGCACAGAATAATAAACTTACTGAATTCTCAAACTTGACAAAGTAACACGGAAGATCAGATACTGATGTGCCAGACAGGCAAAGTAATGTTGGCCAACGAACCGGCAAAGAAATAAACAAATTGAGCAACATTTAAAGAAAGGCGACCTGGAAGCAATCGAGCAGGGGCAGGTGGCAACTCTAGACAAAAGATGAGAGCACATGGTTAAATGAGAATGAGAAGCCATGTGCTCAGATAGACGAAATAAAAACCAGCCGACCAGACAATTCATCAGCCAGGAGCAGTTAAGTAGCACTTTATAGCCCGAGAGAGAATCTCAGCACTGGACTACTAATACTGATAATCAGCCTCTCATTCTAAGAATGCAAAAGATTGCTAGCAAAGCATTTAATGTCCTGATGCTAGATCTCTGTTACAAAACATCACCAGAATATGAGGTGATAGAGACCCAGTGTCAGGAGCAAAAACAGAGGAAAGAACACATGAGGCAAAAAGCAAGACACTGACAAGGAGTGGCAGAATCCTGACAAGCTTTGCCTAGGTCAGAAAAATCTGAAGCAAAGCCATCTAGCTAAGTAACATTCTCTCAGTGCCATGAAATGCACACATTAGTTTGGGCTTTTAAACTGCGCGGTAACAGCCAGAGAGGAAGAAAAGGTAAAAATGGCTGCTTTAGCCAAGCAAGGGTCTCAGAAATGACCAAATTTCTAAGAAGCCTTTACCACTGGCAAATGGCTAAAAGGTTGACGCAAATGTAACAAAAGTGAGGAAAGAAACAGGACATACACATTGTTCCCCTACTAATGCTGAATGCAGACAAATATTATGGCGTTCACAGCTGCTGGGTGCTGAGGAATCATTCAGTCAGCTACATGTGTTCAGAAGCAGAGCTTTGCAGCAGCTTGCAATACAGTAGAAAGCAAAACTTAGGCTGATTCAGCCTCAATTACATAATAATGAAGTCTTTTACCGCCAGCCTAAGGCAAGCGATTGTAGAGACATGTGCCGCGCAAATGAGTAACTGCTAATGTTGAATTGAGCAATGAATAATCGCCTGAAAAAAAGAGGGGTTTGGCAGAGTTCAGTGTTTACTCAGTGCTAATGAAATGTTCACAGTCATGAGTGGAAAAAATATAAGGGGGGCTCGTGCCAAACATTGAAGTCCAAGAACAGAGAGCAACAGTGCTTTGATTTATGCAGATATCCCATTTCAACACATATAGGCACACTCTAAAAATTGAAGAAATGGTTGTTGGTTTGTTACTCGCATGACATTAGGTTATGTCACTAAGACCCCCATAGAAACTAGATGGCGTGACCTGCTAATTATTCCACGTCTCGTTCTCTTATGGATGTATTCAATAAACAAGAACAAATATGACTTTCAAGCCAACCGTTAAGTTAGAGAATATTGATGATTTTTTTGCAGGTATTTTGTTAAACAAAATTCAATAAACAATCAGATATTAAATTTAAATAGTTTCTTTGTCTTGTATTTACATTAATTATTTATATTTTACATTTATATTTATTTAACAGTTCGGGAGTAAGCATAAGCCGTTTGTTACAAGGTCGGATTAATCATAAGACATCCACATACAATAATATATACATTTTGAAGATACAGTCTGTAATCTTGGATTAAACTATTTAATATTTTCTCTGTAGACTGAGGTGCAGAATTAACATCAAGAGAAGCCAGCTGAGGAAGAGAAGGGACACACTGGAGATTATATGTGGAAACGTGTCAAGAAAGTGACTGAGAAGGACCCAATTGCAGTGAATAATAATATTTATTAACTGAAGTACAACAGAAGCACCGTCTTCTGGGTGTCAGAAAGATTTGTCCAAAATAACTATAACACAAAAGAGCAAACTGAACTGAGAGTCTCTAGTACAAGCATTAGAGAGAACTAATACGCCAGTAAGGAAACATGGAAAGGAGGAAATAAATAGTACTGCTAATAAGGAACAAACGAGGGGCAGCTGAGAGGTGAAAACGATCAGAGGGGAAACAGGTGTGGGAAAACCTGTTTTACAAGTTTAATATAGACAAAAAATAAAACAAATTCAGGATAAATTTCTTCAAGAAAATATTCATTCCTTTATTCATTTTCCAACCTGTTTATTCATTTTTGGGGTCACGGTTGGGCGAGAAGCAGGGGTACAACCTGGAAAGGTCCCCAGTCCATCGCAGCCATGCAAATATTATTAGCGTTTACTTACCGGTAGTTAATTTAATATGAATCACCCTGAGCCTAAAGCAATAACTCTAAATGGCATTGAGCTTGATTAGTTTTTGTGGCACAACATTATAGAAGACGGTTATGTAAGAAGGATGTGACAATGGCCGTCTCAGACAGACATTGGTCAGTTTCTCAGCCAAATTTCTCAGAGAAATATAATTTACAAAAAAAACCTTGAACAAAATGCAAATCATGAAATGTGAAATTGACTTAAATTAAAGAGTTTTTTTCTTCCATAAACAGGTCATAGGCTGTTTTTATGTTTGAACTCCTTTATATGGCCATGGTTTCTACTTCACATTTAGGCAGCTTAAAAATTCCATAGATTGTTTAAACACTAGAAAAAGGCTGGTACTAAAAATTAAATGACTTCATGCAAAGACTGTTTTGATGAGGATCAACGGTTTTTCAGTGACAGCTGGAGTAATAAGAGGGATTATGGAGAACTGAGAGTATTTGGGGCACTGAAACAGACAGAACGTACCCTTATTTGATATGGGAATAAATAAAATACTGGAAAACAATCAAACCCAAACACCACCGATTTCTGACTCAAAACAGCATGAAGCTGCTGGCCGGTGTCATGTTCCTTGTGTTTCAGCTGGCTCCCCAAATATGCTTTGAGATCACCATGACAGTGACACTTTGTGCTGCGAGGAATGTTGATAAATATGGCTAGATATCATGAGATGATTTTTGAAACCAGAATTAATGGATGTTTAACCCTTAAGGTGGATATTGGTAAAAGAGCCTTGACAGAAATTCCCATTGTATTCATTTTGTGTTAAATTTGCTCTTTTTTTCTTACACTGCATTATAACATTAGGCTGTGTACTTTATTTCTCTGGTGAAATAAAATTATTAATTGTGATAAAGGCAATATATATTGCACTAGAAAAAAGTGGAGATGAAAGCAATGCAATGTATTTTGCAATAAATATGGGGATCTGTTGCATATCGGTGTGAAAATAAAATTGTAAAACTTATCTCATTAATAATCAACTAATTGCTGGTTTAATTGATTGATCCATGGTAGTTCAATTGATTATCAAAATAATCAATAGCTGCAGCCCTAGTTTATTCCTGTAAATGTATTTAATTCTAGTGTCCATTTAGAAGTCTCTAGCTGTTTGATTCCAAAAGAAACCCAACAGAGAAAGAGCATACAGCTCTCACCTGTTTAAAGTGTGATCTATAAAGCAGTCAGAGCAACAGATAATAGGTCAGATACTACTTTATCAAAGATTGCTGAGGTGGCGGATCACTTACATAATCGAGCCTGACATTCTAAGAAAAACCGGTCTGATTAGATTCATCACAACAGGTAATCGTGCTTGAGGTTTTAAAAATTTCATTACACATGATTTTCAGACTAAAGAATTGGAAGAAACTCTCTTAGTCCTAAAGCCTTTTGTGTGCTGACTCAACAGAGGTGTGCACTCAAGGGGGCTAATTAGTGCTGTGCCAATAGGTGTTGTTACCTCTGGGGAGGTACAGTCCTAAGCAGTGGCAACCTAAGCACAGGCTGGAGCTGGTTACTTGCACAGCGATCTTTCACGATTTCATCAGCCTAGAAAGTGATGTGACAGGGTGAGGTTTATTTCTAAATTAAAACAACTGAAGAAATGGAGCTAAAGGAGTTTAATGGTCACTAAAGTTATATAATTATAATAAATGTTTGATTGGTCAAAGTCAAGTCTCAAAAATGTAAACTTATCTTTTCTCTGCAATAAAAATGTCAAGAAAATATATGTCAGCAATGAGAATGATGGGTGTTGAACTCTGATCCTTTTAATGCTGAAAAGATTGATACAGGACTTTATGGTTTATGTGCTACACAGCTACAGGAGATGCAAGAGCTATTTCTGACCCAAAAAGAAAAAAGAAAAAAAAACCACACCACCACAAGTCAACAACAAAAACAGAATTCAAAGGAGCTTTACAATGGTAAGAAAAACAGGAGAACAGGTGACAAAAAAAAATTGTAGTGAATGTCTAGGTTACTTTTATTTAACCCCATGTTCCCCTCACGAACTGAAACGTATGTCGGATGAGCAACTATGGGAATCCTTGTTTGAGAGGCCAATCAACTCTGTGTACTCAAAACAGGCCAATGACAAAGCTTTCATTGTGCAGAGAGAATTTGCATCAAGACGCAGGGGCAGGGCCTAGTCACAACGCTGCTCCATGAGCATAGGACCAAAGGGAGGTCCAAAGGACAGGAGCGCAATGACCGTGGCATTGCACAGAAAGCTACACGCTTTCATTGGTCGCCATTGGTACTGCCACTCTCAGCACCGGAGACGCCTTGGTATCAACCATCTGGCTGTAGTACCAAGCAAAGGTGTTGGGTCCAATCCGCAGCTTGACATCTGCTAGTACGGTCCTGTTCCACGAGGCAGCCACATCTCTATTGGAGTGGGCCCTAAATTTAAAAGGGGATGGCACATCAAGCTATGTCTGTCTCCAGCGCACTTTGGGCGGGGGTACACCCTGGACAGGTTGCCAATCCATCGCAGGGCTGCTTCTACATATTTCTGCTTTAAAGTTGGCAATTTATAATTGCAAGTCTACCAAACAAGCCTCATCTGTATGGTTGTTCTCCTGGCTTTTTCCCCCCATGTGTCAGAGGGTTTGTGCCTGTGGGTGTCCCCAATTGTGAGGGACTGCATAATGTTCGCTCAAGCCTACGTGATTCATTCAAAAATAAATAATCTCACGTCATCCCTGGGGTTCATCAAGGAAGTCTTCCCCTGACACTTCAAATGGATCATCCACAGACACACACCTGCTCTTACTGCTGGGGAAAGTAAGTCAAGCAGCCATGACACTAATCAAGATGAAAGTAGGCAGTAAAGCATCTTATCTAGTGCTTATCAAAGATCTTTGGTGCTTCATGTTGATGACACATTTCCATTATTTATATAGCGCTTTTTTTAAATCCATTACTTATAATAAAACTACTTTTTACAGATTTCTGAACCCTGCTCTACTGAAATGAAGGGGTCAAGTGAGTCAAGTAAAATAGGGACTATTGATCCAACACATTTTGGGAAGTCTTGTCTGGGTCAGACTGCATTTAAAGGAAGTGAAATGCCATAAACCAGCTTTGTAAAAATTAAATATAACTCAATAACTGAACATTATTGAAGAACTAAAAATACATACAATTTCGCAATACATTTATGACCTCGATTTTTTTTTTTATCACAGCAGGATCTATATTTCAACAGTTTGAAACCTGTATACTGCAGCACTCTCCCAAATACTAAACAGTACTTCATACCTGCGGGGCAAGTCACTTCTAGGATTGGGGATTGAGAGGCCATTTTGAACCATGTCAGATAAAGAGATGTGAGGTATTCATGGGGTCAAGGAAGAGACACTGTAGGAGCTGGTGGCCTGCAAATGGTTCCCTGTACAACATGAACCCAGAAAAATTACTCTGTTACTGCTCTAACGCAATAAATCATCTTCTTGAAGAACTTCTGACCAAACTCATAGTTTCTTACACAGGATACCCTTCAAAGAATTGTCGCTGTGGCTTAATTATAAGTGAGCCCAGGGAGATCCTCGAGTGACGTGAATCTAGCCAGACCGACAGCGATGCCAACAGGCCTGAAGAATAGTGATCGACCGATATTGATTTTTTATTACCGATACCGATACCAATTATTTGCATGTTTATGTGCCCGATAACCGATATTCAGAACCGATATTTATTTACTATTATACTTCTGTTTTTGACACAATGATTACAACACCACTGAACTGAACAAACCGTTTTATTTATTACAATCACTCCCTCCTTGCATACAAATCAAAACTCTTATACAACAATAAATAGAGGGGTCTGAAAGTGCACTGTTAATAAAGTTTTTTTTTTTTTTTCAAAAATAAAACCTTCAATGAGGTAAAAAGCAGTTTTTCATGTTAAATTTAATATTCATATTACAACAATAAAAATATTTTATGAAAAGCATGAGCAGCAACACTAACATTTCCAATAAGCAAAATAAATATAGAATGTCTGTCTTCAAGCACAGGAGTCATATCAACTTTTTAGGTTTATATACAAACTTATTAGGTTTATAAAGCTGTTTATTGGCTAAATAGTGAAGAATAATTTGCTGGATAATGCTAATTTACTGAGTAATGTTCTGAAATATTGAAATATAACAAACAAAACATCGTTTTTATTGCATTTCTGATATCACAATTACGTTTTTGAAAAAAAAAAAACGTTTTTGTCGTTCTAGATTATGAAATGCGTGCTGACAAAGCGCATTCAATTTCTTAGTTATATTTATTTAGAATATGTTTATTAGCGGAATGATGGTTATATAAATGTTAATATAATTTGCGGTGTTTTAGGGAAACTTGTTAAAAGTTATATGCGGTGGCTGTGCTAAAGCATTTCATGAGCATCAACCCGCTGAGTGAACAGCAAAATGGAAGCGACTTCACGAGACGAATGAGGAGCATATAGACGCGGATTAGTGGCTGTATTTAATTCAGGCAAGTTACCGGTACGTCTTTATTGGGACAGGACATGACGGTTTATTTTAGCATTCGTGACTCCGACTTCACGAGACGAATGAGGAGCATATAGACAACAGAGAGAGAATTAAATTCAGCGCTTTTATTTACAACATGTGCTTATTCATGGCTGTATATTATTTAATCCAGGCAAAGTTACGTCTTTATTGTGACAGGATTTGACGGATTATTTTGCGTGACTCTGTGAGTTCGTCTTTATTTCTTAGAGCCAAGCTGCATAAATTACATATCAGTCATTTATGTAACACATCTAATTTGTGCATTAATAGCTGTTATGTTAAATAAAGTTTACTAAATATAGCAAAGCAAGTAAGTATACTTTACCTGTGCACGCAGTTGTTGTTCCCCTCAGACGCCGTGCTGCAATGGCGATCATGCACGTAATTCTCAAAACGACCACAAGACCGCCGTTTATCGGTGAACCCGATATTACAAATCCGATAACCGATTATGGTAAAATGCTTAAATATCGGGAAAAATATCGGTAAAACGATATATCGGTCGATCTCTACTGAAGAGTCACTGAGCCCGGCAAAACACACCTACCTCAAAGAAGACCAGTCAAGCATCAGGTCCATGTCAATGCTGCCAGGGAAGGCCCCATCAGTCTTGGTCGCCCAGAAGAGCAAGACACCAACACAATCGGGTAGTCAAACCACTGGACCGGAACACTGTGACTGGTTTTACAATTGCCCCCAAATGAGCTTTATCCACTATAACCACAGCCCGAGACTAAAGCCACATTAAGTGTTTTTAAAAAGGAATGGGTCACTGCCTTTATGTTGCTTGTGTAATCTGTGCAACAAGCATTCTGCGAAATGCAGGAGGTTTTCCTCAAATATCAGGTGCAGACTGATTCATTAACAGCAGAAAAATGCCCAGAGGAATATTTAAACTGCTTTAGATTCAGTAAGTATAATAATAACTAATCATTTAGCAATCCATCCATCCAACTTCTTATTTTCTTTACCTGTTAATTCAATCAGGGTCAAAAGCTTCTGCTAGCTCTAGCTCATAGGGGGTACACACAGGGCAGGTATGGCTCTAGATATTTCATTTTGTATTGTGCTGATGATATAAATGAGGATGGAACTTTAAAAGGCAACTTTTCTTAAAGATGTATATGTGGATGGTTTTGTAAATCTGCAATGTTTTTGCACATTTAGCAAGGAATCTGCTAGCGGAGTAACGATACACTCTGCCCATGATACAAAACGCATCAAGATGTTAAATCTATAACATAATATGCATAATATTTAAATTGTTCCCTCCACAGAGAGAACAACATCCAGAAAATTTGGCGAGACAATGCATGTATAGCATCTATAAAGAAAACGTTTTTTTATAATGGGGTGGTTAAAAAGTGCTTTTATAATGGGGTGGTTCAACCTTGTTATTTCAAACACAATATTGTAAAATACAGTGGTTCCTCTAGATACGAATGCTTCGAGTTACGAAAAGTTTGAGATTCGAAAGGTCTCGCTGGAAATATTTTGCTTCAAGATACGAACAAAAATGTGAGATACGAACAGTTCTGCTCTATTTTCCACTTGTCTGACGTCGCGCTGTGCTTCTGCGTCCTTGCGCTCCTTTCTCTCTTTGAAAAAAGTGTGCTTTTAAGGGGCTGATACGTTTTAAATCGAGCGACACATTATTTATACATCACCATTAATGTGCTATAACAAATGTTAGAGTCAAGGTCTCGTAAAAGATATAATGTTTATACCGTGGAAAGTGATGTTCTGTAGCGCAACTTAGAGAAACCATGTGACGCGTTCTCAGAAGCGTCTCTCCATCTGTCTGCGCTCGCGCTTGAAACTAGAGTTGTTCCGATTCCAATACCAGTATCGAAAATGCTCCCGATACCACAAAAAAATCCGGCATCGGTATCGGCGAGTATTTGAGTCCACGTACCGATCCGATACCATTTTCATAAATATAATCTAGTTATGCCCGCTAGCTTTGCTTATCGCTGCAAAGCGGAAATCAAATCTTCTTCGCTGGCGCTGGTCAGAATGTAAACACAGGAAGTTGTATCGTGTTGCCAAAAGCAACCAAGGAGAAGGACAAGCCGCGCCAGACGCAACAAACATTGTAAGCTTCATTCAAACAAAGAGAATAGTTTACACAAGACAACCAACGAGCAATAAAGATAACCGACAGGATTATCGAGTTTATTGTACTGGATGACCAGCCACTGTCAGTGGTCGAAAACGGGCTTTCGCCGTTTAATTGAACATTTGGGGCCCCGGTACAGTTTGGCTGGTCGCAAATATATCTCTGAAACAGCGCCCCCTAAATTATATGAGACAGTGCGTGAACACATTTCATGTAAACTAAAGGACGCGCGAACTATCAGCTTCACTAATGACATCTGGAGCTGGACACAGTGACGTCGTCACCTTTTATTCTTCAAAGTGCAGTGCTGCAGGGTAACGAGTTTCGCGGCTTGCACACTGGCAAGTCCATAGCTGAATCAATCGAGGGTATGCTTGTGAAGTGGAATATTTCTGAATCCTGTGTTTATGTTATTTTGCGCGACAATGCAAGCAACATGAAAAAAGCGGAAGTGATCCCCTCAGATACAGTTCTAAAACGGCACCTTGCTCGGGAGGACACTGGTTTAAAAACAATGAAAAACACTCTTCTTGAGGCCGTCAAGAAATGATTTGCAACCATTGAGGAAGAGCCCTTGTATGCAGTTGCCACTCTCTTGTATCCACGTTTCAAAGATAGGGTATGTCTATTAATTTTTTTTTCATGTCCACATTGATTATTGTCATTGCCATATTGAGTATATCTGAAGCACAGCATAAAATAATTTATTTTAAATGATAAAATGCATAAAATGACAATTAATACAGGTCTAGTAGTATCTACAGCTGTATATACAGATACACACCCAGGTATCGGATTGGTACTCGGTATCGGCCGATACCCTGATCCCAAGTATCGGGATCGGTATCGGGAGGGGAAAAATGGTATCAGAACATCTCTACTTGAAACCATGTTTGTGTCAGTAATTCGTGAAATATCTCGAGAAAGTTAACTTTCACACGTAGTGCCGTAATATCTTCCTCCACCTGTTCCACCTCCACCTTGTGTTTTATTCTGTTTTATAATCATTTATTACATTAACAATGAGTAGATTTAAGGATTGAAGAAACGTTACTTGATTTTTCTCGGTTTTCCATTTTTTCATCTACTTATTCTGTTGTTTCTGAGAGCTGTTGCATGGATTAGGTTTTACATAAAAAATTGCTTCGAGATACAAAATGTTCGAGATGCGAACGCCACCCTGGAACGGATTAGTTTTGTATCTTGGGGTACCACTATATTTTAGTTGAGTTATACTGACTAAATTGTCAAATTTAAGTAAGGTAAGCCTTTACCTTACAAGTATAATATGTAAAGTTTAATATTTCACATTTTATATTACGGTAATTTAGAAAGTGTTTTAAATATTATTGTACTTTATAAACTGTCAAAGTGTGTCAAATGTAAATTGTATTGATTTTTATGTAAATACATTTAAAAAATGTATGACTTAACCAGTGGACAACAAACTGTTGGATGTGTGTATTTAATTTTTACAAAGAATTATCATTTTTGTCTATTTTGATTTGCATTTACCGGTAATTTACATTTAATCAACCATCATTACTCACGAAAAATGCTGTACATTTAGTAGAATAATCAATTAGTCCCTGGGGAAAATATATAACATTTAACCCCAAAACTTAAAAGCAGTCGCTTCTCTGCATCACGAACGTCTACACCAGAACTAGGTTTGCACACCGATGCCAGAAAAGAAAGGGACAAACACGGAAATGTAACATTGGTTTATATTTCATCTAGGGGGCTATCTAATACAGGGTTCAGGGAGGTGAGCCTGAAAGCTGTTCCAGGGTCAGAGATTGGCTGGGTGCTGTGTGTGTTCAATGCCGTGTTGAGTCAAACTGTGAATAAAGCTGGCAACTGAAGAATCATCTTCTGTCCATTATTACAGCTGCAGTGGCGATACAAATGATAACGTCAGGGTCAGGAACCTCACCACACGTCCGTCACATTGAGTGGAGTCACAAAAATGATGCCAAGCATGCCAAGTTCTTGACCAGTTTCCTCAGCTATACTCAACGACGTGATAAAGGACAAAGTTCAATGTTGCTGCCACGGAAGAAGCGGCATTGGCGGGGAACAAAATCTCACCGGCAGAATTTTTATTGGGCTTATTAAAAGGCTCATTGACGAGACTTGTTCAGACATGTTTGGTTGTCATGGTGAAAGATGGGCGCCTAGCACATGCTTCGACCTGATGTGGGAGAGTGAAAGGAGTGGCATTAGAATGTGACTCTCCCAATAACAACTCTTTATCTTTTTTTTTTCAACCGTGTCTTGTCCCGCTCAAAAGCCATCACATGGGAGAGTAAATGCTTTGCTGAGTTGGACAGTTTTACTTTCTCCAGGGGAGTGGGCACCTGGAGTGGTGTTTTCTCCTCTGGATTGGAGCATTGAATGTATGCAAATATTTATTAGTTGTGGTTCCCGCGAGTCAGTTTATATCAGTTGCGACAGGACAAGGTGGCAACAACTCTTTATCTAACTAAAATTATGTTTTTTTTCCTTCTCTGTTAATATCCATGTGATCTTTCTGAGGTCAAAATAAACTGAATTGTAAAAATGCCTCTATTTTTAATGCAGTGTTTTATTTTCAATCATCTTTTTATTTGTTTAAAATGAGTGCAAAATATAAGTAGTAAAAAACACAATAATGATACACAAATATATGAAATGTGCAAGATAACAGAAATCCTAGGTGAAATTGTAATTATGTACAGTGGTATGCAAAAGTTTGGGCATCCATGTAAATGTAAATGAAGCGTGCACTAATTATTTAAATACATTTAGGCACTACAAAATTAACTACATTCTTTGTGCATACTCCTTTTGCATAAATAGCAGCCTCTAAACCAGGGGTATCAACATTAGCGCTGCTCCCTACACGCAAAGTACGCTGTCTGCAAAGTCGGCAGTTACCATTATCTTTTTTGCTCAAAAGAAAATTAATTTAAAAATGCTAATAGTTATGTATTGATTATAAATGTTCTATTATTATATGTATATATCTGCAAGTATCTTATATTTAGAAATATTTGTAAATAATTATGTAAATATAACTTAATTATTTTCTTAAGGATGAATTCAAAAACCCTTTACATCATTACAGTAATTATTATTGACTGTCACAATCCAGAATTTAAGAATATTTTACGGTCACATTTTTCAGTTATTCCATCCAGAACTTTTTTTTTTCTAAAAGCACAATGGGTAAAATTATGTGTTGGCCACACTTTGAGGTTTTGACTTTGTTAAAAATGTCTTTTAATCATTACAGTAAGTATTACCAACTGTCAGAATCGAAATAATAAGAATACTTATTATTAGAGAGAGAGAGAGAGAGAGATAGATAGAGAGAGAGAGAGAGAGAGAGAGAGAGAGTTAGACCACTCCGACTGGCACTCTGCTATTTTCGGACTTACCGGTACTTATGTGACTGGCACTTTATAAAAGTGTACTGTCAATGTACAGATGAAAAAAATAATAAAAATAAAGAAATATTGTGCTGTGTCTTTTCCCTTAATCTTTCGTGTTGTTGACTTCTATATGAAGGTGTTTCTTGTGATAAAAATGGTCCTAAATATAAAAAAATAAACCTGTTCAGAGAAAATAACTATTGTACTCAAACACTTTTTAAATTGTCAATAGCTGTGGTATCGTGGATAATTGTAACATATTCATTTCTGCATAGAATAATACTGCTTTTTGTGATTCTAGTACATTGAACACCAGTAGAGGGCGACCTAGTTTTTTGGGAGAAATTTGAACAATCCTGAATCACATGAAAATAAACTTGAGCCAAGAAAAAAAACTTATGAAATTTGTTCACTGTGTAGATAACTTTCAAAAATCATTAAAGTTGTTTGTGTAAATACCGTACTTTCTGAGGAAATCATTTTTGAAGTTCAGCTTTTTCCCATAGACAGGTGGCAATCATTCTGCAGCCAGTGCTATGGGCTTCACTCCTCCGAAAATAGAAAATGTTCAATAGAAAAATGTTAAAGAAAGAGCTAGAAGAGATGTAACATTGAACCGTTATTCCCAGAAATAAAGAACCGTTAGCTTATGCAAATTGTCAAAAGCAAACTTTATTTAAAGATACAACAATATCTGTTATGAATCTTCTGTCAAATTAATTTACCTAAACTAATCCTAACCCTAATTTAACTGAGCAATTTAGGATAAGTTGTTTGTATCCCTATTGTATTAGTTAACACGTTTGCGCTGACCCGCAATATATGCGCGGCGAGACCCTTCTCGAGTTCATTGTGAGCAGCATTAGAAACACAGCGTCTTAATGAATATTATTCTGCTAATAAATTTATAATCAAGTATTTAGCCTCCATTTTTTCGCATCGCAGAAGTTTGTTAATATGAAAATTCTATTTTGTCTTCTGAAAGAATTCACTTTAACTCAGAAGCAGATTTTGTGTTGAAAATAAAACAGTAAATCATCAGATTAAGTAATCTAAAACTGCAGTGCAATGTGCAAAAATTAACTTTCAGTTGCTTATTACAAAAGAGAATACATTTTTGCTGAGAAGAGAGTCAATTTTTAACGGTGGTGGACATATTTGTCAATTGTAAATTAAGTTGTTAATTGTACTTTAATATTTCTTGATCTGTGCAAAAAGTGCGATCATCCAGAACTGGAAAAAAGCTGAAATGATTGAAAAATCTCAGGCTGATATGTATAACAACATGCAAGGGTTATACTGAGACACTGAGAACAGATGTGTTGCTGCCAGGCAATTTTTCACGACCAATGCCTGCATTTCAATTATGATGTACACAAAGAGGTATGAAATAATATAGTTAAGAGGAAGAATGAATAAAACATGCAAAAGATGTATTCTGGACTCAAAGATAAGATTATGCTGCTCGCAGCTTTGCTCACCCTTGAACCTGCAGATGTTGTACAGAGACTTATGTAATAATAACTATCAGGAAAGATAACTTCACATAAACAGCACAATCTCTCCCAAAGCCATACAAGCATGCAGGAACAGAAAGAAACTAAATCCTGCACTCTGATGCAACACACCCCACTGGTGTTTGAGTGCCCTGTGAAAATGGGTAGATTATGTCGAACCATCTGCTCATGTCTTTCTGTACGGACAGAAGGAGAATAAGCTTAAGTCAGACATCTTGGCAGATCTGCACCTGGTTTTCCACTTTTTTACCACCCTGAATTGGCTGACGATACTCTAAAGTCCAAGAGAACAACACAAATTTGTGCTGATCCATGCCAGGAACAACTCATATTCAGCACTCCTGGACCTCTGGCCCACTATGAGAGCAATTGACTCGCATTTATCAGTGTCAGCTGATAACAGAACAATCTCCAAGCAGTTGTGTGTAATCTGAAGGTGTTTATGGAAGGTCGGAGTCTGTCAAATATTGTACATTTTATTGAATAGAGGACGCAAATGGGCAAATATTTAAAAATGATTTATTTTGAACGTAACTCTTAATAGGAATGATAATTTAGCTCAGCCGAAGGCAATTGTAAAAATCAGGGCATTTTGCGTTAGTCTGATATTAAGTACCTGAAAGAACAAATAATTTTGAGTTTTAAAATTGTCAAAACTTAGTATGTTAGTAAATCAAGGGAAACTATTATTATTCAGGGTTTTTTTTATCTATTTTCCTTCATTCACACATATACACCTTATGAATCCTGATCCAGGCCAAAAGAGGTCTCATTGTGCATTTCTGGAACTGGAAAAGCTGAGTCATGACCAGTTTCTTGCCTTAAGGCAGTGGTTCTCAAAGTGGGGGGCGCACAGGCACTGTAGGGGGGGGGGGGCGCAGATCATCAGCAGATGAGAAGAAAAGAACAGCCAAAAGACGTAGAGCACATGTGTCAAACTCAGATGTGGCCCGCCATGTAATCTAATGTGGCCCGCGAGAGCTTAAAAGTTTTGAGTGTCTTAAAAAAAAAAAACTACATTTCCCACAATGCCTTTGGCAACGGTGTTTCCGCATCCATACTCACAAGTGAAACTGCAGAGCTGCTGTTTCTCACACATTGAACGTAAGACTCACGCATTTGAGTGATCTCTCACGCCACACCTCCGATTTCTCACGCTAAAATAAATTTCAAGATGTGAAATGGGTGGAGCTAATAGTTTATCTGTGATCTGTTTCTGGAGCCTGATGATAAAAGATGATGATCAATATGCATCGTCTTCAGTCTGTGAGGCTTTTGTTTTTCACTAAACAAATGACAAAAATGCTATTTTTCTTTATTCACTTGGACAGTTTGATCCTTCATTAATGGAGTTATGTGGGTTTTCATAAGCTGACAAAAATCTAAAGGATTTATATTAGAACAACAAGCATACAGTTGTTTCCATGCTACTGAATTGTCACTTGAATAAGTTATAAATGAGTTATTTAACATTAAGGAGTAGTTACATTTGTTTTACATTAAAATAATTATTAATGAATTATTAAATAATTATTATTTTACATCTGGGGGGGGGCAGATTCTTTTAAAGGTTTAAAGGGGGGCTCGAGCAAAAAAGTTTGAGAACCCCTGCCTTAAAGTTCCAGATGAATCGTACTACAGCTTTAGTAAGCAATGATAAAAACAAAAATCACTTCATGGCGGTATAAATTAATGCCTGTATAATCTGTCTAACCGGTGAATCAAAACTGGAAGTCCTGGAATCAAGATACATTCGCCTTGTCTCATTCAGGCTCTCGATCAATAGGGTTCAATCGCATGATATTCAAAAAGTATAAAAAATATTGGGACATTGCCAACAGTTTTGTGTGCTAATAATAATAATAGAATACCTCCTCTTTAATAAACTGTATTGTTCTATGGAGACAAACAACTCATCTCTGACATTTAGATTCACTACTGGACGAAGGCTAAGCAATCGTGTATCGCTGTCGCTTACAATAGCAAGACGCTCGTCACCAGTGTGTTCAGCTGAATGGGGAAGATTTCCAAAGTTTGGAAACACTTTCAACTTGAAGGCCAACGCAGAGCTACTGCCAGATGCAATGTGTGCAGGGTGGATGTTCTGCATGGAGGAAAGAACATGGCTCCATTAAACATTGCTGCGCCTGAAGAGTCAAGAGACTACCGTTAATTATGCCAAATTATGATGGTGAGAGTGGAATGGAAGAGTAAGTGGGAGGCCGTGTCTGAAAAAATTTAAAATGTGATTAAAAATGTGAAATTTATGATTTGTTCATGTTGGATTAAGCTGCTGCTGCTGTTCATTTCACTTTAAATTTCAAATCAAGGCTATTCCATAAGTGATATTTCGTGTACTTGAGTTTTTGATTGAATGGCATTCGCCTTTTGAACCTAGTTAAACTACCCCTTTTAAAGTGCGTTTATTTTTGTCATTGCACTGTTCTGCACTCGATTAGTTTTAATTACATGTTTTATACAGTACTCAGCAAAAACACCCTTTAAAAGCAAAAATTGAATCAGTTGCTCTTTTTTGTTTGTTTTACTGAATACGTATTTACCTCAATAGCATGAAATTAAACAAAAATCATTTACTCAAATTGCTTGAAGCAAAAATGAGTGCATTCTATCTGTTTTGCATTCTTCAAGAAGAACCTCTTTTAGACCTGGCTGCTGGATGGAGAGTAATGCTCAACGTGTCGCTTCAGAATTCCCCAAAGGTGTTCCATTGGGATCAGATCAGGAGACGATCAATCACATTCATCCTGTTCTTCTTTATAAATGCAACAATAGCTTTAAATGGAAAAGTGCAGGGGTGATGGCAGAATCGAGCAGAACAATGTTGAGTTCATGATGACATCATGTCATGCAGCTCCCCAACACCAGCAGATGGTGTGACATTTTTTTGTGACATTTCTCATCCATGGGGAGCCATTTCTGACAGCATGAAATGGGAAGGGCTTTTTTTAAGTAAGGGCTTTTTATCAAAAGCAATTTTATTGTCACTGGTCATCTGGACGCCTCTTAAACAAATCATTAGATGCATGCATCTGTGGTTGAATGCTTGTTAATTAGAATTTCGTAGTCTTAAGCATGGCTTTTTTTTTTAAGATTATAATTGGGGTGTACTCATTTTTGCTACATGAAACTTGTTAGGAAAATCACTTTTTTGTGTGACCAAATTAATAAATATTGTTTGCAATCCAGGGCCCACATTCTATCGTTTCTCCTAGAAAATATTGATTATAGTACAGTAAAGTACTTTGCGGTGTTTGTGGGCGGGGCCTGTCGGGGTCACCCAGTGCTGCTGGGGGTGGTCTGGGTGTTGCTGGTGTTTCTTTCGGGGGCGCTGTTGGTCTCCAGGGAGGGGCAGTGTGGGTCTGATTCTGGGATCTGGGTCTCTGGTTGTGTCGCCTTGTGGGAGGTGTACTGGCCCGTCGGGTGGCTCTTGGCTGATTGTGGGGCCTGGTCTGGGGAGGAGCTCTTCTTATACTGGGTGCCTCAGGCTGAATTCACATATTTCTGTGAATCTGTGTGTCTCCAGTCAGTGCAGATCGGGTCATTAGGCGACGCGTACATTTCTGACCATTCCCCATCAGTGATCTATCATCTGTATTATGTATGATACCCCTTGCATTATATATGTACCCTCCCCACTCATGATCTATGAGTATTATAACTGATCTCATTATAACTGACCTCATTGTTATCCCGTATAGTTCATTGTGTGTATGTATATTTATACATGTATGTGTGGAGCTTTGTACAAAACTGCACGCACTATAGCAAACGGACATGGTTTTCTAGGTATGTGTTCATTATATGTGTGTAGTTATGTACAAACTGATTAAGCTGCACTGCACAAACTTTTTATGGTACATACAGGTAGGTATTCTTCACACTCGTGAATCTTTGCCGCTCATTTACATCCCTCATTCACCCCCTTCCTCCCATTCTTTTTTCACACCCTCCTGTCCTGATGTAATTAATGCAACTGCTCCATGGGAAAAATAAATAAATAAATAAGTACATAAAAATCACCGCTACCATCCAGAGGAGGGAACACCACATCAGGTGTTCACTCCCCTAGAGATAACAAAACTGTCCAGCCCACAACTTCTAAGCAGGACAGGACAAGGTAAAGAGAAATTTGATTCTGTCAAAAAAACTAAGGGTTTTCTGACAATTGCAGTACATTGTACTACATTATACTGAACACTGGTGTTAAAAAGCTTTGTTTTATTGCTGGAGTGGAAAAAAAGGGATAAAGGATTGTACGTGAATAGATAATAAAAATAAATAAACCTGGCACAACTTGACAGTTATATTCCTCTTTGTTAATTAATGCATTGCCAAAATGTATCTAATAAAAACAAGCGATTGGATCATGAACCATCTAGATCGGGGGTGTCAAACTCAGCTCCTGGAGGCTGGAGCCCTGCAGAGTTTACTTCCAACCCTGCTCAGAGAAACCCAGACCTGAGGCTTACACACATCCCGAAGGACCTAACGAGCTGCATCAGGGCTGTGTGGTTGAGGTTGGAGCTAAACTGTGCAGGGCTGAGGCCCTCCAGGAACTGAGTTTGACACCCCTGATCTAGATCAACAGATATTGAAACTCAAATGATCAGGACCATCCGTAACATACAGAGTGGAAAAGCATGAAAGAGAAGGATTAAGCTACCAGAGAAAACATTAGAAATGATCCCAATTTTTCAGTGTGATTTTTGGTTCACGCTGTAAAAATGAGCATGCATAGCATCACACACAAGCGCCGTCACTGACCTTTATACCAAGTTTCATTCTATGCTGCATCTGTGTCTGAAAGATCATCAATCAATATCTTTATAAGGATTATAAAGTTTGCCTAGCATGTGCCAAACAACTCTTACTATAACTACATTGACCTATAGCAAACCGTGCAACTTAAAAACTCTAATATTGACCATAAATCAATAAAAGCATTGTATATTTTACAGCAGCTTTCTTTTATTGTAATATACAACATTCTGTTACAAACAGTGTCATGTCCAGAGAATTCATTTGATCAAAGGAGAGCAATAGTGCACTCTTGTGGAATATATGAATATTACACACTGTCAATCTTATACTGAGTCTCTACTGAAAGAACAATATGAATACTTGGTTCACGACTATGACACAATATTACAGTTGTGCTCATAAGTTTACAACACTTTTCATAAGTTTACAACAAATTTCCTGATTTCTTGTCCATTTTTCCAAAAATATGAATGATAATGCAAAAGCATTTTTTCACTTATGGTAAGTGATGATTGAATCCATTTATTGTCAAATAAATGCATTTCTTGCTTTAACTGCAAGGGTCGTGAGGAGCTTGCGGAAACACCATGATTTATTTGTGCCACCATTCAAATTACAAAAAATAAACTCACTGAGCAGCAAAACCTCTCAGATATACTCATCAAAAATACTGTGGCATGGTTCATGGGTGAGCTTCAGTTTAGCTACATCTCAAAGCTTCTATATCCTTATTCCTCTGGAACAGACCACTCACCGGTAAGGTCAGCATTTAAAATAAATCATAATCACAGATTAAGTCAATCATAGAATGAATGTTTCTCAGACATCACTTCCAAAATACTCTCCCATTCAATAAATTCATCTAAACATCAACTGTTTCTGGTTTCTTCCTCATACAAAAATATATTCGCTAATTTAAAAAGTGTCCAGAAAGATAAATTATTAGTGGTAACGATTTGATGAATTGATGGGAAGATTATAGCGATTAATGCAGCATGTTCACCAAGGAAACAGGAGGAAAATTTGGTCGCCGCACATGGGATGTTACTGGAAATTCCAAAATGACAACGTTCCAAAACACAAGGCCAAGTTTACTTCAACGAGAGTTGGATATTTTTTACCAAGAAGAGAACTTCATAGGCAACAACCCCAAGAGACTTCAGTCATTGATCTTAAAGGTGAGAGTAGAAAATATTAGGAGCTTTGATCAGGTCTTTTGGAAAGCTTCTGTTATTATAATTCAAAAAGAGTAAACACAGTTGCTTGACAATAAATAGCTTCCCCCTACCGCTAAATATAAAAAAAAATCTAAATCAACATTTTGCCAGGGTGTTTAAACTTATGAGCACAACTGTAAAATTTTGAGTCTGTTGTATGGTCTTCCTCCAGAACTACGTGTTTTGTATTTACCGTTCCCTCATAAAGATGTGCGCTGTTGACTACTCAGAGCTCATAGAAGACATGTGTGGCAACTGGGTGTTGATTGTTCCAATTTATTTTTAGGAGTGCCTGCCTTGCATATGGCACTGGTTTGTGTGAAGTGAAGGTGTGAAAGTGTAAGTCTATACAAGCAAGCAATGAAATTAATCAATGTTGTGGTATAAACAGAGCACTTCTGTAATGAGACGGCTACTTTTGTAAACAAAACCGATTTCACAGGAATCTCTCGAAGATCAGTAGCATTAGCAACAGAATGGCTACCAAACCAAGTCCTTTTTCTTATTTTAAACCTGAAAACAGCTTGAAAAAGAGTGGTAAAATAAGGCAGTTACAACCATTCATTAAAAAACTGCCAGATATGTCGCTGCAGGACAAATTAGATTTTACTGTGAGAATGTGCTTACATCAACTATAAACTTGATGGCTCTACACAATGTCTATAAATTAAAGCAATAAAAATGCTAGAGACAAAGTTAGTTTGTGGCTCATTTCCCTTACAAACCAAGACTGGCTGCCAAACCTAATAAATACCTCTGAGAGTAATTGAGATTAACAAAAATTGTTAATTGCACTCAATGTTTGTTGGAGGTCAGCTTACTTTTTACAGCATTTCTCCAGTTTATGCTGGTGATCGGTGTTGTGTAAGTTACTAGGGATTCCACAATACTCTGCTTTATACAGAACCGTTCAGTACACCCTCCTTGGTTCAGTAAGCCCTTGTGAAGCACAGTTTTTTTAATAAATTTTATAACTACTATTATATTTATATTATTATTAGTTTCACGTTTGAACGTGAAGGATAATTTAGGTATCTCCCAACAGTTTCATTTTCTCTAATTATGTGGTGTATTATGATATTATCATTTGAGTATTAAGTGTAATATTAAACAGAAAAATAAATGAGTGATAATTGTGTATTTCTTTTGTTACTTGAATTTAATCAATAGGATATTTTTATAGACCTGTGTTATCACCCCGAGTGTCTTTTTCTCTGTGCAGAGGATCAGACAATCCACCATTACAGGAAGTGACCGACCCAAAAGGCCCGACGCAAATGGAACCACACCCCAACTAATTTGCATTTTTTAAGAACATATATAAGGCCAGGCCACAAGGAAGGGGTGTGAAAGGCTAACGCATTGCGACGGGAGCTTGACACACGTTGCTGATGTGTAATGCAGTTAGTTCACCCAGATATATCTGTAATGTGTTATTCATGAAACTCTTAGTAAATATTTGGACTTCAAGCCCTCTCCTGTCTTCTCTGGAATATATTATTATATATTCCCATCAAACGGGAACGGAACGCATGTCCGCAAGCAAATATCCAATCAATGAACTGTTCCTTTGTGTAAATATCCAATCGGCTAGCTCTAAAGTTAGAGGAGGGCGGGGCTTTGTGTGTTTCTCCCAGCCAGAGAGTGTCAGTGCTGAGTGTTCACTTTTTTTTGCTGGCTTTGCAGAAGAATACGACAGAGATGGAAAAATAACGGCAACAGAAATGTCTCCCTGTGCCAGCAATGTTTTATCAGACATTATTATTCAAAAAGCAACATATGAAACACAAGCGCTCTTCTGCGCCATCTTCAGACAGCTGTTCCTGGTTTCAGGACCCCTTGGTGCCCATAACTTTTCCCGGCCTTAAATCACTCTCTTGCTGCTGAAGAAGCTTATGTCCACTTAGCTACGATTGTTTGTTTTATTGTTTTAATTTAAAGTGAAAATACTTTTTAGATGTGTCTTGATGTTTGATTAAGCAAAATAAAGTGAATTATATTATATGTCTGTTCATGCGATCCATACAAAGAGCAATTTGCTAAGCCATCAGAACCGAATCGAACCAAAAACCGTTGCTAAAAACCGTGGTACGTAGCAAACTGTGAGCTTTGTGTACCGTTGCATTGCTACTAGTTAGTGAAAAAAGCTATTTAGTTACAGTTACCGGTTACTTTATTCATAAACATTGTTGATGAAAAGTAATGAGATACTGTTAAAAGTTGTGTTGCCCCATTGATGCCCTTCACGGCTGTGTAGAAAATAAAGCGATTATTGATCCACATTTTTATTTCTTTAGTAAATGTTGTTTTTATTTTACCTTCATTCTAAGCATTATGGTCAATAAAAACTGACAAAAAGGTAAATTCACAAGTTCACCACCAGGGCCTGCCTTGTAGTAAGCATAGGGTGATGAGTACGAACACACAAGGCAAGCTGTCCAATCGCGTAGGGTTTCTGCGTTATACGCCCCAGTGAGCTGAAGGGGTGGAAGGTGGGAGAAGCTCAAACTAAGTCAAAGAGAGGAAGGTAAGACTGGCTTAAATCATGGAGTGAGTGATGGCTTGATTGAGAGCAGCTGATGGCGTCCTCTGATTATTCCTCCTGAAATTTGTTTATCAAAAATCACTTATACATGCTATTTCATTCAACCTTTTTCTTGTGTTAGGCTCAGCTGCTTCTCAGGTTTGTCAATAATGAATTTCTATCTGTCTACACAGAACAGAGCTGACTTACTGTTGTCATCACGTCGTAAGAAAGGTCATTTCCCTCGTCAGGTCAAGTCCTCAGCAAGAACATTTGCTAGTGGCTGGCCCAAAAGTCGCTAAACGATGTCACTTTCAAAAGGAGTAATCAGTAATTTAATTACAACACTACTCCTCCTCAACTCCTCAATGCCTAGATGCTGCTCTCTAATTGGCTGCAGGTAATTGCTAATGTTATTTCCAGTCAAAGCACATTTCGCACTGCGGGATTATGACAGGCCGACCGTCAGCTCCAGATATTTAGCATGCCAATTATCTCAACCAGCCTGCGATTTGCCCGTCACCCTCTCAGAGCGTGTCTTTGGTCACGTAGTTCACGTGACTCAAATCAGGGATAAAATCATGCTGTTTGAATTGGCTTTATACATTTATACGTTTTCTGTATTTAGCCTTCATTTTCCTTATAGTTTAAACTAGAGGGAGCCAAAATTTAAGAAAAGGTTTCAGTTTTCTGCCAAGTGTATTTAAAATTTTCAGTTTCGTTTTCGGCCCAGAATTTTCATTTCGGTGCATCCCGAGTTTAAATTGTTATCTCATTTATCCTACATGAAAAACAATTTTTATCTTATGCTTTTACCCTTTTCAATACTATAACATCAAAAAAAATCCAAATAGTTGATTTTGCAGAATATAGCAATCATTATATAATCCTCGTTGTTCCTTGTATTCAAATCAGTGGAAAAAGCCAACTGACCTCTGAGCTGCTGTAGAAAGCAAATGATTGCTCGGCCCGTCCCCTGCTGATGCCATGCACTGCCGATGGATCACAGATCTGCAGGGTTGCCAAGTCCCTCATCAGGTCTGACTGACTGACGGCCCTCCGCTGCCTGGACACTGGAGATGTGCAGCCAAATCCATTCTTTGAAGGTGAGCGGCCTCTCTGCCTACTAATTCGGGGAATCTGACCTTGAACCTGCATCTTGCTGAAGCTTTCAGTCCAGCGGCTAGAGTACGGCTCTGAATGTGGAACAATGCGCCCCCTATCAGGCTCCTGAGGAAAGTATAAGAAGCCCCGAGCAATGCAGGGGCTCGGGCTCAGGTATCGAGATGTGGAGGGTACATATCTGGAAAGCTGTGGTTGACCCCGAGTGATATATTCCAGGCAAGGGTCGCAGGACTCGTAGGTGCTGTATGAGCTCAGCAGGGTAGATCCAGTGGAGTATTTTGGGGGTGAGTAGACAGGAGACATGATGGCGAAGTGAAGAGAAGTCAGATCCAAGGTCAGGAAAGACAGACTGTTCAAGAGACAAAAAGAAATTATGTTAAAATACCGTAAATTCTGGACTATAAGCCGCTATTTTTTCACAGGTTTTGAACCATGTGGCTCATACAAAGGTGCGGCTATTTTGCAGATTTTTTCCACCACTAGGGGCGCTCTAACCAGAATTAGAATCAAAACTAAGACAAAATAAATGTGCTAATAAATGCGCTAAAGACAAAAAGAAGAATACGCTAGTTCAAGAACAATACGCTAATTCCTCTTTAGCAGATATAAGTCGGCAGAAGCGGATAGAAGGACGACAAATTACCAATCCTGTCAAACTCTATCTTTTCAAATCCTCACCCCTTCATCATGGAACCGACATGAAGAAGTTTGTATGATGCAAGTTTTAAGTTGAAGGCCATCGATCTCGCTATACAAGAAGGAAATCGCGCTACTGCTTGGAAGCTTAGCCTCAATGAGTCTATGTTGAGACGCTGGAGGAGGCAGCGGGACGTGTCGAGGAAAGCTTTCAGGGGACATAAAAGCCATTGGCCAGAACTTGAAAATGTCCTGGAGGACTGGGTGTATGCAGGCGCGCTTTATAGTCCAGAATTTACTGTACCACAAAATAGGCTTTCACATCTGAGTTATGAAAAAAAAAAGAGATAATGGTCAGCCATGGGTTAGATTTCAGGGAGCGGGTTTGCATATAAAGTGGTGTGCATAAAACATACAGCGGGGAAAATAAGTTTTGAACACGTCAACATTTCTCTCAAAAAACATATTTCTAATCGAGCTATTGACATGAAATTTTCACCAGATGTCGGCATCAACCCAGGAAATCCAAACATTTATGTCCATAGATGAAGTTATGTGTAATTAAGTGAAATGGCACAGGGAATAAGTATTGAACACATGAAGAACAGGTAAAAAGGTCTGGCAAGCAGCTGGAGTTTGTCAGTATTCAGAAGGTTAACCTGCCCCCTATTAGTGCAAAGAAATATCAGCTGGTATAGTCCTGATTGATGCCTTTCAAAAAGGTTTCTCACCAGCAAGGTGTTAGACAAGAAGCATTGCATGATGGGTAAAAGCAAAGAGCTGTCCAAAGACCTACGCAACCTTATTGTTGCAAAACACACTGAAGGCATTGGTTACAGGAGCATTTCCAAACTTCTGAAAGTTCCAGTGAGTACCATTGGGGCAGGGCTCTAGACTAACTTTTTGCACTGGTTGCACTGGTGCGCCTAAATTTTTTTCTTAGGTGCACCAGCACAAAAGTTAGGTGCACCCAAATTTTCAACCGCATCACATTTAACACCCCATTTTCACAAGTTCACTTTTTTTAGTTATCTATTCATTTATTTTTTTTAAATCACTGTCCATATAGACAATATTGACTTGTAAATGATTAACTAACAACCTGGTCAAAATAAAGTTCTTTATTTGAAGCACAACTCTACAAGAAAGGTAACTAAAACTTACTGAAAAAGTGTTTTACTGAGCTGCAATTTAAACTTTAAACTGATTTTGGTCCCCAAGAGCAGCAAATGCTTTCTTTGAAGCAGCATTAATTCCTAATTAAACAAATAAAAACGATAATACCATTTAATACCCAGATCAAGAGTTCATAATGCAGCCTATTTATTTATTTATTTATTTATTTTAAGTATCAGAATATTATGGTTAATGCAGTAACGAGACGGTAGGCATATTATTGACATAGGCTCCATAACATGACATGGCTTACCTTGGGCATGAGCATGCTCGACCTCAATGTGTTCAATAATATATTCATCGGTCTTCCTTTCCGCAAGATACGACTGTACACAATGATGCATTCCTTTGTGGCGATATATGTGTCTCCGTCGATCAGGAATTCCATGTACGCACTGTTCACAATTTGCACAGACGTCTTTTTTTTCAATGTATCTGCGATGACTTCTATAAATTGGGTGCGCGCGACATCATTGCTGTACGTCGGGTTTACGTTCAAGCCATTTTTCTTCATAAGAATTATTTCGGACTTGAATTTAGTGAAGGGGGAGTTCTTCTTTTGCAATATTGTAGGCAACGTTAAACTTAATTCTCATCTCGGCCTCGTCTGATGATCTGTTTGCAGCTGCCTGCCGCTGAAAGGCAGCGGGGAGAGGGGACACTTGAGCAGTGCATTTATCGCGGCATGTTATGTGTTTTATAGAAAAGTTTATAGTTTCAATTCTAAATGTATTAGAGCCAGTCACAGGGGAGGTTGATGGCTCCGTGTCAGAGCATTGGTTATGATTTTCACGATCAGGCCCTAACTTATCTTTCTTAATGAAAAATCTGTTCTTTTCATCTTCTCTTGTAATCCACGGCTACATCCACTGTTTACCTGATGGACTCAACTCTCTCTGTCTGACTGCATCACATGCATTTTCAAACGTACGTTCACACACATACAGGAATATCTGGACCACGGCCAATCAGAGGGGGGGGGGGGATACGCTCTTCACTATCTCTGATTGGTTTAGACCACGACATGGGGCTAATGTGTGTCTGTTGTTGAACAGGGAGACTCACGGAGTTTCGTTTTTTCCCCTCGAACGACGGTGCGACCTTTGATTTTTTTTAGTCGCACCATTGAGAAATTAGGTCGCATATGCGACCAAATTGGTCGCACTCTAGAGCCCTGCATTGGGGCCATCATCCGGAAGTGGAAAGAACATGGCATTACCATAAACCAGCCACGGCCAGGTGCTCCTCGTAAGATTTCAGACAGAGGTGTCAGAACAATCATCAGAAGGCTTCTCCAACAGCCTAGGACCACTCGTGGTGAGCTTCAGAAGGACCTGGAATCAGCAGGTACCGTTGTTTCAAAGAAAACAATAAGTAATGCACTCCACCGCCATGGCCTCCATGCACGCACACCACGCAAGACTCCATTTTTGAAGAAGAAGCATGTTGAAGCTCGTTTGGAGTTTGCGACACAACATTTGGATAAACCCATGACATTCTGGGAGAAGATACTCTGGTTAGATGAGACCAAAATTGAACTCTTCAGATGTCATAAGACACAACATGTTTGGAGGAAAAATGCCACCGCACATCACCCCCAAAACACCATACCAACAGTCAAGTTTGGAGGTGGGAGCATCATGGCGTGGGGCTGTTTTTCAGCATGTGGTACTGGTAGACTTCATATCATTGAAGGAATAATGACTGGAGAAAAGTATCGAGACGCTCTGGATCAGAATCTGCTGTCATCTGCCAGGCTGCTGAAGTTGAAAAGAGGGTGGATCTTTCAGCAAGACAACGATCCCAAGCACACAGCCAAGGTAACACTCAACTGGTTGAAGAAAAAGAAAATAAAGCTGCTAGAACGGCCCAGTCAATCACCAGACTTGAATCCAATTGAAAATCTTTGGAAAGAACCGAAGATCCGTGTTCACAGAAGAGACTAGGGGTGGGCGATATCTCGATATTTAAAATATATCAAGATTTTTTTAAAACTCGATATGAATTCTGGCATATCGTACATATCGATATAATGTCTATATTTAATTTTCGCCAATTTGCTTGTGTGCCTTCTCTGTGCTGTGCTCGTCCCCGCCTCCTTGCTTTTGTTCCCCCTCCCCTTGCCTGTCGTCTCAATCAACATGGCGGCGCCCGCAACCAGCCCGGAGGCTACAGAACTTGTTGCAAAAAAAGAACAGCTGGCTCCATTATATGGAAATACTTTGGTTTTAAGTCGTCAGACGAACAACAGACAGATGTCTACTGCCGTGAATGCCGTGAAAGTTGCTGCCAACCAAAGCTCAACTAATCTCCACAATTCTATAACGCGGAGTGTAGAATATGAAAGACAGAGCGCAAGGTGGTGTAGCATCACAGAGTCCGTGGCATTTCACATAGCGGTGGACATGGCACCCATATCCGTCGTTGAACAACGTGGCTTTAAACGTATGCTAAAAACACTTGATCCCAGTCAGATACAGTTTACCCAGTCGGCATTACTTTTCGAGACAGGAACTCCCGCGACTGTACACTACAGAGAGAGCGCGGCTTGCTGCTGAATTGGAAAAGGTTACTTACAACAGAGGTCCTGCAAAGATGAGCTTGAGTTGAGTTGTTTTATTTTTGAATGAAAAGAAGGCAATGTGTATTATTTTACAGTTAAATTATTATTTATGTTATCAGGGATTTTGTTTATATCCTAAATGTTACAGGAGCACTTTGTTCCTATGCACTGCCTGTTTTTAGTTGTTTTATTTTTGAATGAAAAGGCAATATGTATACAAGGATTTCTGAAAGAAAATTTGCAGAAGCACCTCTGAGCTTCAATAAAAAACGACTTTGACATTTGTATTTTTTTTGCAGTAGGGTTTTTTTTGGGGGGTGGGGGGTGGTTATAAATCCTGTAAAGATATAGAGATATATATCGTATATCGAGATATAGCAAAATATATCGAGATATATTTTTTGCTTCATATCGCCCAGCCCTAGAAGAGACCCCCGGAACCTTGAAGATTTGAAGGCAGTTTGTGTGGATGAATGGGCCAAAATCACACCTGAGCAATGTAATCCACTGGTTTCTCCAAACAGGAGGCGTCTTGGGGCTGTAATCACCAACAAAGGTTTTTGCACTAAGTATTAAATAAATTTCAGTACACGTGTTCAATACTTATTCCCTGTGCCATTTCACTTAATTACACATAACTTCATCTATGGACATAAATGTTTGGATTTCTTTCTATGTGTGCATTACTTGGGTTGATGCCGACATCTGGTGAAAATTTCATATCAATAGCTCGATTAGAAATATGTTTTTTGAGAGAAATGTTGACGTGTTCAATACTTATTTTCCCCGCAGTATCTCACTTTCTCTTGGTTCTGTGAAATGGAGAGTAGCTGAGGGCAGTTTATAAGCATTTTGATGCTTGTGCCTATCCTTAGCCAAGAGAGAGAGGAGGGAGAGAAAGATAGAGAGAGAGAGATGAAAACAGTTTCTCAATCAATAAGAGGATTCCTCTCGGCTGTAACGGTTTACCGCTCGATCTGTACTTGGAGAAAAAAAGGAATTTAATAAGTCCCATGAATAGTTGGACTGTCTAACATCCCGCACTTATATACCACCTGCACCCGCGTCCACTCAGTATATAATATTATAAATACAGGCGTATAAAATGCATGCAATTTTGAGTTTATTTTTGTGTGAAATGGTCAAATAAAAATAGGAAACACAAAACGATATGGCCCTCCTCGCAAAGGAGAATCGGTTTAGTATAATTATTTTGTATTTAAATCATATAGAGTTGTCATTTCTGTTTTTTATTGATTCATTCATTTTTATTAAAAACACAACACAAAGTACTAATAAGAGTACCGTTAAAGTATCGGATCAATAAGTGGTATCAATAAATGTGGTAATATACCGTTAAAACCTAAACAATATCCATCCCCATTTGTAACAGAATTTTTCTTGTAGCAAGAGCCAAAGCGACCCAAAAACTGAAACTTAATGCATTTATGGATGAAAGTAAAAAACATGTTTCAGGTTACAATCTTCAGCAGACAGAGAGCTCAAAATACATTAATATTTGACATTGATTTTTCTAATATTTGACTTTCACAGTTTTCCTGCTGATATTGACGAGAAAAAACATCTGATCAGCTTATTGAGCCTCAAATAGGGACTTTTAAGTGTTCTTCAAACAATATCTTTTATTTGATAAATATTTCATGTTATAGCCATTATATAGTGTTTGTGTCAGTAAAAGCCTTCAAAAGATGTGATTTACAGCACATCCTTAATCACTCACACAAATACCTGTTCATGTTGTTGGCTAAAATAATCACTTGTAAATGAGATAATAATTCATTGAATTCTGTGAATGTATTTTTGATAATCTGCAGTAATGCAAGCTAGTGATTTCTGTTGCTTACAAAACATTTTAGCTTTGACTGCATTTTATTATTCAAACACACATTTGTTTCTCAAAATGCATGTACCGGTATGTTCTAATAGCAAACATCAAACCGGGATCGAAATCATGACAGGAGTGTCTCTTTCTGGCACAACACTGTGTAGCATATGTAGTGATGGAGCAGAGCAGCCCTAACCATTCGACTTGGTTTGTCGATAAAGGAAGTTTGGATGTGAAGTCAAGGATGCAGTTAGAAAAGTTACAGCACAGTAGTGGATTAGAGTGATTTTTCTGCTCAGACAAGAATGTTTGTAGACACTAACTGAGTAAACTAACCTTGATCGTGTTGTCCTAGTAACTTTGCACATCTATCATCTCACCCAATTAAAAGAAAGGAATGAAATAGCGGTCACACTTGCTTTTTAGCATAAACAACAACAAACATAGTTCACAAGACCAGAGAGTTCTGAACACAGTCAACGCTATACTGATAATTATTGAAGCATAATCCGTAGAACGCAGAAACAGTGCAAGTAGTCCATAGGAAGATGTTGATGAATAGAATCTGGAAAGATATTAGTACGATATTAAAAATAATGGATCTTTTTCAAGCAGATATTGTAAGATATTGTGAGATGTAGGGTCTCAGCTAATAATTCCTGATACTGAGACGTGGAATTCAGAGAACCTCATGGAAACACAAAGACACCACAATAAAACGTGACTTGTCTCATCTTACGTATCACATGTGTCCAAGTAGGTCAACAATCAACTAAAGTTACTGATGGGTAACTTACATGGACACTGAAGATTGTGAGTGTCTGATTATCAAAACATGACAAGTCAGCCATAGAAATACATTTCAATGTTTTATTGTGATGGAAATCTACTATTAATTTTACTTTTAGTTTCATGTTAATTTGTTTTATGTTGTCTAAAACTTAAATAAAAGAATTTTATTTGATGTGTTTTATTATTTCATCTTTTTATTATTCTAAATGGGCGGCACAGTGGGGCAGTGGGTAGCACTGTGGCCTTCCAGGTAGAAGGTTGTCGGTTCGAGGCTCGCCGGTGACCTTCCTGGAAGGAGTTTGCATGTTCTCCCTGTGCTTGCGTGGGTTTCCTCCGGGTACTCCGGTTTCCCCCACAAAACCAAAAAACATGCGGTTAATTGAATAATCTAAATTCCCCTTAGGTGTGCATGTATGTGTGTGAATGTTGCCCTGTGATAGACTGGTGAACTGTCCAGGGTGTACCCCCGCCTCTCGCCCAATGTGTGCCGGAGATAGGCACCGGCAGACCCCCGCGACCCCGAAAGGGAATAAGCGGGAATGAGAATGAATGAATGAATGAATGAATGAATGATTTTACTTTTCATTCTTCCTGAAATGTTCCTTGAGATTTTGTATATTGGAATAAAATATTATCAGTTGTTTAAAATTTCTGCTTTTTTTCATTTACAAACTGTAGCAAACAAAAAAACACAAAAACATTATTATTGACTTCTCTTTACTAATACATAAAGTCAATGCAGCACGTTTTCTGAAGAAAATAATAAATAAGTTGTTTGTAGAAGTGTCTTCATTCATTCATTCATGGTACACCCTGAACTTGTCGCCAGTCCATCACAGGGCAACATTCACTCACACATTCACACCTGAGGGGAATTTAGATTATTCAATTAACCCAACCGCGGGCGGCAGTGGGTAGCACTGTGGCCTTCCAGTTAGAAGGTTCACTCGGCTCACTGGTGAGCCTCGAACTGCCAACCTTCCTGGAAGGAGTTTGCATGATCTCCCTGTGCTTGTGTGGGTTTCCTCCTGGTACTCCCCAAAGTACACAAGGTCAATCAAAGTAAAACATGTGAAGTGTCTACCTTTAATAATTACCTCCTGCTGCGATTGAAAATACAATTTGTAAAATTTATTGAGTTTAGAAACCTAAACCTCTATTTGAAAATGAGCATTATGAAAAAAACTGGATGGGTACCATAGACTAAATCTATTATTCTTTAGAATTAGTCACTAATTCCATTATCGCCACCACACGTCTCCTCTTAGAATATGGAAGGTAAATGTACATTTCTGAGATTTGCAACACACAAAAAACGGGTTCACATTAGGGAATAATCACATCTTCTTTTCTTCTTTTCCCATAATGCCACGGCCTCATCTGCCTCCCCTGACTGCACGTCACGGATTATTACTGATTTAAATGATTTTTTAAAATGAAAATGTAGGTGAAATTTGAGAAGCAAATAGGTGTATAATAGTACGCGGATGGTAATAGCAGTGAAGAAGAAGAAGAAAGAGGAGGTTTTGGTGATGGCTTTTGAGAAGATGTGGGGGACTGGGGATTGGCTGGGGCCAGGGTAATTAATTAATTAATTAAGTAATGCACTACTTCCGCCAGATTCATCGAAACGGTCGGTTACTGTGGGAGACCGCGGATAGCTACAAACACCCACTCCACACAACGCTGACTGGGAACAACTCACATCCAAACGCCTAGAGCACACACTGAACTGCGGTTTCTATCAACACACTTGGTTGACTTTGCTTAACCGAACTGTTTAAACGTTAGGTAAGTTATGTAGCATTTAATCCTGCGCTAGTGCCACCCAAAATAGCGGTTGAATTCCTTACCAGCCCAACTGCGGTTCATCCTCCAGAAGGACGGGCCAATTTTAATGGATTTCCTCAAAAAAATGGACAGTGAACTCCAGTTTAAAGCAAAATGTAGAGAGAAACGGGAAGGGCTTTAAATGTTGACGTACCAGCACACACACGCTCCCGCTGGGCTCTCTCCGCTTCCTCTCTAGACTGGCTTCGAGGAACCGCCTCCCAAGCGGTCGCCTTGGCAACCTTGCTCGCCTTCGCGCGCGCGCGTTTTCTATATTTGGCCTGCTGCAGAATCCATGACTAATGTAACACTATGAATAGACCCCAAATTGATGTGAATTGCTCACTTTATTCTCAAATAAATCACTTTCACGAAACAAAATAACAACATAGACCTAGACATATTTGTCATCCAAGATTTGGTTAGTGGAATCAGACGAAGTCCTTTTACCATAGTGTTCTAGGTGTCCCAAATCTACAAGAAATGAAGGGGAGTTGATTTGTGTGGTATCATTCAGTGTGTCACCGATAGCATCATCCCTAGAGTAACGATCATGGTTGTCTCAACCTTATCTTAGAAGGCTACAAGGCAAAATGGAGTGGGTGATGTCATATAATACTTATGAATATATATTTATAGAATGGGGAAAATGTTCTTTACTTTCTAATTGTTTGACTGGCATTGTCTGCTTAAATAAGCAGATGTCAGCAATGAAACTCAGCTCACTTGTTTGTATACACAGTTGCTGAAGAATAATTAAAACCATCCAGTGTTTTATAAGCACTGCATATCATAATACGTAAAAAGCTATATTTGTGACATTACAAACCTTAAGATCCCGCCCACAAAGTGACTAAAGCCCAAATGCCTGACTCTTGTACCGTTGGACACCATCTAAACTCTGAATAACATAATGTGAATGAACAAATGAGAATCTAAATCAGATCAGTATTTGGTGTCACCTGTCAGACTACTTCTTCTAGCTGCTCTTGCTCACAGTTGCTACTCAGCTGGTAACTTGTTCCAAGTGGTTTCCAAATTCCAGGTAGTTTGGAGAACTAACTACAGATCTTCTGTGGATGTTTAGATCAGGGCTCATGCGTGCACTTTCAGTACTTCTTGTTCTTCTTTATCCTAAAGATAGTTGTTAATGACTTTGGCTGTATATTTCGGGTCATTGTGCTGTTGCAGAATACATTTCGGGCCAATCATACGCCTCCCTGATGGTGCTGCGTGATGCATAAGTACCTACATTTCTCAGGACTGAGAATCACTAATCCTGAACACAATCGTTCAAAGAACCTCCACTAGTGCCTGCAGACCCTCATTATTGTACAGTTCTCCAGGTCTTCAATAAAAAAAAAAAATCCCTTCTGTTACAGCAAAATGTTTCAAATTAGTCCAGCACACCGGCTAGCATTTTCTGCACCATGGGTCTTATGGTTTCATGCACACTTCAGTCTTGCTCCCACATCAAGGGTATGGCTTTTTGGCTGCAACTCTTCCATGTAGACCACTTCTGCCCAAACATCTCTGGACAGTAAATGAGTGAAACTGGATCCACTGGTTTCTACCAGTTCACAGCTGATGACACATCTGCTGGACATCGTCTATTTTAGCTTAATGTGTCTTAACATCTTTCTTTTTTAGTTTCCCACTTGAGCAGCACATCTTGAAACCCCAGTCTGCTTTGAAGTCTGGGTGAGACCTTGTTGATGCGGAATAACTACCTTGTGTCTCTGAGCTTCGATCACAGCTGTTTCTGTTTAAGTTCATGAGTTTTAACTCACGTGTGACATTGATCTTTAGCACCTGTTTGGTATAAATGGTGGATCATAAGCCTGACTATAGACTTTAAGTGTACCTGTAAGAATTGATACTGGTTCGAAGGTAGTAACGGCAGATAATGAACTGATTTAGATTTGACAGATTTTCGCTCACCTTCTATTCAGTATTTTTCACACCTGGCTAAATCTTCTGCACAGTGCTGTACATTCTAATGGGTAACTTTAAAGGGAGCTGTGGTATTGAGGCATAAAGGGTGTTGTTTTACAATACCACAGACAAATCTAACTCAGGTACGTTTCATCTTTACCCTAAAGCATCTTATCAAATTGTGAGAAAGAGCATCCTTTAAAGAGGAGGTTCAACAGAGAGGGAAAGTCATCCGCGGTTTGAAAACTAAACTCACGATAGTCGTAACATTGAGGTGAAATAGATGACCATTGTGAACAGTGTGTGGAACAAACATGTATTTGCAGACAGGGCATGAATGGACATTGAATCAATGACAGATGAAATCAACAGAAACTTTCCACAAGCAATGCCTGCAGAGATTAAAAGAGCAAGGAGCGGAATGTACCAAAATGCTAGGAAAACTTTGTAAACCTTTTCGGAAGATTCTGCATGTTAAACTGTGACATCACTGCGAGTCACTGCAATTACTAACTACTACAAAGATGGTTTGGGTAGTGTTAACTTTAGCCTCTGTCCAATGGGATACCTCAGTAATACTTTAGTGTGGCAAAAGAACTTTAAATAATAAAAAAGTGAAACATCAAGAGTTAAAAAAAAAACAATATTCATTTCTCCAAATCAACTAGATAACAACATAAAAATGGAACTGCTGATGAGAATTATTGATTTCACTCTTCAGTGATTCTCAGGAAAATTCCTCATCTAAAAAGTAACACTTGCTAAGCTGCCATTAGTGGCAGTGAAATATTCAGTAGCCGCCTCTTTCTACATCTACTTTTCAAAGTGGCTGCTTGACTTTTTGAGTTTATCTTGTTTTGCCGAGGGATGTTATTTTATTCTGAGGCACATTGTTTTTCACCAGAGATTTCCAGCTGGAGGTGGATAGTTTGGATGTTTTTGATCACAGTTTTTCACAAAGGATCAGCTCAGAGGTGCTCCACACCAGAGGCTGCTGAAGCATCACACCCATATCCCGTGTCTGGCTCTGTTTTGCCTTTTCTGCACATGCCTGTCCCTCTCCCTTGGGCTCGCCAGTGAGTGTTAAGAGAAGAACCTAGATGTATGTGTCTGCAGTACGATGTTGATGCTAGCCACTGCAGCTGCCAGTAGAGACGTGGGTTGAAGAACGGTGCTTGAACTGGTGACTGTTAATGGAGAAAGAGACAGAAGAGATTTGGTAGAAGGAAAGGTCACATAACAAGGTGTGTGTAACAGGACGTCGTGGAAGTCATGAAGAATGCAGAAGACTCATGTTTCAGAGACCTTGGTTGAAATGGTGCTGGTTCATGTTCTTTATGTGAAGCAATGGTTTCCTCAACACTGGTTTTACACAAAGGACCAATGAAATGAGCCTCAGATTTTTCATGGACTGCTTTGTGTTCTGTGCTGCCATAAGACACTGCCTAAACATCACACTTTGTGAATTTGTCAACATTTACAGAAAAAATATAATTAAAAGCCTTGTTCTGTTCACTGTAGGGGGTAAGGATAACTATTAATATAACTGTTAATGTAACTATTTTATTTACAGATATTACATTTTTTATTTAATTGTTACATTCATTACATTCATTTATTAGAAGCTGTATGTTTAACATTAGTGGGTTCAGATAAACTCACCATCAGAATAGTTCTGTCAGAATACCAGATAAAAATAACATCTCATGAAAGCTTTTAAACTGATTTTTTTTCACCTTTTTGGAATTAATATTGTGGCAAATACACAAATGAACCTTGCAAAAATAAATGAATAAAATGAACCTTGACTTCAAATATTTATTTATTTTTTTTTTTTTTGCGTAATGCTCCCTTTATGTAGTTTTGAGTTCCGCACCAGTGTTTCCAAAGTTGTGCATTTGTCTTTCTGGTACAAAACTTGTGAGGGCGGATCTCAGAGGTTAGTGAGATGTGAATGGCAACTCACAGAAGAGGCGTTTAGCTTCTTTGTGGCAAGATTGGGCTTTGGGGCTATAATTACCCAACACTTTGATAGTACGACGTTGTTACAACCCACCTTTGATTTTAAAGAATTGGCTGAAAAAATGTAAATATATATATATATATATACATACAATGTTTATTTTTAATTTTTTATTTTTTTTGCAAAAGTTTAATTTGTGTACTTGTCACAAAATTAGTTCCACTGTTAGAAGGCTTTTTTTTTGTAGTGCAGAACCAGAACGTAGCTCCGCCCATGATTATATCTGCAACCTCTCTCTTTCCCTCCAGATGAGTGCCCGAAAAAAACAAAATAACTGCTGGTTATTGATTGGCCAATTGAGGCTAGTGTTAGAAGCTAGCACTCTCATAGACATTAAAGGTGTTCAAATACTGTATATAAATATTACTATCAATTGTGTTTTAATTACCGGTAATATCAGCAGTTTGGACCTTAATATTTTACCTTATACCTTTAATACAATTTTTTAAAACTGTAATTAGATTATATATGTGTGATGTTACACACATTACTTATCTGATCTATACTTTCTGCGCTGCAGCATTCTGTCCTCTGATCGAAGCATACTCATTTTGGCCTCAAAGGTGCCCAATGACAGGAGTTTAGGATGCATCTTCCAGATTTCTATTTCTTATGATGGAAATTATTTAAAGAACTTTCTAAACGGACCTTCAGTAAAGAAACAACAAGTCCAGAACAATTGGAAATTAAATACTTTAAAAAACGTGTTGGTTTCGGTGCTTGATAGTTTTAAATCAAATTAAAATCAAAAGTCTCAGCCATTACCAAGTTACATTTGAGTTGACCCCTGTTTTTGGAAAGTTTATAAAATAAATTGTTCGAACCCCAGTGTGAGAAAATGTACAGGTCCTTCTAAAAAATTGGCGTATTGTAATAAAAGTTCATTATTTTCTTTCATATAAACATTAGACTTTCATGTTTGTTTCAGATTCATTTACACACAACTGAAGTAGGTCAAGCCTTTTATTGTTTTAATATTGAAGATTTTGGCATACAGCTCATGAAAACCCCAAAAATAAAAAAAAAATTATTCTGACCAAAAATCGAAAGTGTTTTTAATACAAAAAGTCACCATCAAATATTTCTGTTCAGTTCTGCACTCAATACTGGGTCGGGATCCTTTTGCAGAAATGACTGCTTGAATGGTGCGTGGCACGGAGGCTATCAGCCCGTGGCACTGCTGAGGTGTTCTGGAGGCCCAGGAGGCTTCGATAGAGGCCGTAAGCTCCTCCAGAGTGTTGGGTCTTGTGTTTCTCAACTTTCTCTTCACAATATCCCAAAGACTCTCTATGGGGTTCAGCTCAGGAGAGTTGAGCACCAGTAATACCATGGTCAGGAAACCATTTACCAGTGGTTTTGATACTGTGAGCAGGTGCCAGGTCGTGCTGAAGAATGAAATCTTCACCTCCATAAAGCTTTTTAGCAGATGGAAGCATGAAGTGCACCAAAATCTCCGGATAGCTCGCTGCATTGACCCTGCCCTTGATAAAACACAGTGGAGCAGCTGACATGGCACCCCAGACCATCACTGATGGTGGGTACTTGACACCGGACTTTTCCCTCTCCCCAGTCTTCCTCCAGACTCTGGCACCTTGATTTCTGAATGACGTGCAACAGTCCAGTGCTGCTTCTCTGTAGCCCAGATGACGTGCTTCTGCCGCTGTTTCTGGTTCAGATGTGGCTTGAGCTGGGGAATGCAGCACCTGTAGCCCATTTTCCGCACTGTACACGGTGGCTCTGGATGTTTCTACTCATCCACTGCTTCCGCAGGTTCCCCAATGTCTGGAATCACTCCTTCTCCACAATCTTCCCCAGGGTCCGGTCACCTCTTCTCATTGTGCAGTGTTTTCAGCCACACTTTTTCCTTCCCACTGACTTCCCACTGAGGCGCCTTGATACAGCACTCTGGGAACAGCCGATTTGTTCAGAAATTTCAGTCTGTGTCTTACCCTCCTGCTTGAGGGTGTCAGTGATGTTCTTCTGGACAGCAGTCTTACCCATGATTGCAGTGGTTTTGAGTTATGAACCAGACTGGGAGTTTTTAAAAGCCTCAGGAATCTTTTGCAGGTGTTTAGAGTTAATTACTTCTTTCAGATGATTAGGTTAATCGCTCGTCTAGAGAACATTTTCATTTAGAGAACATTTTTTGAGTTTTCATGAGCTGTATGCCAAAGTCATCAATATTCAAACAATAAAAGGCTGGAACTACCGGTACTTCACTTATGAGTAAATTAATCTAAAATATATGAAAGTACTGTATCAGTACAGAAAATAATTATCACAATATGCACTTTTAAAATATATTATATCTCTATAGGAGAAATCAATATATATATATATATATATATATATATATATATATATATATATCAATCACATATTGATTTCTCCTATAGAGATATAATATATTTTATAAATGATATATTTAGTAAATACATGAACCCACTGTTAAAGTTCTAGTTCATACAAAATGCTATTTGTGTTTCACCTCTGCAGCTCTTCCTATCTTTCTGCAGCATTCCTGTCACACAGCTGCAGACAGCACCGGTTATCTGACTAGTGCAGATTTGTTCACAGCCACCATTTTCGTCTTCACACCAATCAGAATCTGAAACACAAATACACCAGCAGTCACCCACCAAGCCATGGATACATGTCCAACTGCTTTCACCCTCAATGTCTTGCAGAACATGCCTAAACAAAATTTTGCAGATATACACTGAACAAAATAATAAAGGCAACACATTTGTTATTGCTCTCATTTTTTCTGGAATGAACTGAAAGATCTGAAACATGTTCTACTTCCACTTCTCTGAAATATTGTTTATAAATCTGTGATAGTGAGCACTTCTCCTTTGCCAAGATGATCCATCCCACCTCACAGGTGTGCCATATCAAGATGCTGATTAGACAGTATGGTTATCGCGCAGGTGTGCCTTAGACTGGCCACAAGAAAAGGCCACTCTGAAATCTGAAATCAGTTGTATGCCACAATGCCACAGATGTCGTAAGTTTTGAGGAATGCTGACAGCAAGAATGTCCACCAGAGCTGTTGATGGGGAATTTGGCAGCACATCGAAATGGCCTCACAACCACAGACCACGTGTAACCACACCAGCCCAAGACCTCCACATCCAGCACATCCATCTCCAAGATCGTCTGAGACCAGCCAATCGGACGGCTGCTAAAACAATTGGTTTGAATAACCACAGAATTTCTGCACAAACTCTCAGAAACCATCTCAGGGAAGCTCATCTGGACAGGTGTTCACTTACAGTAGAAAATGCAGACAGAATGTGGAGGTTTCGACTAGGAGACTTACCGATCTAGGGAGGTGGTACCGAATATATAACGGGCCAATTAATTGATTTGCGAGTGTAGATGATTAGCAATCATCCGCTCTATAAGAGGGGCGCTCTGCTCTACACTCATTCTGCTTTCTTCGTCGGAGTGAATGGTGGGGCCATCCTCCAATTTTGATGCTACTCTCAGCTGAAATATCAAAGGTTGCTTACCTCAGCGAACAGTGAAGCTTGTGCTAGCCCAGATAGCCTGCTCCCAATCCGCGGCACCTTTTATTCACAGCTTGAGCCTGTCAGTCCTTCATTTTTCCCTGTAACGTCCTGCTTTCATGACAATGGGAAAAATCTGTGTTTCTCCTGGCTGCGGTGCTTATATCTCTTCGAAGGACAGTCACAAGAGATGTGTAGAGTGTTTGGGCTTTAAACACACCTGCACAGCTCTTGTGCGGCGAGAGTGCTTGCACTGTAACGCTCTCCTGAATCGCACACTGAAGTACAGGAGGTCCTTTTTCGAGGAAGAGGACACCAAAGGGGTTGCAGCGGAAGCGGAACCAGAGGCCATGGCGATGCTCTCCAAGGCCGCAGAGGAGATCGGTTAGGGATGCCTTCGCCCTCTGAACTAGCTCCATCTAGGCTGGATGATTGGTACTTCGGCAAGCGCCGGGACGCCGCTCCCCACCCTCCGCCAGTACCATTCTTCCTGGAGGTGCATGTAGAGCTCACAAAATTCTGGCAGGCTCCCATGGAAGCACATTTCCCCAGGAAGTTCTCGTCAGTCCTGATGACGAAGGCCTGCTCGGCTGCGGGTCAAGCTGCAGCTGCATTGCATGCTATGGCGACCTTCCAGGTCTACCAGGCCAAGGTCCTCCGAGACATGCATCAGAGTGGTGGCGGCCCGAGTCTGTGTAAGACTTACGCTCGGCTATGGATCTCACCCTCCGGACCACGAAATCCGCAGCGCAGAGCATCGGTCGCACGATGTCCACTCTTGTGGTCCAGGAACGCCATTTGTGGTTAAAACAGGTGTCAATGCTAACAGAGGACTGTAACAGGTTCCTCGACGCGCTTATTTCCTCCGATGGGCGTGGACGACTTTGCATCGGTCTCCAGGATCAGGCAGCAGACGGAGGGTCTGGGCAAGCTGATGGTTCCACGTCGTAACAAGCGCGGTTCCGATACGCTTGGCGTGGCGCCCTCTCCGCCTGCTAGACGCCAGAGAGAGTGCCCCCCACCACGGTCTAAACCTCCGGCCAAAAGCCTGAGGATGACCCCTGCACGGCGGAGGGCACCGTCTTCCTCAGAGGGTTCTGGGAAGCAGACGAGAGCTTCTTCCCGTAAGAAGCGCCCCTGAGGGTGACATCCCAGGAAGATGTAAGATATTTCAGGGTTTCACCATCCACCCAACTCCCCCTGGAGGGGGGGACGCCACCATAACCTCACTGCCAACCCCCGGGATGGCAGCACCCCTTGTGTCAAAGGAAGATTTAGCATCTCTCCCGAGAATAACAGTTTCGCCTGCCCACTTGTCGGGGGTACCTCTTCCTCACACTCTGACGAAGACCCCGACCCCGGCACGAGTACCGATGGCCTGGTCAGTGGACATGGGGACAGTAGCCCCCACAGAGCCACCCACCAGCACCCAGGGCCCCGCCTGGTGATTCCGCCTCCAAGCCTGCACCCGTGCGGCCCCTCCTTCTTTGGCACGTCCATCGTAGGACCCCTGACTGTGTACCTGGGAGCCTGCCAGAAGCTTCCCGGGGTCAGTCGCTGGGTCCTCAGAACAATCTGGCTGAGTTACACGATTCAGTTCGTGAAACTCCCCAGGTTTCAAGGTGTGTTAGAGACCCCTGTCCCACAGATGGGCGGGGGCGGGATTCCTTGACACCTTGTAGTCACCACAGATGCCTCCCTGACAGGCTGGGGGGCCATGTGCGGTTCCCATCAAGAGTCCGGTTCCTGGTCCCGACATCTATCTAGATGGCATATCAACCGTCTCAAGCTAGTTGCAGTGATCCTAGCATTGTGGCGCTTTTGCCTGCTTCTGCTTCAGCATCACGTGCTTGTCAGGATGGACAGCACGACAGTGGTTGCGTACATCAACTCCCAAGGAGGCGTACCCTCCCGCCACCTGCACTTCCTCGCCCTACGATTGCTCCTGTGGAGTCAGAGCAGACTGTTGTCGCTCAGAGCCGTTCACATCCCCGGCACTCTGAACACGACCGTGGACTCACTGTCAAGGATCAGACCCGCCGCAGGGGAATGGCGTCTCCACCCCCTGGCCGTCCAGCAGATTTGGGACAAGTTCAGGGAGGCACACGTAGATCTGTTTGCCTCCCAAGAGAATGCCCACTGCCAGCTCTTTTTCTCCCTGTCCCTGGCTCCTCTTGGGACTGACACACTGGCACACTGCTGGCCCAGGAAGAAACGCCTGTACTCGTTTCCCCCAGTAAGCCTTCTGGCACAGGTTCTGTGCAAGCCCGGGAGGACAAGTATGAGCTGCTTCTTGTTGCGCCCATGTGGCCCAACAAAGCATGATTCGGAGAACTCTTGTCGCTTGTGAAAGTACCTCTCTGGCCGATCCCCCTGAGACCAAATCTTCTCCCAGCAGCTCTTCATCTGTTTTGCGGACCAGTGCAAGGGGTACGCTGTGTCCAAGCAGCGGTTAAATTGTTGGATTGTGGAGGCTATCCAGCTGGCTTACCAGGCGAGTGATGTACCCTGCCCTGGAAGCTGAGGGCGCACTCCACCCACGGCATCACCGCCTCGTAGGCTTTAGCCAAGGGGGTCTCACTTGCCGACATTTGTAGAGCTGCGGGCTGGTTGACACCCCTAACCTTTATCAGGCTAGATAACCCCTAACCTTTATCACAATAGACAACCTCATCAACTCTATGTGAAGGAGATGTGTTGTGCTGCACGGGGTAAATGGTGCTCACACCAGATACTGAATCCCCCCCCCCCCCCCCCCCCTTTAGACTGTCCTGTTCTCGTTTAAGTCACACCTGTGCAATAACCATGCTGTCTAATCAGCATCTTGATATGGCACCCTGTGAGGTGGGATGGATCATCTTGGCAAAGGAGAAGTGCTCACTATCAAAGATTTATAAACAATATTTAAGAGAGTTCATACCATAAAAAATGGGAGCAATAACAAAAGTGTTTGATTTGAAGCACTAAGCAAATTCAAACCAGAAATAAAAAATGACGATAGAGCATAATGATCCCAGTCAACTCTAGGGAGCTAGAACAAAAGTGACCATTAAAGAGTCCAGTAACAAGAAACAGCAAAAAAATGTTGCGTAAAGCTGGATTCCAAGCAAAAACAACTTTTGTTTTTTGCTTGTTTTTTGTGATCGGTTGATTTTTCACTAATGGGTGTTCCCAATTTCTGTTGGCTCACAACCAAAAATGAAGCTTCTGTACAAACCAATTTGGTCTCTTGTCACCATCACCACCATTTTTCACCGTATATTTTCATAGAAACTCTTAGAAACACTCCAAACCTCTTCTTCTGATTGGCCCCACTGACAGGATCTGCTCTTTGTGCTGACTGTAGTCTGTGTAACTTCTTTTATTATGAGGGCAATTCTGTGAAAGCAAGAATTCAGAACCACTTTAAAATGAGCAATATTCTTAAATAATCAAGAAAAAAATTCCAAACCTGGATGTTAAATGGTACAAACATTTCAATAAGTCGAGAAAAAATGAAGAAAGAAAACCTGATCAAGGAAAAGAAGTGTATCTGTGTGTCTCACCACTTTGCAGGCGTTGGTCTCTGAGTCACACAGTGTGACGTCACAGTGCAAATGCACCTCATCATAATCACCAATGAACTTAAAGACTGTAACGTGGAAGCGGCAGGTGAGAGACACGCCATTTTCTGCCATCCCGATTGTGTTGTCTTTGATGTTTGGACAACTGAAAACACAGTAAGATAATGTTAGGAAACCCATAGTGATGTAGATATGTGTTTGCTGTGAGTTCCCTCACCCTCTCTCTATGATGATGTAACGAAGGCGATCATTGCTGTGACGAGATGGCGTCGCCCAGCACATGTTTACAATCAGGATGAGCTGCTTGTCGTCTGCTCCTTCCACAAACACTCCCACAAACAAAACATCTCTGGTGCTCAGCACAACCTCACCCTCACGGTAAGGATGGCGGTACGAGCCGTTCTTATAAAGAGCCATCTTTGTGATGAAGTTTCCCTCTTGGGTTGGTAGTGTGAGGTTTATAACACTGTGAAAAGAAGAGGGAGTTATTAACTCGTGTAACTTTCTCTAGCAGTGATTTGTGTTATTTATTGGTTGAATAATGTTTGTTCACTAAAGGTACTCAAAAAATCTTTTGTGGAAACAGATTTGGTCCAAACAATCCAGTTGATCAGGTTCAACCACATTATGATGATGCTGGACTGGATCATCCCTGGTTCACAGGTTTTTTTTTTTTAAGAATATATTTTTGGACATTGACCAAAACATTTTATTGAGAAAATTTCCTGTTTGTGCTGCTGAAATTGGGAAGTACCATTTTTTTGATTAGCAGGGGTAGTTTACTGTGCATTTGCTCTATAATGTTATTATTTTTGTATGTGCTGTATTTGCATGCATTGTGTTTTTCATGAGTTAATGCATTATGTATATATACGTATATTTGAAAGGGCTCATTGTGCGTGTAAATGTATTTGTCTACGCACCACCGTTATAAAAGAAGTATGTGCAGTAGAGCGAGTGAGGTGAGATGGGGTCCCAGAAGACTCCCATGAGAGACTCTGGCTCTTTGGATGCCTTGTGAGTTCTCCAGGGCTTGCTTTAAGCAGCAGCTGAATGCTGATACCGTTTTGATGGAGTCTCATTTCTACACCCAACAACCATCGTGTTCACACATTACGACACAAATTTTTCAAGAAAACACTTATTATTATGCTAAGCGTAATTTTAGTTGCGATAGCAAAGGGCTCAAAGTCCTCACCAGATTTAACATCCCAAATGCCTTAACATAATGGACTGATGGAGTTTAGAGGTGAACAGACACATTCTCTAGGAAGAGTTTGTTACAGTACAGTACAATACCTGGAATTTTACAAAATTATTCAAGTAAATTAAAGTTAAAAAATAATATATTTATAAAATATATAAAATATATATAGCTGGTTTTGGAACCTTGCTCCAATTGGCTTTTTTGTAGGTCTTGGTCCCTTACATACGTGTCCCAAATTTAAAATACGTCCTTCAAATTGCCTGAATATAGCATTATTAAACAGCAGAAAATACGATATTCCATGTTGCCACTAGGTGGTGGTAGAGCAGTAGGCTGCTACAGATTTGTTCAGACATTGACTCTTAACACGCACTGCAAATTTGAACCTGATCGGACCTGAATCTGCATAGCCGTTATTAACAACTTCCTGTTTAATGCACAATTTGACTTTCAACGACTATCAAGTGCACACAGTTTAACCAACCATATGCCTTATGATAAGACTGATGGAGTTTGGAGATTAACTAATAAAATCTCTAGGAAGAGTTTGTTAAAGTACGACATGAGCAAAAGTGGTCATTTTTAGAGAACTTTGATAAATAGCAGACAAAAAAATATCCCCCCAATAATACTTATATTCAAGTCTTGGTGCACTACACATGTGTGCCAAATTTCATTTGCCTACAACACACCATAAGCTGAAACACATTAGGTGGCACTATGAAGCCATTTTGCCACACACATTTTTCGACCCTAATTAGACATAAATCAAACAATTAACTCTTCTCTTTTGTTCTCGGTGGAGGGAGTCGCATCTTCCTCCTCTCTCTTATCTCAGTTCCTGCTGGCACTCTGTGTTCTGTCTGTGAGAGACTCTCGCTGCCCTGCTCTCCGAATAAAAGGAACTATGGATCTGATCAACTTGTAAAAGTTCAGGGGAGCCCACCTGTCCTGCAGGAACTTTTGCTGCTGGCTACAGGATGGATGCCTGAGCGAATTGGCGAAACTGGAGGATGTCGAAGATATTTTTCTAATTGAAGCTGTGATGACTGGGATTCTGTTGAACGGAATATGTGGAACTCTCGGCTATCTGCGATTATCAAAGGAGGTCAGTGCCTCCCCACTAAGCTGACCGGCTGGAATGAAATGTTGTCTGGACTTATGTCCGTCGGGACTCATTGAAACTGACGGCTACACAACGGATGTTGGATAAGATGGAGACCGGTGATGGACAGTAAAAATCAGTGGAAATTTACAGATTTTGACCCAAAATCAACTTCTCTTCCATCTGGCTTTCTCTCATCTCCTCTAGCCTCGAAGGTCATCAAGGAGTCAAAATACTCCCCAGTGAGAACGCGACAACGAAACGCTCTGCATTCTTTCTTCAATGACGCTATGCCTCCCCAAGCTTCTCACAACCGCTGTAATCTGAACGGGCTATGACTACAGCCCCTATCATGGTACCAGAAAAATGATGGCTGTTGACTGCAGCGGTCCCACCACTTTCCCTGACCCTACCCCCTCCTGCAATATGTCTTTATGTGCTTGGTTCCAATGAGTTTTTTTAACCTGCTCCACACTGCCCTCTGAAGGACAGTGCAGGAGAGGCTCTTTTTTGAGCCACCTCACACACTGTATACCCATTTCTCTGTTTTTGTCTTAAATCCTACCACCATGTCCTGTCTTCACTCCTTGTCTATGTTTGTGGCCAGAGAGGTTCAATTTCACTGCATGTAACAGTGTATGTGACAAATAAAGGATTGATTGATTGATGAGACTCCCTCTGTTAGGATTCCGCCTACAAAGGCGCCTTTAAAAATTCAACAATTCGCTGTATAACTCATCTAAATTATAACAGGGTCTAACTCAAACTAGATTAAAGTAATAATGATCTCCTAAAATGTTCATTTACTTTGTTTTGAGTAATCAGATCGTTACCAATCTGGTGGCTGCAGTCATGCACAATATCACAGGTCAAAGTTCCTCCCTGCTGAATTTTCCGTCAGAGTGGAATCCGGAATCCCATCATGTAGGCAATAACTTCCACTTTTGCATTGTCGGATGTGTTGTCACTCAGGTCAATGGATTTTTTTATGTAGTGTGACTGCAGGTTTAGAACGTCAGATCTACAGTTCACACCTACTGACTCACCAGAGTAACTTCATGTACCTAGCTCCACTCTCATTGCTCCTACTGTGTGTGAAATGTCTGCTCTTCTCACATTCTCCTAAAGATTCATTCTTCTCCAACGTTCCAGTAACCCGCTTCCCTTTGCTGAAACTGTTTCTTTTATATTTTTTAAATAAACCTGAGTAGCACTGATGCAGCCTCCTTCTCTGCTTTCCAGTCGTGACAACCAACAAATACATCTTTAAAAATATACACATAATAATTTTTTTGTTAAGTTTACTTCAAAATTGAACCTAAACATTTTCAGGTAATCAAATTCTACAAAAACATCTTCTTGTGACTTGTTGGGCTTTAGAGTGTGCACTGTGCACACATAATTTTAAAAAGTAAAAAAAAAAAATCCTACATGCCTTAAGATAAAACTGATGGAGTTTGAAGATGAACAGATAAAAACTCTAGGAGTTCATTAAAGTATGACAAGCAGAAGTGGCTTTTTTTAAAAATAACCAACTTCCTGTCAAGTTTGAAACATGATCCATTTTCTTATTTTTAATTCTTGGTTCTCCCTGTGCCGAATTTCATTAATCTACACAAACTGTAAGCGCACCGTAAGATGAAACGTTTTCATTTGTGCTGTAAACCCTTTTGCAACACCCACTTTTAGAACCTCATTCAGACAAACATTTTCATCAGCTCTGGCCGCGATGTTCACTTAAGCCACTTTGGCGATCGGGTTAGAGGTACCTACACCATTGCAGCTATGGATGACTGGTTTCTGGTGAAACATTGGGACTCATATGGACCCTCACTACCTTTCTTCCCCGAGGCGCCTGAAGAGCTGACGGGATTCTGACAGGCATCCCTGTCTGTTAGGGGATCTGACTCCTCCCCCTTTAACACACCAGTAGATGCAGCAACTAGGGGACACTCGTCAATTCCTCAAGTGGTCACCAGTCCTTAACAAACTTGCATTCTGCTACAGATTTCGCCCTTCGGGCCATGAAATCTGCGGCTAAGACGCACAATGTCCACCTTAGTGATCCAGGAATACCATCTGTGGTTGAAACAGGCAACTGTATCCTCTAAGGGAGGAGTTTTGTATGAATGATTCATAAAACGATTCAGTACAGAGTCATTTAAAATTCCAATAAAAATAAGCATCTATTCAAAGATAATCTAACTATTTTTTAACCTTGTATTGACAATGTATTTCAACCCGTTGTTGGAAACCAAATAATTAACTTTTCAAAACGATGATATGGGCTCATTTTCTTAATTTAACTCCAGCAGAGAACCACGCCCATAGTAGCTCAATAGAAATGCAGCATTCCTGTGGCTCAATCAGAAGAACATGGTCTTGGCAAAGCCAAAGTCTTGGGGTCAACTCAGAAGGAAGACAAACATTGCAAGTAAGTTGCTTCATGCATGATGCAATACAAATACTGTCAGAATGAATGCTGTAGAGTGACTGCTGACCTGAGCATGGGCTTTAGGATTGTCTCCAGTGAGATCTTGAGGTCCAGCTCATATGCACAAGAAAACTCCACGTTGATCATCTTATCGCGCGTCACCACATTCCCAGTGTTGTTCAAGCTCTCGATCCAAACTGTGTTCTTGTACATGATGTGTGTTCCGTTTGACTGAAAGCACAAATACAAAGCCGCAGTGAATGTAACCATCTTTCACAGCTCAGACTTCTTCTTTTACTTTCGGCTGTTCCCAGTTTAGGGGTCGCCACAGCGAATCATCCGTTTCCACCTAACTCTGTCCTCAGTATCCTCTACTCTTGCACCAACTACCTTCATGTCCTCTTTCAGCACATCCATATATCTCCTCTTTGGTCTTCCTCTTGACCTCTTGCCTGGCATCTCCATCTCCAGCATCCTTCTTCCAATATAACCACAATCCCTCCTCTGCACATGTCCAAACCATCTCAACCTGGCCTCTCTGACTTTGTCTCCAAAACAACCAACCTGAGCTGTCCCTCTGATGTGCTCGTTCCTAATCTTGTCCATCCTAGTCACTCCTAAACTGAACCTCAACATCCTCATCTCTGCTACTTCCATCTCTGTCTCTTGTCTCTTCCTCACTGCCACAGTCTCCAACCCATACATCACAGCTGGTCTCACTACTGTTCTGTACACCTTTCCTTTGACTCTTGCTGACACTCTTCTGTCACACAACACCCCTGACACTTTCTCCACCCACTCCAACCTGCCTGCACTCGTCTCTTCACCTCTTTTCCACACTCCCTGTCACACTGGACTGTTGACCCCAAATACCTAAACTCCTGCACCTTCTTGACCTCAGCCCCTGTAACCTCACTGTTCTATTTCCCTCCCTCTCGTTCAAACACATGTATTCTGTCTTGCTGCGACCGACTTTCATTCCTCTTCTTTCTAGAGCTGACCTCCAACTTTCCAGGTTTTCCTCCACCTGCTATCTACTCTCACTACAGATCACAATGTCATCTGCAAACATCATTGTCCATGGAGATTCCTGTCTGACCTCATCTGTCAGCCTGTCCATCACCATAGCAAATAAGAAGGGACTCAAAGCTGATCCTTGATGTAGCCCCACCTCCACCTTGAACTCTTTTGTCTGACCTACAGCACATCTCACTGCTGTCTTGCTTCTCTCATACATATCCTGAACTACTCTGACGTACTTCTCTGCCACTCCTGACCTCCTCATACAGGACCATAGCTCTTCTCTTGGCACCCTGTCATAAGCTTTTTCTAAATCCACAAAGACGCAGTGAAGCTCTTTCTGACCATCTCTGTACTTCTCCATTAACAATCTCAGAGCAAAAATTGCATCAGTAGTGCTCTTCCTGGGCATGAAGCCATACTGCTGCTCACAAATATCCACTTCTCTTCTTAGCCTAGCTTCCACTACTCTTTCCCAAAGTTTCATTGTGTGGCTCATCAACTTTATGCCTCTGTAGTTGTTACAGCTCTGCACATCACCCTTGTTCTTAAAGATTGGTACTAGGACACTTCTCCTCCATTCCTCAGGCATCTTCTCACTCTCTAAAATCCTGTTGAATAACCTAGAAAGGAACTCCACTGCTGTCTCTCCTAGACACTTCCACACCTCCACAGGTATGTCATCTGGACCAACAACCTTTCCACTCTTCATTCTCCTCAGAGCCTTCCTCACCTCATCCTTTCTTTTCAACTTCCTGCTCTTCAATATTCACCTCTTCCCCCCTTCTTTCCCTTTCATTCTCCTCATTCATCAACTCCTCAAAATACTCCTTCCATCTTCTCAGCGCACTCTCCTCACTTGTTAGCACCTTTCCATCTCTATCTTTAATCACCCTTACCTGTTGTACATCCTTCCCATCTCTGTCTCTCTGTCTCGCTAATCTATACAATTCCTTCTCGCCTTCCCTCGTGTCTAACCTGGCATACAGCTCATCATATGCTTTCTGTTTGGCCTTTGCCACCTCCCTCTTCACTCTGCGCTGCGATTCCTTGTAGTCCTGTCTACTTTCTTCAGTCCTTTCAATGTCCCACTTCTTTTAGCTAGCCTCTTCCTCTGGATGATGTCCTGTACTTCCTCATTCCACCACCATGTTTCCTTATCTTCTTTCCTCCTTCCAGCTGACACACCTAGCACCGTTCTCCCTGTCTCCCTGATCAACTCTGCTGTAGTTTCCCAGTCATCTGGAAGCTCTTCCTGACCACCCAAAGCCTGTCTCAGCTTCTGTCTGAATTCTTCACAATCTTCTTCCTTTTTCAACTTCCACCACTTGGTCTTCTTTTCAATCTTTCGTCTTCTCTTCTTCCTGACCACCAGAAACATCCTACACATCACCATCCGATGCTGTCTGGCCAATGCTGTCTGGCTACACTCTCTCCTACCACTACTTTACAGTCTCTGATCTCTCTCAGATTGGCTTGTCTACAAAGGATGTAGTCTACCTGCGTACTCCTCCCTCCACTCTTGTAGGTAACTCTATGTTCCTCCCTCTTCTGGAAATAAGTATTAACTACAGCCATTTCCATCCTCTTGGCAAAGTCCACCACCATCTGTCCTTCTAGGTTCCTTTCCTTAACACCGAACCTGCCCATCACCTCCTCATCACCTCTGTTGCCCTCGCCAACATGCCCATTGAAATCTGCTCCCACTACTACTCTCTCCCCTCTGGAAACACTCTCAATCACCTCATCCAACTCACTCCAAAATCTCTCCTTCTCTTCCAACTTACAGCCTACTTGTGGAGCATAACCACTCACTACATTCAACATCACCCCTTCAATTTCTAACTTCAAACTGATCACCCTGTCTGACACTCTTTTCACCTCTAAAACATTCCTCACAAACTCCTCCTTCAGGATCACTCCTACCCCATTTCTCTTCCTATCCACACCATAGTAAAACAGTTTGTATCCTCCTCCAATACTACGCGCTTTGCTACCCTTCCACCTGGTCTCCTGCACACACAGAATATCTACCTTCCTTCTCTCCATCATGTCCGCCAGCTCCCTACCCTTCCCTGTCATTGTACCAACGTTAAGAGTCCCTATTCTCAGATCTATACTCCTGCCTTTCCTGTTCTCTTTCTGTCGACGAATCCTTCTCCCTCCTCTCCTTCTTCGACAAACAGTAGTCCAATTTCCACCGGCACCCTGTAAGTCAACAGCACCGGAGGCGGTCGTTGTTAACCCGGGCCTCGACCGATCCGGTATGAAAATCGATTTGGTGACTCGCATATTTGGTTTTGGCATATTTTACGCCGGATGCCCTTCCTGACGCAACCCTCTCTATTTATCCGGGCTTGGGACCGGCACAGAAGTCACTGGCTTGCAACCCCTGTGGCTAGATTCTTTCACAGCTCAGACAATTTTGTTAAAAGCAAGCCTATTCATGTAACAAGCTTAGATTTTGAGATTCCAGATGAAACAAGGATCCACTCAGTTTTCATAATCAATATCTCAGAAGAGCAGATGACACATCTGGCAAATGTGTTAACCCTTTCACCATTTATCAAACAGTTAACACAGATGTCATTCAAACTCCATTGTTTTAGCTATGGTAACCAATAAAAAAACATCCCACCTAGATCAGTTTGAAATCACTCAAGCTCCTGTATAAGTAACCAGTGTGCAGGCACTAGAAAGAAAGCTCTGTAGTGTTCTAATGAGTGCTGCTGCCAGGAAGTAGATGCAGAGGAATGGCGAGGCTGAATAAGGTTTCCCTGTGTTCAAAAAAAGAAGATTTTTTTCCCTAGGTGCATTGCAAGAGCGTATACAGAATGTCGGCGACACAGTGGGTAGCACTGTTGCCTTTCAGTTAGAAGGTTGCCGGTTTGAGGCTCACCGGTGACCTTCCTGGTAAGGAGTTTGCATGTTCTCCCAGTGCTTGAGTGGGTTTCCTCTGGTTTCCCCCCAAAAGATGCGGCAGGTTAATAGAATAATCTAAATTCCCCTCAGGTGTGAATGTGTGTGTTGCCCTGCAATGACTGGCGACCTGTTCGGGGTGTACCCCTGCCTCTCACCCGATGTGTGCTGGAATTTAAGCTGGAAAGAAAATGGATGGATGGAATGTGACTCCATCGTCAAGACTCTATATACACCAGTAGATCCTATACTCTATACCTCACTATAATAGATTTTTTAAAAATATTCTTATACTCCAATAGATTTTTACTGTAATTTTTGCTTACATGTATTTTCTGCAATGTTTACAGTGTTTCAGTTTTCAGCCAGATGTTATAAAAAGTCAAGGATTCAATAAATAAATGCTTCAAAGCCATTTTTATTCCGGATCCAATTCTTTCCAAAAGTCACATAGGATGCAGCCTATATAGAAAAACAAAAATGCCACTGACAATAGGGTACAATGGCAAGCAATGGACCACTGACTCGCACTGGGTTCTCTATTTGTATTTATGTAACTATTGAATGCACAAGCTCAAATACTTGTTTGCAAGTTGTGTTGCAGGCGCCAGACTCAAGAGTCCAAGTCCTTCTCTAATATGCGATGGACTGGCGACCTGGAGATATGCACCGGCAGACCCCTGTGACCCCAAAAAAGGGAATAGGCGGGTTGGAAAATGGATTAAGTTAAAGGAACAATTTGCTTTTGTTGTATATTTTAAATGTTTTGGCATGTTAGAGCCTTTTCCAAACACAACGTGTCATTTGACCATTTAAGCTTGTGTAGAAACTGTTTTGAAAATGTTGAGAAAAGAAAGAGTGTAAATCTCGGCTGAACTACTGTCGCTAGCTCTGTATAGGGGTTGCACAGTTGAAAGAAGGACTATTTCACCCAATCCTGACTTTGCTCCGCTGGCTGCCTGTATATGTTCTTGCCCTTGTACTGATGACTTGACTTTTTTCCTAATTATGTTTCTTATGGGTTTCACTTGTTGCTCCCTTCCCTCCTCTTTAATTGCTCTTTTTTTGCAAATATAGCTCCTGATATTTGTGAATTTCTACCTGTTTTCTGCGTTTAGGAAAAGCTTGCACCTCTATTCATTCTGAGCCATGACATGTGCATTTAAGAGTATATTTAAAAATTCTTACATCTGGATTTAAATCTTTTCATCGACTCGCCGCCTTGCTTTGCTGACTAGCTCTTCCTGGAGGTGTGAGCTCAAAAGGAAGTTCAGAGGGTACCCCTCTGTACACGACAAGCCGCTTCAATCTTCATTTTCCGTTTTAAAACCGAGTCTGTCTCATTTTACTGTTGTGTTTTAATGGGGCCTTTACTTTGCTCAGATTTGATTCTTTACCTTGTTGTATTGTCTACACTATTAGACTGTTCTAGTTTACTGTAAAGCACTTTGTTTCTGGCTGCTGCTGTTTTGAAAGTGCTGTATATATATCATTTAGTTAAACTATTACACTAAACTTCCAATATCTTTATGTAATTCCCCTTGGTTGAATACCATTCTATTTGCTTATTTATTGTACAAAATTGCATATTGTGTTTTTTTTTTTTACTTTTAATTTCCTGTCGTTTAGAAATATGAAACTGGTCTCCTCTGTCACCAAAACAAATTCCTTGTAAGCGGTAATCTATATGCAAATAAAGCACTTTCTGATTCTGAACTTTATTTCACTTCTCAATCTTCCCTGTGTTTGTCTCCTATATGATATATTTATTAGAAATTTCGTATCCAGGGGTGCCCAAACATTTACATAGCACTGTACATTATATAAATAATGCAATTGACCAAAATCTTTGTTCAATGGTTTAAACAGAGCTTGAAATTAAATAATACACCTAAAAAACAGTTTTACGTCCTGAAATTGACCAAAACCTTTATTGTTTTATGACAAAATAAAATAGACAAGGTCAAAACAAAAAAAAAAAAAAGCTACACGTTATATTTGAAAAAATTACATTTTAAAATCAAATAATAGCTGGACCACATCATTCTTACTGAATTCAAAACAGACGCTGTGATTTGCAAATGCACCTGCAGTTTGTGTAGGGATTTCTAAGGGTTAAAACAAGCGTAACAATGAATGTTTGTATATATAGCGCTGTTTAATGTGGTAGCGTGGTTCATTACCATCCACGAACACATCTAAAGCAAAAAGAAGCTCCTTGCTTTCACTAGAATGAGAAGAAAGGGAGTAAGGAGCAGTACATTCATTAAGATACAGTTCAGGACTAGAACTTTCCTCTCACTGTGGAGATTACAGAGACAATGTTCCCATGAACAGCTTTTAATGAGGGACAGGGGAGATGTGTTCACCTGTACGATGGAGCCACAGTGTCCCTTGGTGTTGTTGATATGGAAGGAGATGAAATCCTCTCCCTCGATACCAGGGCAGTGCTGATCGTTAATTCGTACATCCTCCCTCTCGAAGCCCAACTGGAACAGTCGGCACTTAGAAATGGAGACCTCCATCTGAGCATGCTTACATGTCACTTCAGCCTGGATAATGTCATCTTCATCTGCATGACAAGAACAAGACAGGTTACAGGTTAGTCTTTCTTCGTGTTTGTTTGTTTTGGATTGACAGCTGGGCTACTAGCCGTCGATGCGTTGCTATCTCTGAGCGGGGACGACTGAAACCTTTGTTTAGTGAACCGAGAGTCCAGTGACGTCGTTAGCCCTAATTTAGGGGGGCTTCAGCCTCCCTAAAATATCCCAAAGCCCCCCCCCCCTATAATTTGGGGCGATATTTTATTTATTATTATTATCTTGATATTTAACATATATTTTAAATAAGTGCATACATGCAGCGATCACGAGCCAGCAAGAAAGCGAGTTAAACTGAAGTTCGCTTTCAAAATTATTATCGTTATGATTCCCATCATGCCTCGTTAGCATGCGTCAAGTGTGACGTGGTAGGCGGCCGCATAAGCAGCTGGACCAACACAACAGTGTGGAGGCAGCAGCAGTAAACAGCAGTGAACACACGGTGTACACACGGTCAGCGATTGCACGTTGATAGCAGCGATTGTTGCTTAATCTGAACATTTACCTATGGTAAGAGAAGGAAGGACGATATTGTAGCCTAGTCTATTTCAACCTTAATGTTGGAAGCTGAAGCGAACGTCGTCTAAAATGCTAACATCGTGAACAATCTTTTTTGAAATGTATATGCTGATTATCGTCACAACAGTGATTTTCAGATACTGTTAAGTTGTCTTTTGTTTAATTGACCCTTCCTCTGTTATTTTACATTTCACATCACTGCTATCTAAATTAAATTGGAGAGCATATTGTGAAAAAGTGTCCAGGATTTAATTATTTACCATGATGTTAGTGTACTGTACATTTATAATGACTAAGACCAACTGTGTCAAAGTCCAGGTCAGTTATTATCAATGCCCTCACCTACATACAGTAGACATACAAAGGAATCCAAATTTCTCACCATCCTAGGCGTAGTTAAAGCAGGACAAGACTACATGAACTAAGGTATTGTGTTTTTACCTATCCATATTGTAATAGTAACATTACATAACAACAACATACATAACAACATAATGTAATTACATCTAAACATCACAGTAACCCCAAATAAATAAACCTCAACAAAACTTTAGTGTACAGTGCAGTACAGTGAGGTCAGAGCATCATCACGAGCAGCAGAGGGTATGTTGCAAAGTAATGTACGGTAACTGATGCAAAGAATAGTGCAAGTAATTTTGCAGATACATGGGGGATCTAGGCAGGGTCCAAGCAAGTTTTCTTAGGGGAAAACTGTTCTTGGTCAGATTCCTGGCTATTCAATCAGCACAGCGGGAGTTTTACAGAAACTATGTGAAACTATGCCTGAAAGAGGCAAAGGACACCTACAGGAGGAAGGTGGAGAAGAAACTGAGTGAGAGAAAGGGATTAGTAAGGTAAATTCTATTCTATTCTATTTTCACCGCATGCAATGTACGAGAAGCCCTCCAGGGGCTAAGCCCCCCCTATCTGTCAACCCTAGTGACGTCCCTGCGAGAGTCTCTGTTCTATAAAGAACTGTCTCCTGAACTTGCTATTGGGTCCTCGTGGTTCCCTTGCACCTAACAGTTACAGTGTGTAAGAACAAATGGATTCGAGAGGAGCGTTTGATGGGGAAACGTACTGATTTCTGTACTGGGGAGCTCAGGGCAGCCGCAGAGTTCTCCGTTTTCTTGCTCACATGTGTTGTTCGAGCAGGTCTCTCCTGCACAGGGGTCATAGATCCATTCTGCTAAAGACAGGTCCAGTTACAAAGTTAGCACACAGAAACACAGATTTCCATAGGTCTCTTCATTTAAAAGCTTGCAAACTGAAATGACGCTAAACGGTGGGCTTTGATCACCAAATATTTCAGTTTATTTAAACATGACAATCCTGTTTATGCATTATTAAACAAAACAAAAACATCTATGCCACTGTCCCACTGCTTCCTTCTCAGCTTTAATAGAATCCTGGTTGCGTTACTACGATAACAAAATATACTTTAAATGGAGTATTACAGTTATTTAAAGTGGAAATTCACCTTTTGGAGTTTAAAAGATTTTTGTTTAGAATGAATGTATAATTCATCTTCAGATTACTTAGAAATCTGCTATCGTCCTTCTGTGAAACGGTACAAAAGAGTAAGTTGTGCTTGACATGATTTACATAACATGGATCATGGTTTCTCGCGTGCCAGTTCTAGTTACTCGTAAAACGGTGTCGACACCAAAAGATGGCCAATCCTGGAGCTTCTTGATCTTCACCTTGAGGATCTTTGACGTGGAGATGGAAGTATGTGAAGGAGCACCAACCTCCTGCAGAATTTGGCCTCTTTTATGGTTGGGCAATATAAGAGGTAGCTAAGATTTCTTGGTATTTTAGATTATTGATGTTGCCTTCCACCCTGAAGATCTCTCGCACACCCCCCATACTCGATGTGACCTCGAATACATGCAGACTCCATTAGGTTTCCGGCAATATTTGCAGTGACTATGGCGTAATTCAACAGAAGATTCATCTGAAAAATGCACCTTTTCCAGCATCTCTCCTTGTAGCAGGCTGTGGGCCTTTGGCAAACACCACACTTTTTGTCAGTTGTCTTTTGTTTAGTACTGACATCTGGGCACTGATTTGATTCTTTCGAGGCAGAATCTGACAAACTGTTCTGGATGACACCGGGACTTTAGGTGACCAGGTCTCGTAGGGCTCTGTTGCAGTGAAAAATGGGCTGGATTTGGATTTTTCCTTTTCTTAGCCTCTGTACGTTCTTATGCACATCAGCAGTGGATCTGGTTTTCAGTCTCTTCATAATCAACACTTTAGTCTCAGGATCTAAAGAGGTCTAGTTGATGTGAAGGGCTAGTGCACTGGGGTTCTTTTTGACTTGAGCCACCACATTGGTGCAGGTTCGACAATAGTTTAGCTCCATGAGTACTGAATATGAAGCAAATATTAATTTTATGAAGTCAGTATTGCTATAAAGTAGATGGGGGATCAACAGAGATTACCGTGTTATAACTTTGATGAGTTTCATGGTGAATTGTTTATTTTTTTAAATGGTTTTATGGGCAGGATCTTAACAGATGTATCTGGAAAGATATTCTACATTGTTCAGGAAAAGTGTGAGTATTATACCTTTGCAAAAACTAATTGATTTTACATAATGAAACATTATCACAAAAGCTGTTGGGATTAAAATGAGCCGATTTTTGCAATAAAAAATTGAATTTTGATATATAATATATTTAAGTGACACTTCGGGTCAATTTGTACACAAGTAACAAGGCTTTTGTCAGGGACTGTTTTTTTCTTTATGAACAGATTTTCACAAAATAAACGGCCTTCTTCAGCACAAAAGTCTAGTGAGCACTTACATTCACCATTATTTTATCATCTGATTGATTGACGAAAGTCAGAGCTTCTAGAAATGGGGCAAACATTCAAGAAGCGACACAACGTAATCCCTCTATTTCTGTTGTTTTACAAATGTTAATTTTACACGTTTCATCTGCTCGTGTTTTCTTAAAGTTACACATATTATCAAGTTGAATTGTCAAGAAAATTGTTCTTTAGCAAATGAATTGGGACATTTGAGCCCTTACTTTTTGTAAGGGTTTTACTCAAGGGAAAAGTATCTTAGCCCTGTTTGGTTCAGTTTCCCACACATCTCATCCTGTAGATGGCAGCGTCCCCTTACAGCAGTTCTCCTGGGTGATCCACTTGGTGGTAAGTGTGCCGAAAGAGCGGCAAGCCTCGGCGTATGCCGCCATAGAGCCGCAGACCTGGGCCTTGCGGTGGTTGTAGCAACCGTCCATGTAGCAGGACTGGTAAAAGGGATGAGGATCCAGCAGGCCATGGCAGGGCTGGAAGAAACCTTTCAGATCTGTCAGTTTCAGACAGTTTTCCTCCCCCTGGAGCTCTGCCACTGCTGTATTGTCACAAGACTGAGCCAGAGCCACGTACTGTGTCTCATCACAGCTGTGGAGGGGGATGATAGACCAATCACATAACCAAATGTCCAAGTTATTAGTGATCATTCTAGAGGAAGATAGTCGCTTCCATACCTGTTCTGCATGCCGTTGGTTTTCCAGCTCTGAGCAAGCTCCAGAGCAGTGATGGCAGGCTTTCCGCGAGAGGTGATGTAGTCATCGGTGGGGTCTCCATTAAAGTTCCCACAAAGTCCACAGACCTTGTTCTGTAGCCGTGGACCCATTGTAATGCTGAGGGTGTTGAACCGGTTATAACGAACCTGGATGTCCTGAGGGGTGTCGATTACCAGAAATCCCTCAGATGTGGATACTCGTGTCATTAGACCCGTGACGAAGGGAACGGACACCGGTGTACCATTTACCTGGGGAAAAAGAGGAGAAATCTTGTACATTAATCTTGTACATTCTAACCAAACTTCTGTTTGACAATACAACCTGAAAAGGAAACAGTGGTATGTGAAAGTCTGGGAAACCCTGTACATTTTCCAAATCTAAACCTTTTAATAAATTGCTGGTTGACTGGATAAGTGATTAAAGTAAAAAATATCACATATTTAACAGAACACAGAGAAAAACAATCACAGTGATATATGATATTTAGGAAAAGTGTGCAATAATTTTACAAACTTAGGCATGTGCTTAAATTTAGGTACCAAAAAAAAAAAAACACACAGCATTCCAAGAAAAACACTTGCTCCCTACAGTTCAATCTGGTGGTAGTTCCATCATGCTGTGGGGCTGTGTGGCCAGTACAGAGACTGGGATCTTGTTAAAGATTCTGGAGAACAATGTCCAGGAATCAGTGACACAGTTGAAGTTGTTCCGGTGCTGTATCCTTCAACAAAACAATGACCCTAAGCACGGCTCAAATATACTGAGGCATTCAGGCAGAGCAACAAGTAGTAGAACATTCTGGAATGGTCATCTGTGTGATTTAAATCATGCTCGGAAACCATCAAACCTGACTGAACTGGAGATGTTTAGTGAAAAAGAACGGTTTTGTGAAAAAGACCTGTTAAAATCCAGACTTTAATTGCAAGCAATAGAAAGATTTTAGAGGTTGTGTTTTCTGCTAAATGAGGATGCACAAAATACTGAGTTACCGTTGTGGTGCCTAAATGTATGCATATGCCTAATTTTGTTTTTAAATAATTCTTGCACACTTTAAGATGTGATATTAAGTGCAATACCAAAAGTACTAGTCAACGGAAACTTAGAGGACTTTGCCAATTAAATAATGAAAGCAGACCAGAGGACTGAGGACATTTTTGGGCTACTTCACATATTTTTTGGAAAAACAATATTCAGCTACATTCATTTAGGAATGTGCTGCCATGGGCAATGTGAATTTGTGTCTTCAGAAAATGTGATTTACACAAATTTGATTGAGCTTCCGGGTTCTAGATCACATTACCTGATGGAACTCAACTGCAGATGGACAAAGTACACAAAGCAAGTACTCGAGTAAAATATTACTCCAGTTAAAGTAAAAGTGCACCCTTCAGAATTTCACTTGAGTATTTGCCTTCAAATTCAAAATGATCCAAAGTACTATGACTTCATTACAGTTGACAAAAGTGTGCAAATATTTACCAAATTGCCTTTTGAAAATCTGTGGTAAATGCAAGTTTGTGGGTGGCACAGTTGATAGCACTGTTGTCTATTATTCCCATTTGGAGATGTTCTCTCCAAAAAGATGTAATGGATCTAAGAGAGTTCTTTACATAAATCTTGGCAATATAGGGTTCCTCCTCAATCTTCTGCACTTTTTTCTTATTCTAAGCCTTTTTTTCATCTGTTATTTATAATAAAAATAAGTATCATGTGAATAACAGTGCTGCTGATTATGATAAAAGATGTCAGAGATAGAAGTAATGTGATTTCAAGTTGTTTGAAAAAGAAATGTTTTGCGTTTTCTCTAAAGAAGTCTCTTATGTTCCGATTTATTTACATTTTGCGACTTGGGCGCAATTTTTATAACATAAGGAGATTTAAATGTAAATTAAACGTCTTTTAAAATCGTTTAAGCAAACAGAACTCAACCAAAACAATATCTATACTGCGAATTCGGATTGAACGCCGGAAGGAAACTGTAGGTTCCGCCTACAGGTAAAACAGCACGTCACTCAGCCGGAGTGACAGCGGGGACAGCCAATCACGCGTCAATCAAAACGGGCAGCAACCAACTTAGATCGACTAAAGAAAAGCGCTCAAACTTTAAGGGGGGTTGAGTTCGCAAACTCTGCGTCTGGGCGGTGGATATAGAGAGCGCTCATCTTTTCATTCAACAGTCTACACATAACGCGTAGGTTTTTATCCACTCATAAATATAAAGGAACGACTGATTTCCGAAAATGTAGTTGAGTAAAAAGTGAAATATTTGACTTTAAAACGTAGTGAAGTTAAAGTAAAAAGTCTCCCCAAATTAAAATACTTGAGTAAAGTTCAAATAATTGAAAAAAACGAATTACATTTACTCTGTTACTGCCCACCACTGCTTAGAACCTACCTTGACTGTATTTCCTGAGATGAGAATGCTCTCCTCATTGATGTAGAGGTAAGCATGTGAAATGGTCGTCAGGTTGGGCGTACTCCATTTGTCGAAATTGGCAATGAGCTGAAAAGACAGCTCAGGGAGCTTGTGGCAGATTGTTGAAAGAACAAAGGAACATGAGGCAGGTAAACGAAGAGAAGCACCGTCAAATGTACGGAAAACACCTCCTCCTGATGCCACACAGTGCTGATTACGTCGTGCAAAGCATCCTCGAACACCATGGCGCAAAACACACTCTTCGTCTGCTTTACATCGACGTGGGTCACACTGAATCAGGTTCCGCCCGATACACTGACAGCGTTTTGTGCAGTCACTGTTCCAGAATAATTGCTTCGGCTGAACAACAGAGAAGAGAGATACGCATTGTTTTATTATAATAATATAAATAGATACACTATTATTAATACATATTAATTATTGCTCGATTAAGTAAAAGGTAACACAAATCAAGAGTGATGTGATGAGCATTCCAATCTCTCAGAAAGAGAGAGATCACTAGAACAAAAGTCCTTGACAAGGTTTTCACACCATCTCTGCCTCCCGCGTGCAGGCTAAAAAGAGTGGAATGAGGTGTCGACATGAAATCAAGCAGGAGTCTGCACCAGCTCAGACCCTCAAAATTAAGCTTCTTTCTAAAACATTGCTTCCCCCCTCAGCGTGGTCTTGTGTTCCTGCTCATAAGTCCCTCATTTTCAAAACCAGGCCCAATTGAAGCTTGCCAAAGACCATCTGGGTGATGCTTGTTGCAGTCTCTCACAGTAGAGGTAAGCTTAAGGTCTTTGCACACTGAAGTCTGAAATTTTCATCCAAAAGAATCGTACGATAAAAAAAATTAAGCTCACATTGTGTTTATTACACAAACACACTGCCTCCAAATAATTTGTCCGATTAAAAAAAAACAATCGGAATAAGTTAAAATCTTTTGCATTTCCCGGTAGCGATTTCAAATGGGTGACTCTGTGGGTGATTAATTGGCTTCAGACCTGACATATGTCTCAACACAGAGCTTTGTATGATAAACAGATGCGCAGATTCTCATGCTTTTATTATTATCATGCATTTCCAAAACTGCCAGCATGGCATCAAGCTGCTGGATCGGCATCCTGAAAAAAAAGAAAAATACACAATATTTCTGTAGCTCTTTGAAAAGGAGGATAAATTCTCCTTCCTCTCTGTGCATTCTAGAGATTGGATGAACCCAGTATTTCATTTTCCCTCTTTTTTTTTTTGCAAAAGAGCGATTATCAGCAAATTTCTTTTGTGATTTGTTTGTGTTTTTGTGCAACACGTTAAAATATCCAGCGTGCAAGGCTTGTGGATTTAAAATTTTTCAGAAATATTTTTGTGTAAATACGCAACAAAAGTTTTAGACCTCAGTGTGTAAAGACCTTAATGATGACGATTAAAGATCATTCTTTGTTCAGTATATGGGGGAAACCTGGAAAATCAGAAGTGAATCAAATACTTACTTGTTGCAATGTCTATGGACTAACAGACCCCATATGAACGTAATATTAATTTATAGAATAAAGATGTACTCAGTTAATAAAGGCAAACTGCTCTGTAGTGTTAATTGTAAAAGAAATCACAGTATTATATTTTAACATTTCATCCATAGGTTAACCTCATTAACTCGATGTGATAAAGACTGTATTTCAGGGCATTTTGATGAGATAATAAAAATATACTGGCAAGAATTGGCATTAGTTTGATCTGGATGTGCTGCATCATACAGGTGGTGGCTTTGTAAAATTGTGTCTTACCTCAAAGTATTTACCATCCGTGTAGCATCCACAGTTTTGATTAAGGATACAGCTCTTTCCATTGAGCACATAACCCTGGTCACACTGACACCCCTCAACGCAATATTGATTACAGTCCCTCTGTCCACGTGCAGGAGCACATTGCGGCTGGCACACCATCATACAGCTGGAATAGTGGCTGTTCATAGGGCAATACAGCACTGGGCACAAACAAGAGAGCGGGGGTAAAACAAGAACAGTTCATTGGACAGGGGTGAGTTTCTCTGAAAGTAAAGGGGAAGACATATTGTGTTTCACTGTAAAGGGCTTAAGTGAATGTGTGGCATTCACTGGGATTTGACCAGTGTCCTGTAGCTCTATGCTGGCAGTTGGTACAACAGAACATTTGTAAACCAAGCCATGGGTCAGCTTCTTATGGGGGACAAAAGATGTTTTAAACTCTTTAAATAAAAAGATAAAACTCAAGGTTACTTTGGCACAACTTTGAGTCTTATCTTTTTATTTTAAGAGTGTAAAACCCCTTTTTGTCCCTCATAATAAACTCGAGTGTGCCACAGGAACTGAACATTAATTGGCACAAATTATGGCACTTTATTCAAAACCCCCAAATCTGATTTCCTTGAGCATTTAGATTCCTGTGGCTCACTCAATACTAAGATCATGGGTTGGAATCCCGGGGACAGCAAGAACTGATCAATTGTTTTAATTTCTTCAAATGTAAATTGCTTAAGATAAAAAAATGTGTATCAATAATTATCCATTTGCGTAACATGCCTTAAAAATTATATCTTTAGGTAACTGAGCAGCACAAAAGTTAGCCAAAGAAATTTGGATCGCCTCCTTATTCTTGTGATATCTTTTAAGATGGAAACCGGATGGCCAACTATTCCTTCTCCAGAGGGTCAAACCTGAAACTCAACTCATAAGAAACAATGGAAGACAAGATTTTCCTATAAAAAAGGACCATTTTCTAAACAAATCTATTGCGATACAGAAACCTGAGCTGGTGTCTTCTTCCTCACAATCCCCCAGCTTCAGAAAAAACACACATTTTTTTTCGCAGACAGTATAGAAGCTCTTTTGGCTTATTTTACTATTACCATTGAAACCCTTTAATGGCTAGATTGACGTGAAAAGAGATTGTTTTTGAACTCCAAGTCAAAGCTCCTTTACGTTATCCCCCTGTCTTGCAGTCTGCAGATAGGCCACTTGGATTTATAAAGTTGAATTTATTCAAATAATTAGTTTCTTGTGTGTTTCAGCTTAAAGGAATCAAAGTTAAATGTGTAAGTTGAGGCTCCACTTTCAAAATGTGTTGCAGAAAGTTTCTTTTCAGTCGTTACTCTAACATATCGTCAAGTACATCGACTTGTGGAACGATCCCTTGGAGCGTGCAGATCATTAACCTTGCATTCCGGTTTGTTACGCTAGCCCAGATAGGATATCAGTGTTTGCTGTACCTCTTGATCTCCAGTAAGGCTGTTCCAGTTTTTTATACAAACTCTCATTTCAAATATCCCATCTTAAAGAGGCGATGGACAGAGCTTGCGTATTCCTGAATGTAAAGGTTTATCTCATCAACGGCGGTGACAAGAAACATGTTGTGTGTATTTGGGCTCAAACTTGTCTGCGCTGATCTTGTATGGAATGAGTGTCTGCGCTGCAGCCCTCTTAAAATTTGCGCAAAAAGTGTTTTCGTTGAATGTTTGTTGAGAGGAATATTACAAATGCTGCTTCACAGGCAGCTTATAACAGTCCAGTCGCTCGAGCGCCCCCTACACAGGTATTACCTTGCATTGCCCCTGCATACTTCCAGTACCAATCTTCCAGAGATGCATGAGGAGCTAATGAATTCTGGCAAACTCTATTGTCTGTCAGGGGCTCTAGCTCCTCCCCCTTCACTACTTTGGTTGACAGGGCAGCTAGGGGGTACTCCTGAATCTCCGAAGCAGACCAGGCTGTGCTCTGTGCCCTGGCAGTCCTGCTGTATGGCGGTCTCGCTCAACTATCCTCTCCAGGGCGTGAAGTTTCGATGGAAGATGCCATAGAAGACCCATAGCATTCTACCAAGCGTTTGTCCTGGAGATTGGTTTACACCATTCTTTCTTGAGGAGCAGGCCTGCTAGTACCCTATCCTACCCTCTTGTCTGTCCCTCTCCCCTTGCACCTTCTCTAAGGTCTAGAGATAGTCTTCTCTCGAAAGACTTGCAGAACACCCTGCCCCTCTTAACTGAGGGCAGAACACGACTTATGTAGAGCAGCAGGCTGGAAACTTCACCGGGTATCCCAACTTCAATGTTGGTTCCATCTCCTCTGAGATACTGAGGAGTGGCAGCTTCCAGCTTCAGGTTCTTCCTCCCCCCTTCGGCATCTGACTGAGCAATGCAGTCAGCTCTGCCACGCTCTGTCTTGAGAGTTTCGCCTATGGGCCTCGACAAAGCTAGGGTCCAAAGGTCTGGCCCCTACTGGGCCCTCCTCTTGATGTTACATCATACAACTTGTTGGTAGTTGTAATGACCACCTCCATGAAAGGGAATGATGCTATTCCTATACCTGCCTTTTTGCGTGGGACGATGACTCTTGCAGACAATATGTCGGAGTGAAGCACTTATACCTGCACAATCCGATGCTCATTGGCCTGTTCGATCATGTTGGATCATCTGCACGTTCCCAGAGATTGTTTCGCTAGTCTAGTCACTGGAAAATACATCTTCATTCCCCTCCGACAGGGAATGGGGGGTTACACAAGTAAAATTGTCTTAACTTTTTTAAAAAGCGTATTCAAATCTGAAAAGTTTTGTAATATTTTTAGGACGCAATAGCAACTGATAAACATGTTTTTATTTCAGAGTAGTTCTTACAGCAAATACATTTTTTTATTTATTGTGATTGCCAGCTTTTTCCATCTTATGCACAGGGTCAAATAATGATTGTTTAGTGTACATATTGGAATTTTGGTGAAAATAATTTAAAAAAATTTGCAATATGAGTATTTTAATAAAACTGTTCTTACCACAAGGTGTTGAGCTTCTCCAGCCAATTAGAGGCACTCCTTGGGTCTGACAGGTACTTGCATAAATCTGTAGCCAGTTACATATGGTTTCTCTTGCGCCCTGATCCAAACATGTGTCCTGCAGACAACTCTGGTAGAAGTACGCTGGTGCCACCTTACTATGACAGCGTGCAAACACACCTCCCCGGTCTACGATGAGTCCACACAGTCTCACAGCCTCAGGTTCAACATACATATACAACCCTTCAGCAAAATGGAAACGATTTCCCGGGTTAAAGCCCTCCATTTCAATGTTACTAATAGCATCCGTTACTTGGGCAGGCACCTCTGCAGCCAAGCCCCTCTCAACCATTCCACAACGGGGGCAAGAGTCTCCACAACCCACTTGACAGAAGGTGTCCCGTTCTGCCCATGCCATTCCCCATTCTGTGACACTTAGACTGGGACTGGAAATGGGCATTCCTCGGCAGAGCCCACAGGTTGCGTTAAAGAGACTGCGCGGAAGTGAGATGAGAAGCAGCGTATTCCAATCAAATGCCACCTGTAAAGAAATCAATAAGCTTACCACTTGGTCAACAGCGTAAAGCATTCTGTATTGTGAGGTTAACTTTCTGGAAGTTCGTTTTACATGCAAAAAGGTTTTTTGCACTCCACCTTCAGACCAAAGTCTGTTTCCAAAAGTAACTGCAGACCAAGGGTGTAAATATTAATCTTTCCTGGACCAAGTTTTAAAGGCAGGTACAGGCGTTCCTTGTTGACCTGAAACAGATAAATACACTCTAAAATCCACAACTCTCACAAATCCTCTGACTCAGTCAACTCTCTTCAATCTTTATTTGATCTAACGATCTTCAGATATTGCGATTGCGTTGTGAAGTCATTCCAGGCGTCAATCATCTATGAGTTTCCCTCTATATCTGCTCCAGAATGCTAACAGATGATGACTGAAAAATTCTACCCCTTCATCTGAAAAATTTACCTCTTTGTTAAGCTCTTCTGTCTGGATGATTAAAGTGACTTTGGGTCTGAAAGTTGAGCAGTTTGACCTTCAAAATGCGGTTTACTAAAATTACATGTGAATTCCTCAGATTATAGAATGTCTGACACTGCCAAAATGGACACTTATCAGTCGCCCTTTGTTCCAGTGCAGGTATTTGAACAGATTAAAATGATTTGTGCATCCCATTTTATGGGACACCAATAGTCCCCTTTCCAGTCCAATCGGTAAACAATGTGATCAGTGTCTTTATTTTTAATGTGGACAGTCATGGCTTTAGAAGTCTGAGTGATGTTTTCGGGTAAAAAGAAGTACTAAAATCATATGTACTTTTGCTCAAATCATGTCGTTCTAAACAGATTTATCGATGCAGGGTTATGGAAAGGGCAGAGGTTGAACACCTTACACATAGCCGTCTCAGTCTCCTGAGAATATCAACAAACCACTGTGGGGAGAGCTCAAACATGCAGTCCATGCACGACAGCCCAAGAATTTACAAGAGTTGGAAGCTTTTCCAACAGAGGAGATACAGAACCTCATCGACGACTACCGTCACTGATGTTTAAGGAGGGAATACTAAATATTAAGAGCTGGGTGTGTAAACCTTTGTTCACGGTCATTTGTAAAGTTTATGTTTTCATTATGTTTTAAAAAAAGAAAACACAGTTGTTTGACATTTATTGGCTTCACCCAAACACTCATGAGTGTGAAAATGCGTTTGTGTTATCATTCTTGTTTTGTGAAAAATGGACAAGCAAGCAGAATTTTGCTGTATGTGGGCAAACTTATTAGCATAACTGGATGTGGGTGCCCAATTGCCCTAACTTAAGCTAATTTAAGAAGGCCTCTCTCTGTGCTTCACTGACAATTTCACATATTTTAACATGGATAGTTTGGAATGGGAGTAATTTTGATGAGGTTTGAATTGTCTTTTGTTTTTCAGGAATAAATAATGTGCTATGTGTATGTCAATATATGTGTTCTTTCGTACAGCCCTATAAGAAGAAGAAAATTTTTTTTTACTGGAGTCATTGTTCAGATATTGCTGAGATCACTCTTACCGTTACTGTGTGTTTGAAGCTTCGTGAAACCTCAATTTCATATCCATAGACTTCAAGAACAAATCCTCGCACCCATATAGCCTGTCCCGTGTCCCTCTCTTCATTCTGGGCTGATAATTGGAACTTGGGCAGTCCCCCTAGAACTGTTTCAGTGCTGTCTGGTTCTCCAAAGCTGTCTTCGTCTCCTTCTCCACACTCAGTAGTGGCTAGTCGAATAGTACAGCTGCTCTGAAGTTCAAATGGTATTCCCCCAAATGGCAAATAGTGTCCATATCCAGCAACAGCACACATGGCCTCAGTCCTGGGCTGACAGAAAAAGAGGCCTTCACTTTCCTGGCAGTACTCCTCTGGGTGACAGGGTCCAAAGGTACAGTAGACGCTATTGTCTGAGCCATTACAGAAGCAGCGCTCCTGGCACTCCCAGTCTGTCCAAAATGTCTCATTGGTGGCTAGCTGACGACCCAAATAAAAGCAGCCACAGTCGCTACGTGCAACACAAAGGCCATCTCGAAGAGCGAAGCCCTCCTCACACTGACATCCCTCAGAGCAGGGAAGAGGACATGGCCCCTCGGGCTCATCCAGATTAGAACAAGTGAGAGGGCACGCAGATGTACACTCATCAAAGTGACTGTTTTCTGGGCAGGGAAGAGCTACAGAAGGAAAGAGAAATAAAGAAAGAGATTGACTTGGGTGAAGGGTGTTTGAAAGAGACAACCACAAATAAAACTCTTACGGCAGTTGGTAGCACTCCTCCACGATCCCAGGTTAATCTGAGCATCCTGGCAAGCTGATGCATATGCCTGGAGGGAGTTGCACATGGCAGAACGGTTTCCCTCACGCACACACATGTTGTAAAGACAGTTCCTGAAGAAGGGAGATGGGTTAACTGCGGTGTGGCAGTCCAGGAACGAGCTATTTCCTGGGTCATTGATGTTTCCACACAGCCATGGGCTCTGGTACAGCCTTAAATCTGTACACATACGATACAAGTCGTCACAATCCCCATTGCAAGTCAGGTCATCCGCAATGGCTCTCCAGCTTTCGATGAACTGGTCTGCTGTATCAGCCTGCCTTCCACTAGGTAGACGGAGGTCGTCAGTTGGATCTCCATTGAAGAAACCACAGAGACCACTAGTGGTGTTGTAAAAGAGAGTGGAGAGTGTGATGTTTAGCAGGCCTCTTCGCGAGTATCGAGCACGGACCAAACCACTCCACTCGATCACTGTGGCGTTGCCAGAGGACCGGTATACAATGAGAGGTTCAACAGCATGGACGTAAGGAAGGCTTTCTGGCTCACTGTTGATCTGGGTGTGGAGAATGGATATGCATTTGTCAGCACAGGTAACACAATGACTTAGGACAACGAACAATCTATGGTGATAAAAATCCCTGAAATCAACCACCAACCTTGACCATGTCGAGATCCGAGCCACCTATCTGTGCTTCCAAATGTCCCACCCTAACAACCACAGGCCGCAACCACATAGGACCCTTATTCACCAGCTTCCTGCCAATCTTCACCTCCACAGCGGTCACATTTGGAGGCAAACGTCCAAAAGTTTTCACAAGGTAGAATGAGCTCTCATCAGGCAATGGCATTGCGAACCCATCAAACGTAGCCAGTACTTGAGTCTGTGAGAGCGAACACACTGCGTCCCGTCGAGGGTAGCAACCCAGCAACCCAACTTCTGCAGCACACACCTCGCCTTCACCGCAGGAGTCATTGAAACATTCAACTTCACCAGCTAGGCCACACACGCAACGCTGGGAGCATTCATCCCCAACCACACCTCCTTCCCCAGCCCAGAAGGTCTCATTTTGTGCATAATAAAGGCCGTCGCGGTCACATCCACACTCAGAGCGACGAACGCAGCGGCTGCCGCTCAGCACATAACCCTGGTCACACTGGCAACCCTCGGTGCAAGGATGGGTACAGTAGAGGTGAGCGGTTAAGTCGGAGCAGGAGGCAGGACAGGCACTCGTGCAGACTTCATAGTGGCTGTTCTCAGGACATGTCAGTGCTTCGAATGGAGATCACAGAAAAAGGAATGACAGTGAGTCGATGATCACAGAAAGAAATGCAATCTTGATATCTTTAGGAGGTTCATAAAGCAATATCACTCACCACAGAATGACCGTGATCTCCAGGGTCGAATAGTGACTCCAAGAGCCTGGCATGCAAGGGCATAGGCTTGTATTGCCTGGCACAATGTGGTGATGTTGTCCCGATTACTACACATGTCATAAACACAGCTGTAGACGAATGCCGTGGGATCAACAACACCACGGCAGTCTCTGAAGGGCCCATCAGTCTTATTGATCATCCCACAGTAGTCTGGCCGAAAGTAAAAAGCTTCAGCTGCAGGCTCACACAAGCTACAGTTATGAGCACAGCCATCAGTGCAACGAAAGTCTCTGTCCTCAGCTCGCCAGCTGCCACCCAATTCCACCACACTTTCAGCCAGGGAGCCATCGGGCAACACTGGATCATCGGCTGGGTCATCATTGTAGTTGCCACACAGCCCGCACGTGTTGTTAAAATACGAGCTGGGGAGGGAGATGGAGGCGTAGTGCAATCCGTCATAGGTCACCAAGAGACCAAAGTCTGTTTCCAAAGCAACAGCAACTCCAGATTGGTATACCTTGACTGCACCTAGCTGAAGCTGAACAGGGAGTGTTTTTATCAGGCCATCCACCTGTAACAACAGAAACAAAAAGGGAAGAAATAGAGAAAGGTTGCCTCGCCTTTCGCCTGTAAAACTATTTAATCTGCTTAGATGCTTTGTACAGCTGCTCAATTTTGTTGGGGGAGTGGAGCATGAAGAAACCCAACCTGCACAGTTCCCAGAGTTCCTTTGGGTAGTGTGACGCGATGGCTGTACACCTCTACTGTCACGTCCCGTAGCCAGGACACTGTTGTTACTCCACGGTTCTCATTCTTGGCCTCCACACTGAAGAAAGGCAGACCAGGCATTTCCCAGCACGGACGAGCCAACAGGTATGAACAAGTGCCCTGGATGAGGGAGGTAACAGATATACATGTTCAAGTTTGAGGATTTTTCTCATAGTTTCTATAATTCATACATATACACTAATTATGCTATTTGCCTGTGAATGCCGACATATTGTTATTCTTCTTTTGCTTCAGACAAAGAAATCTAAACACATCACCTCCTGGGCCGTTACAGCTACAGCAACCAAACTTTGATAAAACATCCAAACCAGTCTGACATGTGTTGCTTTATCCTTTCAGACTGATACACTAAAGTAATTCTGGGAAATCGCTAAGAATCCTAGAGAATTTTTGATTAACTTAACCTGGGGCCCAGCTTTGGAAAACTGTAACTCAAACTGAAAACCTCATGGAAACTCATCACACTTGTGGAGGTCATCAGTCCTTGCCAGAACATGCCAAACACTGAGCAAACAGTATTTGAACCCCAATATGTAAATATTTACCATGGACAATTGGGAAATGGCAATGAAACACAATTGAGAAATGGGGGTTTGTTTGTGTTAATAATAATAATAATAATAATACAATTATGACATCCCTGACAGGCCCCTAGCAACCAAACTGTTTACCATAGCAACAAAATTTTCTGAACTCAGCTTTTCTAAATGATAAAGATATGTGGGTTGGTTTATTTAATTCATATAGACAAAGAGAACTTTATGTCACTGAAATTTCAATTGTTGGGGTTATTTAAGCTCCTCACTTTCGAAGCAGAGAAGTTATTGCCATTGATGCTAAGGAGCCACTCATGTTTTTTTCTGGGTGTTTCTCACCTGGTTGTTCCCTGTCTCACCTAATATTTTCCTGTTCTTGTTATTCCACACTGACCAAATGAATTCTTTATTAGAGCAACTGCCATGTTTGTTATTATTCCAATAAATGAAGCATGCTGTTGTTTGCGGGAGTCAGATATATCCAGTCAATGCACCCAAAGCAGATGTAAGAGGAGGCCTGTTATCCATCAAATCTGTGGTTTGAGACCAGACACAATCTTTTGGATTTGGTGCTGAATACACCACAGAAAAAAAATGGTTTTGCAAGATATATTAATGCAAATAAGGAAAAATATTGAATGTGAGAACACATCTGCATTGTCATTATCGATCACTGTCTGTAAGCAGAAGTAAACAGCTAAAAGCAACGAGTTAGAGAGTATGAATTTTTACATATGTGGGGAAGAGGGTCAGTTGCTCATTTATTTCGAATGTGATCACTTCACATAATTTAAACAGAGGATAATTTTTTGATAATTTGCAAGCTTATCATAAATGATCTGAAACTATGGTTAGAATTGAGCTAAGTATTGATCAGTGAACTCTTCAAACCATTTTTATAAATTCACAGACATAGGCTTTTATTGTAAAACTGTGCCTACTCTCTTACTGTCTTCGGTGTAATAAATCTGCATTACACAGTTCTTTGGGCACCACTGTACATTTTCATCATATTCTTTAATAAATCACTGGTTGTCTGGATAAGAACTTTCAGTTAAATATATTACATAGGAGACAAATAGAATGAAATTTAAGAATAAACTTTATATGATTTAGTGTGCAAGAATCAAAATTAGGCATGAGCATAAATTTAGGCAATTTTTTTATTTTAATAGCTTCAGCACTTATTATTAGAACTCTAAATTGGTTTGGTAACCTTAGTGACCCTTGACCGTCAAAACAGGTGAATCCAATAATGAGAAAGAATTTAAAGGAGGCCCATTGTATGTGTTTCTCCTCTTTGCACCTTCTCTAAAGAGTTGCAACATGGGAGCCTCCGAACCACTCTCAGATGAGCTGAAAACAATGATTGTTAAGCATCATGGTTTGGTGGAAGGATATAGAAAGCTCTCAGTTTTAACTGTGAGGAACATTGGGTGGAATTGGAAGAGCAAAGACACACAGTTCTAGTTAAAGTTTGAAGTGGCAGACCAAGAAAAAATCCCAGAGAAGCAGAGGCGCAGGATGGTGAGAACACTCACAGGCAACCCACAGACCAGCTCCAAATACCTACAACATCATCCTGCTGCAGATGGCGCCACTGTGAAACAGTGGCACTTGAGGTATTGCTAAAGCACATCTGGACAAACCAGCTTCATTTTGGAGCAAGGCACTGTGGATTAATGAACAAAATTTGGAACTCTTCATAGAAGATAAAGAAAGCTTTTAGAGGTGGTTATTTCTGCAAAAGAGGAAAATATTGACTTAATTCTTTTTTTATGGTGACTAAATTGATGCACATCCCTGATTTTGTTTAGATATTCTTGGAACACTTTCCTTAAACCAAATAAACTTTATTTCACTTCTCAAATATCACTGTTTGTCTCCTATAGGATACATTTGACTTAAATTTCTCATCCAATCTCAAACAAATGATTTAAAAGAAAAAGAAAATCCTTAAAAGAAAGTCATGAAAATTGAAAGTGGTTCCTAAACTTTTACACCTACCCCCGTAAGTTGAGATTCTATTTTATGTAAATCAGGCCAGGATTTCCGTGTGTGTCAACAAAATGAATTTTTGACCACTATATCCTACCTGAAAGTGATATAGAAATCCATCAAATGTGTGGTAGTGGGGGTCCCCAAACACCACACATGTGCTTGTGCGGGTCGGCTGGCAATAGTATGCCCCTTCCACTTGTTCGCAGGTCTCTAACTGACCACATGGGGTTTCCTGGCAGATGACTTCATTGTCCAGATCGAGACACCTACATCGATGAGTGCATTGATCTGACAGCCAGAAAACCTCCCCACGTCTGTAAAAGCGTCCTGGAGAAATTAAAGAAAGGTCAAATTGAAAGTAAAGGCACAAAAATGTTTTATTTCAAAGTTCCAGCCATAGCCAAAAGTTTGGCAAGTAATGATCCACCACATCGGTCACCACTTTTGTGAAGTTCCAGAATTTGCTGCACTGATGTGAGGTCATGGTTAAGGCTGCGCTCTAAACAGTGACAGCAACTTGATATAATTAGGGGAAAAGGAGGTCAAATGGAAAGGTTTGCCTGGGTGTAATGTGGGATGACAAAGATTGAATGTTCATGGCTCATTATGTTAACTTGCAAAAGCCTTCACCTCCTAAACCGTTCTAGTTACAGCCACCAAACGTTGGCAAGACATTTAAACTGGTCGGACTTAGGTTGCTCTATCATTTTAGTCTTGTACTACTAAAGGAATTATTTGAAATCGCTGAAAAGGTTGGGAAATCTTCAAATAAGGGATTTGTTATGTTAATCATTATTAACAACTTCAGTTGTTTATATGTCCCTATGGACAACTCCCTAGCAACAAAAATGTTAACCCTAGCAACCAAAATTTCTGAACTATATATCAGCTTTGGTAAATGATAGAGACATGGGGGCAATTGTAATTAACTTAAAGTGACAAATGAAACATTATATTATGTCATGGACCCCTCCGTAGCAACCAAAGTGTTTACCATAGAAAAGATTGAGGGATTTCAGCTTTAATAAGTCATAGATTCATGGGAGTTGATTTATGTAACGCATAGGGAACATTTTTAAAAATGATTACTTTTGTGTACATACTTTAGCCACCTAGATAATATTTAAGTTGGTGGATAAATAAAAGTGATGAGATATTTTCAATATTCATGATGCAAACATGAAGAATCAAATTTCAGAATATTGAACTGTATTTCAAAATGTTTTTGATATTAAAAATAGCATTGTTTGTACAGTGTAAATCATGCTAGGGGGAAGTCGTGTGATAATGAGAACTGTGCATAAAGTTGATCATTGTCATTTAGTTTGATTCTTTAAAATTACAAATGCATAATATTCAATTAATACTATAAATTAATGATAATTGTCAATTGATAATTACTGAAAAATAGAGGCAAACTAAAAAATGACAAACTGTCCAGGGTGTACCCCCGCCTCTCGCCCAATGTGTGCCGGAGATAGGCACCGGCAGACCCCCGTGACCCCGAAAGGGAATAAGCGGGAATGAAAATGAATGAATGAATGAATGAATAAAAAATGACAAACATATAATAAAAAGTGTCATGAGGTGGCGCTGTGAATGAGTCCGTAATTGTTTTGGCCAATATTCCCTTCATGTAACTCTAGGGTGACCATAATTTGATTTTTGAAAAATTGGCACGCCCTCGAGACACAAATTCAGACAGGCTTCTACAAAGTGTTTCAATGGTGCAAAATTAACATCCGTAATAAAATAAAATAAATCTGTAAAAACATGTAACAAAATAATAGCTCTCTTAGAGTCTTTTCAAATAAAATAATAATATGAAAAAATGCTCTACATATGAACTATTCTTTTAAAAAATCCAGCTTCAGCAATATATCTCTTATTAACTATAGTAAGATAAATAATAGAGAAGTCTCACAAAGATACAAACTTAACAAAAAAGATCTGTGCATTTCGTCTTTCATATACCTCTTGTATTTACGTCGCGCAACAAAGTAGTGCCGTAACATTGTGTGCAAAGCACCGGTCAATTTACGCACACATGTAACAGTCCTATGAAAAAGAGTGAACACCGGACATTTTTGTGAATTTATAAAACTCGTCCGGACGCCCTGGACTGGATGTAAAAAGTGGACATGTCCGAGTAAAAAAGGACACTTGGTCTCCCTACGTATTTCAAAATAAGTCAATAAGTCAAATCTCATCAATGCTAAATGTTGTTTTTTTTGTGGCCACCTGGTGGCCATTGTATATTGTATTAGAGTAGATTTACTCAGACATGAACTGGTAAATTTGGGACCGATAAGACATTGTGTTGCTGAGTAATAACAACATGCTCTTTCGACTTCTAAATTTCAAACACATCCTCCAAGCACTGAAATAGCAGTATAAAACAGCAGAAAATGGGATATTCCATGTTACCACTAGCTGGCGCTATAACAGACACTGAAGGTTGCGATATGAATTTGTTCAGACATGGACCCCTAACACGCATAGCAAATTCTAACCCATTTGGACATTACATGGCTGAGCAACTTTCTTTTTATGTGACTTTCGAAGACCACTGTATACACATAGTTTAACAAAGTCAAAAAAGCTTTGCAAGATCAACATTCCATAAGCCTTAAGATAAGACTGATGGACTTTGAAGATGAACAGAAAAATCTTTAGGCTAAGTTGTTCATTTTTTGTTAAATAGCGAACTTCCTGTCGATTTTGTAAACACGATCTACACTGCTTATATTTAAGTTTGGTACCCTACATATGTGTGCTGAATTTCATTCACCTATGGCAAACTTTAACCCACTATAAGTTGAAATGCATTAGGTGACACTATAGAGCCCTTTTGCCACACCCACTTTACGAACCTCAATCAGACACACTATTTTCACAAGTTGTGATGTGTGTGCAAAATCGAGCACGTGTAGGCCCTCAAAAACAATGATACTCCGAGCAACTACTATATGATCTGCAAATTACCTTCTGTGCTCGAGCCCTACTAAGAATAAGACATCAGAAGATATGGTTAGGCCCTAAATATATATAATTCAGCATTTAGCGGCTGGATCGCTCTAGGGACAAAGGAAGTCTTCCTCCTATGTGTTCTACATCCAGGGGTACGTAGCCTCCACCCTAATAGTAGACACTAGAAATCCAGGAACCAAACATGTGATTGGATTGGGTGCTCAATGACCTTGGAGCAGACTTCCACCAACAATACTCATCAAACTGAGTTCCTATTCTTAAAGTTAGTGCGGGAATATAGCAAATAAATGAGGTTATTACATTTTCACTTAAAGCATTATACAATCTGGTCAGGACGTCCCTGACAAGAGAGATTTTAGTTTCCTTGGAAGATATTGTCTCTGATGGCACTTGGTTAAAATGAATCGTAGAAAATAGTTCCCAGGGATATGGGAATGAAATAGTGGCAATATTATTTACACATGCAAAGCACCGCTTTAATTTATTCTGATGTTTCAGCTTGGCATTTTGAGTATGAAATTGTAAAAAAAAAAAAAGTCTTTGACTTTTCTCCTCAAGCTGATCGACCTGATCCATTTGAACACTTTCCGTGAGTTGTTTTCATTGTTTTTACAAAGCACTTGATAAATGTACTCTACTAAACCATATGTATTCTGTACCAATGTAGCTGCAACCATTTGCTGGGTTTATCTGGTCACCATCGATGCGGAAGAACCACCTTCCAGGGATATTAACATTAGTGGTCTGTTCAACATTGACCACATCGTTTGAACGTGATCCTGGTAGGTTGAAGAAATGGCTGACATCTCCACCATTGAAGCCTGCCTAGAGAGAATGAATTGTGAGATGAGAGTTTACTCAGGCGGAATATTTTCCCCAGGGAACAACTTTTAACAAAGAGAATTTCAATGCTACCTGTGCTGTAGTTCCTCCAAGGCCAGTAAGAGGGTCCCCTCCACTAGCTGTGCCTGTGCTCCAGTGGATATCTCCATAGTTAAACATTGCAAAATAAGCTTGACCATCTGAGATCAAAACTGCCTGAAATGTGTTCACCTGAAGAAAAGTGTTGGTGATGGTTCAGATAGATATTCAAATGGCAAACAACAACAAACATTTTTTTCTCACCGGTGTTGTCTGGCTTCCCCCATAAAAGGTGACCTGATTCCAAGTTGTGATAAAGACCCAAGTTGCAGTGAAGGACACCATATTCTTGAAATACTTCCTGACATCCTGAGTGGCCCTTTCTAGGACCTCGGGGTCGGTGGTCTCACGGTAGTATACATCCCCGCGAATACCATTGTGCACATCGGCCCATAAAGGAGCTATGAAGGAGCGGCTGTCACTGAGGGGGAAAGCCTCTGGAGTGAACTGACTCACCTGAATGTTGAAGGAGATCACTCCATTGTTGTTGACCTGTTGGAGAAAAGAGCATGGTTATACTGGTTACTTCGATCCTGAATTGAAAGACATACATTTTGGAAACTTACATAGAGTGACCTATAGGGGATGTTGAAGAATATAAATGGAATTAGTAGTGGAATCTCTGTTGAACTGCCATCATCCATTTTAGGGGTTTCTAAATCCCTGTAAGCTGGTCCAAATGGATAAAGGGTATCCTGAGAAAATGCTGATGAAAAGGCGACATAGAAATGAATTAAAAGCACAATAAGTGTGCTGCAAAAAAGTTGAAAAATTGCCCACACTTATAAAAAAAGGAGAGATGTGTACTTTTATTATAGGGACACCTCACTTCATAAATACATAAAAGTCACATTTGATTAATTAATTTCTATTTTCTTTATTTGTTTTGATCATAGGAAGAACAATAAACCGCCACCCCTCTTTTGTTTCCCTGGATTAATAAAACATGACATGTACAAGACTGTCCACTCAGTCAATCAGACTCAAACATGTTTCTAAGGACACCAGGGACAACATTGTAAACCTACAACAGGCTGGGAGTTTGGCAAGAAGGACATAACTAGATGTTTGCCACAATTATAAGCAACATGACAGTTAAACAGGTCCACCTGTGCCTCCTCGAACTTGTCCCATATCTGTTGAACAGCCAGGGGATGGAGTCGCCATTCTTCTGCGGTGGGAGTAAACCTGGACAGCGAATCCGCAATTTGGTTTGTCACACCGGGGATGTGAACATCCCTGAGGGACAGTACTCTCGACTCCAGTCGTTGGGCAAAAGTGTGCCGATGGCGGAAGCATACACAACCCTGGTGGTTGATGTACACTTTGACTGCCATGCTGTCTGTCCTGATAAGCACATGATGGCCTAAGAGGAGCAGGTGGACTCAAGACAGTTGAAGTGCTTACAAGATACATGTCTGGTCCAGCACCCATACTCTCCATGCAATGCCCAACCCGGAACCTGAGAACAAGTCATAGGTGGAGTGGTCTCATATGCCACAGGAAGCTCTGACAAGCTTTCAGTTTGACTGTCCGTCATGAAGACACTAGCAAGGCCCAGGTGTGGTCTACAGACAGTGGGGCTTGCAACTTCTCTGAGTTCAGCTCCATCCCAAGAAAAGAGACGACTCACACTGGAGCAAGGTGGCTCTTCTCTCTGTCTTCCCAAATGGTCCATGTGCCGAAGCACCTTGTCCCTGTGCTTGATCAGCTGGTCTCGCGACATGGCTAAAACCAGCCAGTCATCGAGGTAAGTTATGATCCGGATGTTATCCGGATGCCAGGTGCGAGAAGAGAGGGAAAGGCAGAAGGGTAGGACATGGTACTAGTTGGTCTGCCCCTTGAAATAGAACCTCAGAAAGGGTATGGGACCCGGAAGAACTGCTACATTAAAGTACACGTCCTTCAGTCTATTGTTGTGAGCCAATCTCTAGGATGAACGCACAGTAGAATGCTGTGGATCATCAATGAGCCTGATTTCTTGGGGACTCGATTCACCCACAGGCCAGACGGGACACACATTGGACACATTGGTGCAAGTGACGGTCTGATGCTGGTTTACCTGATTCATCGTCAGAAGCTTCATGGGAGCTAGAACGGTTTGTAGGCTTGGCATCCGCTCGCGAGGGAACATTAGCGGCCTATTTCTCGAAATAGGACCTCCTATACTCCAAAGTGCGTTGCAGTGCAAACACTCTTGCATCACGATTGCAACACAAGCATGTTTTAGGCCAAACACTTTACACACTTCTTTTAAACAAGATATATCCCTTGCAACCAGTAGTTTTACAGGTTTTGTCCATTGCGTCATGAAAAATGACAGCTGTGAAAACCAACACTGAAACAGGCTACTGAAAGATCAGAGATGCTGTGATACGGAGGCTTACTAACGAAGCTAAACTGGAATGGAAGGTAAAGCAACCATGTAATATTTATCAGCTTTGGTAAGCATCAAAGTTTCAGACACACACTGAATTCAGTGTAAACACAGAATAAGTGTAGGTTGCACTGGGCTTAAATACCCAGCTAATCACCTGCACATTGATACGTGCATCATTGGTCCTTAAAAACAGCAGACTCAGTCACTCTACCAGGGATCGTTTCTATTAGTCAGTTTTCCAACGTAAATCTCTGAGAGCGAACCCCAAACACACAGCCAGGGCTTGTGTATTGCCCAGAGAAGCCAACACTCTGGAGAAGACGTCTATGGAAGAGCCATTCACGATGCATTGCTTTTCAATGCTATGTAGCACCCACAAAGTATCTATCGTAAGCATTTAAGCATGTAGAGACTGCTTAAGTCACAAATATTGGCTATGGGAATTTTGCAGGATTGACATTTCGACCTTTCGGGCTTAACTTGTACCCTTACTTAAATAACCTGGCCCTTACTCTCTCTGGGTCTTTTGGTTTATCAGACCCTGTGAGTGGAAACAGTAGAGTGTTTATAGACACCAGTGAAAGGCATCACTTACCTCTGCATGGAACAAGGGTGCTGAAAAGCTGGATCAGAGAGATTAAAGTGCTTGGTCTGACCATCCTAAACACCTACTGAAAACAGTATAAATGTTAAATCTTCACAAAGTATGGTAAAAAACATTGTGTATGTATTAGCTTGTTAAAAAGTACTTGTTTCTAAGAATGTTGTAAACAAACAATTGATAACGTACTTTCTCAAACTTTACCAAACCTTGTGCTTTATCTGTACTTCAATTTTTGTAGGGCTTGTGAATTTGTTGGCAAATATAAGCCATTTTAGGCTAAAATATTTGAACATTTATTGCATGAATCTAAAATTTATTGCATAAGATGCATTTGGCAAGGCCAAGATGCATTTGTCTCCAATCTTCCTGGGTTTAAAGATCAGTCTCCCAGGTCTCCCATGGGGGCATTCTTCCTCTCCGTGGAGGACCTGTTCACCATGGGCTGAAAAGGTTCTATTATGTGATAGGGAACAATGTGTTGGGATCACATTCTCTTGCACTACCGTGTGAGTGGGCAATAGTGATGCACTTCCAGGGCTCCACAGTGCCAATGAACCTGCAGCTGGGGGAGCTCAACATCGTCCTCCCCAACGCCTGAAGAGTCCATTACCAAGTGTTTATGTGCTATGACTTGCTGGCCTCAGAGAAAGGGTTGTGAACAGTGAGGCTAATGGGTTTAATTTAGTAGGCTTGAGTTGCCAGGGTCTTTACAGGCACGCAGAGGGCCAGAAGTTTGAGTTTCAATCCTTTTATTTTCCTCAGTCTGAGGAATGAACAGATATATCTCTAATTTTCTCAAATCTTAGGTCAGGTGTCGAAAAATCTAGAACAATATTCATATGTAAAAACAGTTGAAAATCCAGTAAATTGTGTTTTGATATTTAAGAGATGCCAACTCAGGGATGGCACATGGATTTACTATTTGGTTGTGTTTAAAATAGCATTGATGGAACAGTAAAAGAAATGGCTCTGATTTCAGAAGAGGACAACTGGCAATTGAATTCAAGCTTCAATAGTTACAAATGTCTCTGCTATTGATTATTCTTTGTCAGTCCAACTTATTAGTAGAAAATAATATCTCTCAACCAATCTTCAATCAAGAAACCACAGCAAATATGAAACTGGGAACCCGTGAGATACGCAAATCATTGAATTTCTTTTCATTTTTATTATAGGGTTCATATGGCCAATCATTCAAGAAATGCTATGAAAACCAGGAGTCAGAAAAAAAGGAAATAAAAAAAGACGTACTACTCTAAAGTATAAATTATGTTTTAATTTTACACAAATATGGCGTTACGGAGAGAACGTTACAACAGCATTGTTAAGGGTTAAAAACACTTAATTTAATCTTTTAAAATAAAATTAAAAACAGCAACATATTTTTACTCAGAAATCAGTTCTCACCTGCCTTCAGAGGATGGGAATTCAGCACGTCACCTGTGCATCAGTCTCTGTCACATCCAAGTGGGTACCATCAACTCAGTCTCAAGAGCGGAGGGACTCTGCTCTTGGATGCAGGAAAGGGAGGGGGAAATTTCCCCCCAAAAAAGTAAATCCACAACTCACACAAAGTGCTGATCCAGATTTAAACACAGCCTAAAATGTGCCGAGGGATCAATTTTCAGAAATGAAAATGATGTACAAGTAATCCTAGATAAAGAAAAGTGAGAGAGTGGGATTCCTGTGCAGCTCTGCTGAAGAGAGATGCACCAAAGGCAGGCGCTGGCTATTGCACCAAAGACAGTGTTAATTTGAGATTACTGTTTTTGGGAGGAGAGGAGTAGCATAGGGAAATGGAGAGAGAGAGAGGGGTGGAGATGGAGTAAGGGGTTGAGACTTTCCAAATAGAGAGAAAAAGGAAAGAAGCAGAACGCCAAAGAGAGGCTGGGTAATAGAATGGGGTAAAGTTGTGGACCAGTGAAGTATAGCGTTTGGTACGAAACTGAAGGGAAATATTGAAACTGGATCTGTTAGGATTTCAAAGAAAATGTCAGACCATGAGCTTAAACCCATTCCCGGGAGAGCAGCCCTCTCCATTGCGAGTGCATCTCTTAGGGCCATTTTTACAACGACAAAACATTTATTGGTTTATTTGAAAAAGTGGAAGAGTGGGTTCAGTTACCACATTCCTGTGAATCACATGAACGTGTACACCAGTATGTGCAAATCAGCTCTCTCATGCCTTACTGGGCTGCCTGCAGCAATTAAAACCTGTCTTATTTGTTAGTGCTCAATCAACTCTCGGTTGGGTTCCAGATAGGGCGTCTTTCCATAGATGCAGTGGTGAGATAACAACAAAAAGGAGAGAAATCATTGGTGCATCCACGGTGATAGGGTCTGGGAAGGAGATGGGAGAGAGATCTGAGTCAGACAAATCATTGTTTCTAGGAGGACAGTGGACGTAACTGGATACCAGAGGAGGGCAGGATGTGTGAAAGCCGACTGGATGGACGGAGACCCCAGATTCCCTGTGACCAACATGGGGGTCCCAGTGGAGGGTTATTTTACACCTTGGTGCTTTGTTGTGTAAATGCTGCCTATACTCTTAACCAAACTGGTGCACAACAGGACACTGCAAGATTGACAAAGAGTGGAATGTTGTCCCGGACTGACTGCTGAGTGGTTGAATCATCTTGTGCTGGAATGACCAGAAACTCCGAGGACATAGTGGAGACCTGAGTCACTATGATCTCTTTCTGAAGTTGTAATGAGATTGCTAATAGGATTTTTATCGTTTTGTGTCTTGCCTTTTTTCACTGTCCTATTCTTATAAATGTCTTGTCTGCAAACAGGAGCACAGAAATAGGTGAGATAATCTGCCGAGATGATCCTGTATCATTACAACCAGTTTTAGTTGCAACAAGAACAAGAGATTCTTTGAGCTTGGTGATAAGCAGCACTGTTTGACCATTGGAGCCAGGTGTCTGATAAAATGTATTCACAAACCGTCGGCTCCATCAAGAGCCTATCAACCAAACCTTGAAGATTCACATCAGGCTGACCAAATTACCCTTATATCAATGGGTGCAACAAAGATACTGGAGTCATCAAACTGCTTCCGTGGGAAAGGACTTGAGCATAGATGAGAGCACTAAAGCTGCAGTGCTGGTAGGTCCAGCAAATCTGACCTTGTAAGTTAGAAAGAGTCCTGGATGAGAACCTGGCCAGGTCATCCAATATCCTAATTTTCATCCAACCCCTCTTGATCCATCCAGCACCAAGCATCAGCTTTGGCTTCATTTTCTTTCTTAAACAATGTCAAGCCCCGTTTACAGGTAACATAAACCTTCTAAGAAAATATCTCCCCCTCCTGGACACACAATGAGCTTCCTTCAGCGTTCCTGGTGCTCAAGGTAGATCAGGCTACCAAGCCTAGCCAGGTCTTTTTCATTTAGCTATGGAGTGAGGCAACTACAAGACACTCTTAAACCTGCATTCTATCCAAAACACACCAAATCCCTTAACAGCTCCCAGCATGACCCGGCTTTTGTAGCGATACCCCTGCTTGCTTGCCCTGGTAACCTCTTGTCCCTTTCTCAACAGACTGGCATTTGCTGATCCACTAGTGAATCATGGCTGTTGCTTCCTCTTGGAACAGTATGCTGCCCAACAGAGTTTTTAGTTCACAAAGTTGGTTCCAAATCAAATCAGAATCTTGTTTATCAGCCAGATTGCAGCACTGATCCAGGGGCAAGCTTGCATGCTGCCGTCGGGCTGGATTTACTCCAGTTGGATCGTAAGTTTTTCTTGGACTATTGGCGAGGTCTTGACGGTACCTTTTGTGAGTTGGGTAAACAGTACTGCAAGATCAGAAAAGGAAAAATGATTTTCCTGCAACAGAAAAAGAGCAACCCAGGGACAGGGTTATTACACCAGTCTAGAATCCAAGAATGAAAGTGATTGATTCCACTTGACTGTCCACATGAGGCTGGAGTATTACCATCATTTTACAACTGAAAGCAATTATTTACACAGTGCCATGGGACAAACAAACATGGCACAGTCAAAAACCTTCGGAGGTTCGTTCATGACTGAACTGGAACCAGTAACTGAGCTAAATAGAATGGTGTATGGGCCCAAGGCCCCTTCAAAACCAATAATAGCATTTAAAAGGGATTGGCTAAATGTATCCATATTTCTTAGCTCCATTCACAGTAATTGTATTCTTCAGTTTAGAATTTCTGATTATTTTGGCAGAGACATTCAAGGCCTCGGTTATGGACATTATGTATAATGTGACATTACATCGGTCAGAAATGTAAAATATATCTACCAGGTTTGCTTAACTAAACTAACATGTACCACTTTAAATAAAATCCATAGTTAAAATAGTGCAGAATAAGCAAATAGTCTGGATAAGATGCTGAGCTAGCGCATTTCAAACCAGCATTCATCATACACAACAAACATTTTGTTACTTGAAGATTCATGGGACTAAAAGAGAAACATGATTATTATAATTTGTTCTTTATTTTCCTCAATATGGCATTCAACTGAAATTGACATAATAGCAAAACAGTGGCACAAATCAAACACCTTTACAACAAAACTCCATGTGTTAACATAAACAAAACACAATCACCATTTTTTGTGGCACAAACTTAAGCAAAAACACTTTAAATACAAGCAACAAGAACTACATTTGCACATGCACTGTTAACATCATCATTAGGGTGTTAGAGGCCAATAGTCCTTTTGGAACACAAGTGAGAGGATCTGATGTCATTGCTACAAAGAGAACCCAAAGTGAACAAAATATGAGCAATTGGAGACTTTGGAGATGCAGAAACTGCTGAAACAGCGAACAAGGGAAGAGAAAATGAGAATAAAGAAGGCATGCAACTCATTGATTGGACTTGACTTGCTTAAGATAAAACAGACACTGTGATTATCTGTATAATATATATATATATATATATATATATAAATCTCTTGCGCAAATCTGATCCCCTAATGGATTCTGAGCTCCCTGTTAACACCCTCCTTTGGGATAGGGTTGCATAGGGACAGCTTGGTAACAAGAGAGGTTCTCAATCCAACTTTACAGCCGCTCTGTTTAAAGATGTCATGGGAGTGAACAGAGAAATGGAAATCCTGAAACAAGACAATCAGTACTACACATGGAAATACACTCATAAATCTGTACCTTCAATTTAAGTGATCTGTACAATAATGTGTGGAAGCTAATAGAGAATGGTGTAACACGCTGTGCATGTTTAAGTAATTACATTAGAAAGGGGGGGGGGGGGGTTGTGTTTGGCTTTCCCTCAAGGAAACATTTCCCTCATGGAAATGTACGTAAACTGAATTAATACAGAGGAAACTCAATATTATCTAAAGGGGGATACATGCTTCAGCTTATGTAGGATGTCACCACTTTCAAAACAAAAGCAATACTTGTTTACATATTTGTTGTCAACTAATGGAATACGACAAAAGTACATCACCAATCACAGTCAGACAGGAAAACAACGAGTGTGGGCATACAACTGCAAAAAAAATCCCTTTGTGTCGGGTTCGTTAAAGAAACTTTTTTGTTTACATTCTGCATTCCGGCCGTGCTTTGCCATTACGTACTCGCTCAGCTGTTCACGAGATCCGGTGATGGTTGGCATGTTCTGTCATAAATATGTTGATTACACACATTGGACAGTTTATGCAAGTGAGGGAGATGGCAAAGGTCGGGTTAAAAACATGTCTGATTATCTGATGACTGGGGTCTTGTAGCCATTCTGTGGTCCTGTGGGGGTGGGGGGTAAACTGTGTAAACCCCAGAGGTATCAAGATTGTAGGTGACCCTGTTGTAATTCAACCAGAAAAGTAGTGGCTAATGTTACAGCTGGGGGATAAGATTTTTTTTTCTTGCTGGACCACCTACCCGTCTCATGGCCTTGACTGTTAAGGAGCCCCATTATACATTTTGTCTGCTACAAGGCAGTATACTGGTTTAGTGGACAGCACTATCCCCACAGTTAGAAGGTTCCAGGTTGTAATGAAAGCCACAGAGTGGGTGGATATCTAACCCTACAACGGGTTGAAATACATCGATTTTTGACTGTGTTTGCTGGGATGATGCAATGGACTGGTGATCAGTAATGTGTGAGTAGCTCTAGTTATCTCCAGAAAACTCATTTTGAATAAATAGATAGAGGGTGCAATAGCTTTCCCCAAAAAAATTAATGAAAAGAAAAAAAGTCCTCAATTTCTTGTGATAGGCCCATAAATACAACATTGTAAAAAAAATAAATGAACAGTGACAAAGTACATTGCAAACTCAACCAATACCCCAACCAAAGACCCATCTCACCATTTGCAGAAATCTGTATCTATTGTTAAGTAAAAATAGCCCTGAGCTGATTTAAGCAGATGTTTTTTTGTAAAAAATCAACAACTATATGTTATTGAGCACGATCTCGTTGTTTTTATCATAAAGTTTTCTCTTTCCACATCATGGAGAATGATGCTTTTATCTCATTTGTCTTTTAGTTTCATCAAGAAAATTATATATATATATATATAATATATGTATATAATATATATATATATATATATATATATATAATTCAAGAAGATAAAACCTATTGTAGTAGTAGTAGACGTACAGTAATAGTACATTTTAAAAGCCTTTCTCATTTAATGTTTTAAATGTATTTAGCTTTGAAAATGAGTTCCATTGAAGTGGGTCATTATGAAAAACAAAAATACTTGGAAAAACATCCAAATATTCACTCATTTTAAACTTAATGACTGCACACACCCTCTTCAATATTTTCACCAAATTGTCACCATTGCATTCAATAAAACTTGGTAACGTTTGGGAACATGGCAACACAAACCTTTGAGGGTTTGCAGATAGAACTGCAGGAGGGAATCTTTTAGTCATGTGTTCCAACTACAAAACTTATAAGGTACAGGATGTGTACGTAGCTTTCAGTACACAAAGAAGTGCAAGTTGGCATCCCATATAATCCCAAACACTGGGCTGACACCAATTAGGATGGTTCCTTTAGCACCGGAGATACCATGTAAAAAATTATACATTGTGATTTTATAAACAAGATGACATTTTTATTTGGTTTATTTTAAAATTACGCTAAAACTTTTTATGAAATCTGAACATTGTGGACATGACCCCCTTACAGCTGCCATAAATTAAAGGCAGGGTATGCGATTTCCGGATGCCAATGTTTACAATCAAATTTAACAAAACATTTTGTGACAAAATGAACAAAAACGTGACGAATGCACTAGCATCATTGTGCAATGTGTGTTACTATGGTAACGCAGGATAAATGCTTTGTGGGAGTACTGCATGTTTAGCATTAGCACATTTCAGATAACCTGATAAGCGCAAGATGACGAGGCAGAGATCTGAATAATGTGGATAAATGCCTGGAAGCTAAAGATCGAAATAATAGGTACTCGCTGTACTTACAAGGCGAGTACATGCATTCGTTCGATCATTCTTTGGCAGTTTTGATGGGTCAATTTTCAGAATAAGGAATAAAACAATAAGAGACACTAGTGCAAGAGGAAGGAGGGCACTTTGTGTTTATGTGTGTGTCAGCTGCAGCCATCTGGGGTTTCTGCATTACTATAGTGATACCTCGAGATACGAAATTCGTATTTACATTTAAAACGCCTAATCCATTCAATGGCTGATAAAATCAGTATAAATTGAAGAGAAAAACGGAAAACCAGAGTAATGTTTCTTAAATCTACGCATTGTTAATGTAATAAATGATAATAAAACAGAATAAAATAAATGCAAAATATGTAATATGTACACAAATGTGAAATATTTAAAATATATTAGATAATAGAGCAGAACTGTTTGTGTTTTTCGTATCTCTGAGTTTTCGTAACGTGAAGTATTCATATCTCGAGGTACCACTGTACCTCAAAACTCACAAACTGAATTGTGTCCATCTTGCTTTTGAATATCAATCAGTGTTATCCTTGACCCCGGTTCCAGCTCTATTGAAATGTGTACCAGGCATCAGATTCTACATGAATGTATTTTGCAAAAGACAATCACATTTAAACATATCCCTCTGGTGGATTTTCCATTGAGTATGGCTAAAGAGTATTGTAGTATTGCGCTCTGGATGTCGCCACATTGTTAACAAACAATAAAACATATTTACAGTGCTATGCAAAGGTTTGGGATTTTCCTTTTTAAATCATTGGTTGTCTGAATAAGAAATTTAATTTAAATATATCATATAGAAGACGAACACAGTGATATTTGAGAAGTAAAATAAAGAATTTAGATAGCCTTGTCATTTTATTGATTTGAATACCTTTAGTGCTAATTATTAGAATTCAAATTGGTTTGGTAACCTCAGTGACCCTTGACCTCCATACACAGGTGGATCCAACCATTAAAAGTATTTTTTTATTTAAAAATATTTTAAGGAGGACAATTATACGTTTTTCTCCTCTTTGCACCTTCTCTAAAGTGTAGCTACATGGGAGCCTCAAAACAACTCTTAGAAGAGCTGAAAACAATGATTGTGGAGCATCAGGGGACGGATCTCAGATTCAACTCTGAACATTGGAACATTGTGATGACTTGGAAGACCAAAAGCACACTTCTAGTTAAGAACCGAAGTGGCAGACAGAAAAATCAGAATGGCGAGAATAGTCACAGTCAACCCACGGACCAGCTCAAAAGACCTACAACATCATCTTGCTGCAGATGGAGTCACTGTGATTGGTTCAACTATTCAACGCACTTTACACAAGGAGAGTCAAACCTGACAGCACTGGAGAGGTTTCGTAAAAAAACGTTTAAAAGTCGTTCTGCCAGAATCCAGACTCTAACTTGAAGCTATAGAAAATGTTTAGAGGCTGTTTTTCTGCAAAAGGTGGACACACAAAATATTGAGTTGAATTGTCTATTTGTGGTCCCTACATTTATGCACATCCCTAACAATGGCACACATTTCGATACAAACTTTATTTCAATTGTTAAATATTACTGTGTTTGTTTTCTATATGATATACTTAACTGAAGTTTCTTATCCAGACAGCGGTGCCCAAACTTTTGCAAACCACTGTATATATTGTACATTTTATAAAAAGGTAAACACTTTCTGTATTATATTCTTATTAAAGGTTGTGAGGATACCTGAGGTGTCAAAAAACAATAAATATTCACATATTTTTCAAACATCCATATAATATTACAAGGGTGTTTTAATTATTATCCTTTTTAGGGCCGACCAAACTGAACACTGGAAATCAATCCTGGAAAATTTCCTCAAACCCGGGCAAGCTGAATCGATGCACTGCATTTCACTGCCTTAAATTGTAGATTCTTATTCAGTTTTATCTATTTTACCTTTTTTTTCCCCTAAAGACTGCCATGCTGTTCCTCATTGAGTCTTTGGGACCACCAAAATCTCATCACCATCTCGTATGCTGTAGGAATGAAGTGCTCGAGCTCCATATTTCATCTCCTGAGGCTCTAGTGCGTAACCCAACTGTCGGTCGATATAATACACCCGTATCTTGTTTGGAGGTAGCTGAACGATGCCTCTCAACTGTTTCTTTAGGTCTGCCACAGTCTGATCCAATCTGAGCTCTAGAGCCTCTGCCTGGTCCCCAAAATGCACTTGTACCTGGACATCGCAGAGAGGGCTCAAATCCACCTCTGCTAGTGGTGCAAGGCGGCCATAGCGTGCAACCAGAGTGTGGTATCTGAAAAGAGTAGACAACAGGGAAAGGAAAACCACATGAACACAGTCCACGCTATTTGGGATAGATTATGTCAAATCCACACAAAAACATGTATATGAATCGCATGTTCACTCATATTACAGTGGTTTAAATACTTTAACTGATACATGATGATTTGGACAAATACAGGTGGTGTGCTGATTCATGGAGGTATATTTCAGACCTTGCTCTTAACCCTCGGTTTCAAGGGCTAAGGGATAGGTATAGAGGAAGGGCTAAGGAGTAGGAGAGAGAGAAATGGAACTCAGCCTTAGTCCTTCCCCTTCATTGTGTTGGTTTGAGGAGTTAAGGGTTTAAGGGCTAGGGGTGAATGGAAAAGAAAAACAAATGAAGAGGCGCACAATGCAAAAAAGTAATCACTTACCTGCAAACACATGCAAGGAGAAGTAAATATGCTTATGAATCAATAGTGCTTTGGCATCAAGAAAACGGCCTCGATTCATCTCCGTCCATTGAACCTGTTTGTTAATTTCTTATAAAGAGCTAGTGCATTATGGAATTCATTTTGTGCCACATACACGCACGTAATTTCAGCTAAAACAAAAGCAAATTAATTGATTACAAAGTAAAAAAAAAACAGCTTGAAAACAAAAATGACCCTAAAAATCATAAAAATTGTTCTGTTTCAAGCTTCGGTGTTGTTTCTCAGAGTTTTGATTACGCTTTCAGCATCTTTTGCTTTCTAATTTTTCGTTTGTGGTCCTGAAAGTTACGTTTGTCATTCCGGCACCAACCTTTCATGGGGGCAGGGATTACAGTGGTTCGCCCTCATTGGCTAGTACGGTTTTGATTGGCAGCTCAATAAACCGGGTGTACATGCGTTCGCTGCTTTTTTCACCAGTAATTTTAAAGATTGCATATTTGTGAATGAATGCATATTTATCAGCTCATCTAACAAAACAACTCTTTTATTTTACTTTAAGCTAGAATGACGGCGTTTGTAATAAAATAATACTGGATTCACTTGAAACAAGACGTTTATTTCGAAACACAACCAACCCAAATCATTTGTTTTACCTTCCGCATGAATGACTACAGATGTCAACAAAAATGTCTCACATTCAAAAACGTTAAGGAAAGCTTTGATGGAGCAACATTATTGTGTTGTTCATTTCGGTAAATCTCTTACATTTCAGCCTGCAACACAAACCTCAAAAAAAGAGAACACATCAATCATGTAAAAACCCTTATTATAGACGCGTACAGCAGCCCACAATATTCTTAAATTTACCTTTAAATCCTCAAAAATCAATTTTGATCATCGGAGAAACATCTTTTCACGGCTTCAACATGTTCAATGTAGAACATTTCTAGTCAAACAAGCGTAGTTTTAATTTATTGGTTCTTTATTTTATATTCACTCTCAACACAGACACAACTTCGTTTCCTTGACAACATCCAGTATCAGTGACAACTGCCACCTGCTGGACAAACGCTGTCCTGAGAAAACCAAATACTGTAATATCAATTTCTCCACATGAAGCTTAAGGAAATGAACAGATTTCAAGCAACACGGGGCGGTTGGTGTTTTCCATCTTGAATAGTCTCCCTCGATTCGTGTAAAAAGTGATTTAGTTTTACTCTTATGATGATAATATACGAGCGACGTTGTATTGAATAAGCGCTGAATTCCTTTCGTCAGTTCTGGGATCTTCAATGTGATGCCTAAACGCGAACGCTTGTACGTCAAAACCATACTAGCCAATGAGGGTGAACCACTGTTATCCCCGCCCCCATGGAAGGTTTGTGCCGGAATCACAAACGCAACTATCAGTATCACAAACGAGCAATTAGAAAGCAAAGGCGAAGATGCTGAGAGCGTAATCAAAACTCTGAAGCTTCAGACGGAACAAACAAAAAATGGAGTGTATCTAAAATCAAAGTCGATTTTTATGGTAATTACTTGATTATGTTTGTATTCAGGGTGATTATTTTTTCCTTTGTAATCAATTTATTTGTGTTCGTTCTTGCTGAAATTATGTGCGTTTTTTTGCCACAAAATAAATTCCATAATGCATTAGTGAACTCTGGTTCATGCTACTGTGGTCTGATTGCAGTGGATTTAATTTTCTCTGAGCATGAACTTATTGCACCAAACTATTGCTGCCGTCTATGATATCAATGCTGGAAGCTTACATTCAGCAAAAGAACAGCATCTAATGTTACCACGCCAGAGAAGTAGCAAACCCTACACCACGAAAGCCATCAACCCCTCCACTGTAGCTTGACGTGCACCTTCCATGAATTGTACCTTTACACATGTAGACAGGGACTGTAAGCTCTGTGATTGGTCAGTTTAGTAGTTAAGCATTTCTGGTGTTTCGTCATAGGAGTACCGTCACATGCCCTGCGATGGACTTGCGACCTGTCCAGGGTGTACCCCCGCCTCTCGCCCAATGTGTGCTGGAGATAGGCACCGGCAGACCACAAAAGGGAATAAGCGGGTTCTCAATGTTCTCAAGCTCCAACTCAGTCAGTTTCAGTCGCCACTGGTGGTAACTGCGACAAAACAGAATGTGAGAAAAAAAGACACGCATGCCATCACATTCCGCACAGAAGGTATAAGTATAAACCCAGCTTAAAACTAGTGCAGAGACTTTTACATTAATGCATTTGGCACGTGCTTTTATTCAAAGTGCCTTACTTTTTTTTTTAAATGAATGAACACATTTTTTTGTCAGTTCTTGCTTTCTCTGGGATGAAAACAAAAGTAGGATGTACTGCGTGGGTCACAAGATCAGAAGCTAAATAAGCTGAAGGAACATGATGTCACTTCCTCTTTCTTGCTGGTTCATAGAAGTGAGGTAAGGTAATTGTAAAAACCTCATACTCTGTCTCGAGAGGTTCTTTGGGATTTCACAACACCTCGCTTCACCTCTTTGTTCTGGTAGTAGCTGAAAAAGTCTCTATCTTTTATACCCAGTCAACAACCTTCACCTTAGATCCCCTCTGATCTGCTCCACGGCTCACAGGATGACAGAGAAAGAGGATGCAGCCCTTTTGTGATCTCTTTTAGGCTTACTTGTTAGTTCTAGTTTTCTTGTGAGGGTTTTGTTAATAAACGATGTATCTGACTCTAGTTGCATTTGGGCTCTGATTACGGTTTAGCAGTTTTCAATTGAAAAAAAAAAAAGTAAATTTAAAACAGACTAAAAACACTTTGAACCAAGTCTGAACACTTATTGTAGTGATGCGCCAGCGGGCTGGTATTGGACAAAGCAGAGGAAGATGTATGGATGACTGTTTTGCATTTAGCTACTGGTTTGGCTGTTTACACAAGCACAGGTCTAAAGCCATGAGAAAGTTCTCGCTACCTTATTTAACCCCACTTCTTTTCCGTCTTGGAGAAGGATTGTGGGAAAGATAAGAGCAGATTGACAGGAACAATTAAATAAAATCACCACAAAAAAGTCTTTCACCTTCAGAGGGGTACAGTAACCGCCACAGCCAATCAAAGTAATTTACCTAGCCTGTCCTGGAAAGCCTCCCCACAAAGCAAAGTCTGCGGCTGGGTAGGTGCCTGTGGCTCCCTGCCTCCGCTGTGGGAATACTGCCCCTTCTATACAAAATGCCACTCTGTCTGAGAGAAAGAGCAGTTTCGCTCAAGGGTTTCATTTAGTTCGACGAGACTCCTTAAATGAAGGCGAGGGGCGTTTGCTGTGATAACATGCTGCCTTGGATTCCACAAACAGTGCTTAGATCAGTCTCTGAGATGGGACCTGGACAGTCGCCTGCGTGCAGTGCACCAGGTTCACAGAAGAGCCGTGTAGTGCGTCTGGTGAAGATAGCACAATTGTTGATGGCCACTAAAAGAACTTGCCTTCAAGTTCAAGCAGATAACATGTGCACGGTCACCCTTATGTAAAAAACAAAAACAAAATCACTAACAAGACTATACTTGTAAAAAAAATAAATAAATAAATAAAAATAATAATAATAATAAAAATAAATAAATTGTGGATTACTTTTAAGGATTTTTTTTCATTTCTAACGAACCAAGCATACGCTTTACAGTGAGTGTAACCCTAAATGAACCTGAGGTTGGTGCAGATTGAAAAGGCACAACAGAGATCCAGAATCGCAGCTTTTGTTTGGATTCTACAAAACCGCAGCATACGTTACCCAGTCTTTGGTATCAGATACCAAACCAGTTGGAAAATACCCTAGCATAGTTCCTACTACATTGTTCCAAGAATTGATCTTCAAACAGTGAAATTATTGATTTTAAGCATTGCCTACGCATTGTATACTTGGCGTGATTACCTACCGGGAATGTATGTCCCTCATCTCTGCCCTCGGCTTCATTACTTAATGGCAGTGAAAATGTGAGTGGCCATACGAATGTGATATTTATTAAAAGATGGCGCATTGTCTGTATGACGTTGCACTGCCACACCATGGACATAGGCATGATGTATATACCCTGGTGATTTTGGCCCGATAAAATCCACAACAAAACTGACACAAAAGGGTTTGAGTGGCTGGTGTTGAGATACTGGAGGAAAATGTGCAGTCATCAGCTGCACATTGGACATTACTCGACATTCCAACATGAAAACAGTCCAAAATGTCTAGGTTATCTACGTAACTCCAACTCCCATTCCCTGGGGTTGGGAACCCTATATAAATGATCATGCTCAAGGTCTTTCCACACAGGGTCCTGAGGTACATCCACTGGTTTATAATTGCGGTCCTAGAGTCTTCCAGTTGAAAGTAGCAATCAACGATCCGAAGTGACTGGCCCTGAGGGCCTTGAGTCTCGACTCAAGAAGAGCAGATGATGTCAAAGATGATGGGAGCTTTGTGTGTTCCAACTACAACTCCAGGATCACTGTAGCTAACTCGAGAGAGTTTATGTGCCAACGTGATGCATGTCTGGTACAGGGACTCCCTTTGGAAACCGCACACAGCATCCCATCCTGTCAGGGTCCCACCAGTAGGAATGCCTGAACGAAGGAAGGCCATGGCTCTCCAGACTCTCAGGTCTCATCTGTCAGAGACACAAACACTGAGACTAGAGGGTCCTGTCTATTCTTGGACAGGAAGTTAGATCTTTCCGGATGTAGGAGAGGCCTCTTACCCTTTGCCTGCTTCCTGATTGTGGAGACCTTCAACACAGAGTAATCCACGGACACACCAAAGAGGCCACCTGGGCCGATCTTCGGGAACCATCTCTTAGCTGTCCCATCAACTAGAGTGGTGAAGGGAGAGGAGCTTGACCCTCTAGCTAACAGGGAGCCTCAGTGGTTCATGAGCTCATCAACCACCTCAGGGAGGTAAGGCACTGGAAGTATTTTTGTAACGTTTCTTTGCGTCGCCCAAGACACCAAACAGACACCAAACTCACCAAGCTGCAGTACGGTGGCTTCGTTATCTGGGGCTCACGAAGCTACACTGAGCGCAAGGTAAGGCAACCGTCTAAAACTTTTCAGCTTTAGCGTCGAAGTTTGAGACAGACTCACTTCACTTCTAGGAAAACGCAGAATGAGGTTTTACTGGGCTTATAATACCCAGCTGAGAGCTAATCACCTGCACATTCACAATGATTACGTGCATCACTGGCTTTTTAAAATGGCAGACTCACACAGTCTCAAGGATCGTTCCAGTCAGTCGACTCTTCGACACACGCCAACACCAGGCCAAGTCTACAAAGTGGAGGTTCTGGAGTGGCCATCTTCTGGCCTCAATATCATTGAACAACTCAAACATGCAGTTTATGCAAGACAACACGAGAATTTACTAGAATTGTTTTTTGCCAAGAAGAATGGGCTGCTTTTCCAACAGAGAAGATGAAGAACCTCATTGACAACTACCCCAAGAGATTTCAGGCGGTCATTGGTGTTAAAGGGGGAATACAAAATATTAAAAGCTGGGGTGTGTAAAGTTTTGATCAGGGTCATATGGAATGTTTCTGTTGATTTCTGATTTAAAAAGAGCAAACACAGGTTGTTTGACAATAATTGGCTTCACCAAACCCTACACCATAAGTTCTTGTGTCATTCATGTCTTCTGAAAAATGCATGGCCAAGAAATCAACAATTTTTGCCAAAGTATGTAAGCTTATGAGCATAATAACTTTTTAAATCACCCAAAAGTGTACAATCCTTAAATGTAAATGTCGTTATCTCTTTAAATCATTATCTCTGCAGCAAACACTTACTGGAACTTGTATACACTAGAGTTTAAAACCTTCAATCTTGATATCTTTAGCATCGACAAAGCATCTCTGTGAAGGATGCTAAAAAGGCCGGTTAGCCATCCACTTATCTTCTTGAATTTCTCCATTCCACTAAGAGTGATACACTTTAATTGTTCCTAACCATCTCCCTTATAACATCTTCATTCTCATGTATGGGCCGTGCTGTCCTTCACACTAAGAATGTCACTAAGGTCCTGCCTCTTACAGCTCTTTGCTTTATTTCATACCCTGCTCCTATCATCCGTGTCTTTGCTTCCACCCCTCCACTATCATTCATCCCAGTAAGGATCAGTGTGCTCAGGACCAGGATACTATTAGTTACTTACCCACTTATTTACCTGCACACTATAGTCCAGCCAGTGTTTCACACATCTGTTAAATGAAGGGTGACTGAATTGAGATGGTTATTCCAACATTTGTACATTAGTACTGAAAGTCAGAAACCTACAAGAGGGTTTAAACTAAATGTGTTTAGGGTCATCTAGAAAATCGAGATGCAGAGACAGGTTTGAATTACATTAGCCTGCACTCAAATCTCAATATCTCTTCAGCATTGTAAAGATAACAGTCCCATGTATACTTATACTTTAGGTTTATGTCTAAGCAACCGTAAATGTGACTAATGTTACTGTGGGATCACTTTGAAAGTCTCTCAGAGGGTTCTATCCATTACGCTATGCTTGGTATCAGAATCTCTGCACAGGTTATGTCTCATGCAGTCAAGGAGAACCTATTCCTCAAAAGGTGTGACTGAGGTTGAGGAGCAAAGTTTCTTTCAGAGTCTCTTTCTCTACTTTTCTGAATTTTCCCACAGTTTAACTGCAGAGTCCAAAACCTAAGCTCTGATTTGTGGCAAGCTGGAAGGGGGAAAAGCAGGCTGAGTTCAAAAAGAAGGCAACGTTTAACTAGAGTTTATCTTGAGATATCTGGAGTTTTCCACCTACTTCTGCACCTGGCCATTAACCTTCCTGAGCCAAGCTTCATCTCAGCCTCATCCCTCTGGGAAAACGGTTTTGCCTCCAGAGAAACAGAGAAAGGGACAGAGAAAGAAACAGAAAGGGTCTGGATGGAAAAGAGGTCAGAAATGAGTCAGCGTTCTTGGGTTTACTTTACATAATAATCGAACAGGAAGGCTCTGAAGAGTTGGAACAAAGAAAACCAATTAAAAGGTGGTTAAGAAACAGCCAACCCTTAGAATCAGAGGATTTTATAGTATTTTTGAAATCAATAAAAATGAATGATGCATCTCATTAAAGAAACTACACTATGATATTCTCCATCATTCATTCATTCATTCATTTATTTGCTTCCCGTTTAATCCCTTTCGGGGTCACAGGGGTCTGCTGGTGTCTATCTCCAGCTCTTATCGGGGGAGAGGTGGGGGTACAGGTCGCCTGTTCATTCAGATTCTCCCTCATAAACAGTAAAAAGATATGGACTTTGCAACACCTCCTCCTAACACTGTGCCATTCGAAACCAATATGAGCAGTTTAGGGCTCTGACATGGCAGACAGGGTGAAGCTGCACTTGCTGTGAAGAAATGTAATAGATGAAATGGGTGGAATCATGGTGGATTTGTCATCTTGAAAGGATAAACAAGCGAGATTGTAAATACTGAATCATTAGAATCATTAGTTCTCATTATTTATAGTGTAGCTGTTAATCATAGATCTCAAACTGGCCACTGTACATTTCTACACCCTATTTAAAACACTGTGGGGAAAATGAAATACTCCATGGTACTCCATTCCACCATGATAATCAATATCATTTTTCAGTGGTATTACAACACAGGGTGTCTCGCTGGTGACCTTCCTGGAAGGAATTTGCATGTTCTCCCCGTGGTTGCGTGGGTTTCCTCTGATTTCCCCCTAAAACATGTGCTTAGGTTAATAGAATAATCAAAAATTCCCCTTTAGGTGTGACTGTGTGTTGCCCTACTGGCGACCTGTGCAGGGTGTACCCCCGCCTTTCGCCCAATGTGCACTGGAGATAGGCACCGGCAGACCCCCGTGACCCCAAAAGGGAATAAGCGGGTTGGAAAATGAATGAATATCAAATATTTTATGTTTTTACATTGATAATCTGGAGACAGGGGTAAGTGGATGCTAAGACAGAAAGAAGCAGAAGTTAGAGGCTATGTCACGCAAACTTTTATCAGCTACATGCAGCAGAAATAGCTGTTCAAAAACATAAAACTAATCCTTCCATTTCTAAAAGAATCCTTTAGATTAATCGTAGCCACAAATTTAGTCATATGCCTTTTCTGGTGTAAAAACACTGATGCCGGTTTGGCTCTAAATAAAAGCTATAGAGAACCGTACAGTTCATGAACCAAATCACATAAAACTGGCACAGAATGTTGTCCGCAAGAACAAATACAGTAATTCTCCATATGGCATACTTTCGATCGGCATATTTCGTTGAATTAGACATTGGTTGAGCAGCGCTTTGTTTTTCTATTTAAAGAAAATATAACATCTTATGTCACACTGTTGTTAGTTGCTGTTTGCTATTATTACATTAAATGAAATAAATCTAGTAGTTGTACACCAATACGTTTATGCACATAGTCAGTATATGACTCAGTTTATTTTTATAAGAGATTTAAATTACATAAATCACATTGAGATGCACTTTTTACTGAGCCATATTTGCATTCTAGAAACTCTGCATTTTACATTCCAACCTCCAGGAACAAGAGTTCCGGAACTTCTTGTCCACTTAAAGCACTGCATCATCTTAATTCACTCATAAAACTTTTTTTTTTTTTTTTCAAATATTTGCAAAGTTTAGAGTTTGGACTGTGTGCGTGCAAATGGGCACCATTGTTTCTAACATCGTTTGGCTCTAAATGAGATGCAGACACAATAACTGTGAAAGAGAAAGTTCTGGTGAAAGATTTTCTGTTTTCGGTACCATCTCAGAGAGGCTGAAAATCTCTCACCAGAATGCTCCCCTTCCCAGTTCCTGGCTGGGGGAATTCTCTTCGAGTTCCAATCTAGAGAGCAGAGTCTCTCACAGCTTTTAAAAGGTAACTAAAACTCTCTTTTCTGAGAGCATTTGCAAACATAAAAAGCCTCTGAATGAATTCTGAATCAGCTGGAACCTCTTCTTCTTTAGCTTAACCTTGTAAAAACTGCTTGTTGTGTTTTCTCCCTGAACTGATCCAACAATTTTACCAATTACCCAGAGTCTGAGAGATATTCTAGAACACAAGCCATAATGTCTCCATCATTCATCACACTAAACACGAGAAAATGAGTAGGGACATCATTCCATTCCCTTTTGACAAAATCCTCTCAATAACTCAATCCCCCAAAGCCAAATGAAATGGGGGAACAACTAGAGAGAGAGGGGGATGTAAGGAGGGGAAGAACGAATAAAGCTGCCACCTTGTGTATCGATTTTCTGATTGGAGTATTCCAGTACAAAGGCTTCTTTGAGGAGGGAGAGAGTGGACACATTGTCTCCCAAAGGTTAGAATCACCGGCTGGAAGCTGAGGCTTGCCGCAGTCACTGAAAAAGTCCGGCGTACACTCAGAGAGGTTAAGTGGATTGGGGTTTGTTAAAATGTGGGGGATCTGCTTTCCATGAAATTTACTAGGAATGATTCGACAAAATATCTCTTTCTACATCCTTTCCCATAAAAAGCAATCCACAAAATATCTGCATGATTACTGTAGCCTAGAACGTTTGGAACCTTAGTGGGTGGTCTTCCTGACATGTCAGATGAAAAGCAAAATTATATAAACAACTACAAGATAGAGGAATTACCATCTTTTAAATATTTTCGTTAACCCTTTAAGCACAGGCGATCCCATTTGCATATACATTTTTAAATGGTGGTAAAACTGGAACCACAACAGATAGAGCAATAATTCTGACGTCATCTTCCCAGGACTTTTACCCCAGTAAAAACTTTTGGCTTAGACTCCCTCAATCTGTATCTAAATCTCTCCTAAACATCCCATAATATCCCTTTTGCAGTCTGTGAGGGGCTTCAGGCCCAAAAATCCACACAGGGGGGAAGAAAGTGCAGGAAAAGTGATAAATGCAGTCCCTGCATGTGTGAGGCATGTGAAGTGCATCAGGAACTATCACCAGTCCTCCCACAGCTCCTGACTGCAGTATAATACTTCCGCATCCATACTCACGAGCGAAACTACAGAGCTCAGCTGCCGTTTCTCACACATTGAACGTAATAGTCTCGCATTTGAGTGATCTCTCACGCTACAAACCCGATTTCTCACGCTAAAATACATTTTCAAGATGTGAAATGGGCACAGCTAATATTTTATCTGCGATCTGTTTCTTGAGCCTGATGTGACGCTTGTGCCGGATAGCCAGTGGAAAAAGAAGGAGCTTCAAGACGAGCACATCATCCCAAACTCAAACCTTTATTTTTAGCCTCCTTCAGCGTCACAAAACGAAAGTAAACAATAAACAACAGGGTAGCGGTCCCAGGGGAAGAGCAGCACACACACTCGTCTCTCCCTCTCCGTCTCTCCCTCTCCTCGCACACACTGAGGGTTTGGGGCGGAGCTCTTAAAGGGCAACATACATACAAATACAATGTGGTACATATACCTAGCAGTGGACGTTACACTTACATTAAGGAGTAGTTACATTTATTTTACATTAAAACAATTATTAATTAATTATTAAATAATTTTTATTTTACATCTGAGGGTGCCCAGATTCTTTTAAAGGTTTAACCTCTTAAGCCCTGAGGCCTATTTTCCGAAAATCCTATACTTTTACTTTTTAAGGCATTTCTCAGCTTTTACAAGGCCTAAACTGCAAATCTTGGTATCAAAATGAAGATAGGTTCTTGGGGAGTGGTGTGGATGAGTTAATTTGACAGTCAAGAACACTGGGTAAGAGTAAATGATGTTGGAATGGCCAAAAAATGAACTCTGCCAAAAAAAAACCTACATGTTTCCTCCAATATCTCCTTATTTTACTTATAACGAAGCAAATAAACACAATCAATTGTAACCACTACATGTCAAGAACATCTGTAGCAAGTTTGGTGTTCATACTACAAGAAACTAATATTCTGTAAAGGTTTTGATTGAACAAAGTTCAGGCGTAATCCATGTTGGCACAGTTTGGCACAATTTGGCACAATAATTGAAATATGGAAAAAATCTTGTCCAAAGCTTCAGCTACGTTCATAGTCTTCTTTTCTTGCTAACGGGACATGATTTCAGCAAAAAAACTCCTAAAGAAACGCTGTAAAAGGGGGGTAGAAGCTCATTTACGCCATCTTGCTGCGCTTTTGGGAACATTTCATTCACAAACGCTTTCGACGTCGAGCTTCTGCTTGTCCCTACCCCCTGACCATCTGTCCAATCCGGGAGATCTATATATCGACGGAAAGCTCTGATTCTATGGAAACCAATCAGCTCAACCATTTTGAGACTGACTGGATCGCCGACGAATCACACGACGCGTAGCGTGGAGAGACGTGCTCTTACGCACGGGGAGTCATTCCATATTTGGTGACGTAAGAGGAGCACTGGAGTAACAGAAAAAACACAAAATGGACTTTTCGCGAAGCTATCGACCGGACATAACAACAAACGGACTTTATCGCTATGGAAATAACTTTTTGTTGAAAAAACGGCAAAGGTAAGACAAGATTAACATGCTTGCTTGGTTTTCGCTGGCGTTTTTTCGTGGAACTTTCGCTCCCTGCTCTGAAATACTTCATGCAATGTTAATGAGTTGTATATCACTGGATTCAGCTGGTTGTTAGCTTTCATTTAATGTAATGGTTTGGGTGTTTCCATTTATATTGTGGATACATATCGCACATAAACAAAAACGTGGTCATGAATTATACTCCGGACATGTTGTTGTTTATTTGCATGGCGTTCGAGCTGTGGTTAACGGATATGAAATTGAATTAGATACGCTTTTAGAGGAGTTTCCGCTGAACACAACAGTATTTAATATGTGTGGGTTATTCTCAGGGTTCGTGAGCTATGAGTGAAAATGTAACGCACAAGGGGGCAAGTCCCCGGTACCGGGGACTTTCGGGCTTAAGAGGTTAAAGGTTTAAAGGGGGGCTCGACTAAAAAAGTTTGAGAACCACTGTATTATTACTAATGTGGGGGCAATGTTACTAGCTGTTATTAGTAATGTAGTGACAATGTTACTGGCTATTATTAGTAATGTAGTGACAATGTTACTGGCTATTATTAGTAATGTGGTGACAATGTTACTGGCTATTATTAGTAATGTAGTGACAATGTTACTGGCTATTATTGGTAATGTAGTGACAATTTTACTAGCTATTATTAGTAATGTAGTGACAATGTTACTGGCTATTATTACTAATGTAGTGACAATGTTACTAGCTATTATTAGTAATGTAGTGACAATGTTACTAGCTATTATTAGTAATGTAGTGACAATGTTACTGGCTATTATTAGTAATGTAGTTACAATGTTACTAGCTATTATTAGTAATGTAGTGACAATGTTACTAGCTAATATTAGTAATGTAGTGACAATGTTACTGGCTATTATTAGTAATGTAGTGACAATGTTACTAGCTATTATTAGTAATGTAGTGACAATGTTACTAGCTATTATTAGTAATGTAGTGACAATGTTACTAGCTATTATTAGTAATGTAGTGACAATGTTACTGGCTATTATTAGTAATGTAGTGACAATGTTACTGGCTAAGATTAGTAATGTAGTGACAATGTTACTGGCTAATATTAGTAATGTAGTGACAATGTTACTGGCTATTATTAGTAATGTAGTGACAATGTTACTGGCTATTATTAGTAACGTAGTGACAATGTTACGGGCTATTATTAGTAATGTGGTGACAATGTTACTAGCTATTATTAGTAATGTAGTGACAATGTTACTGGCTATTATTAGTAATGTAGTGACAATGTTACTGGCTATTATCAGGAATGTAGTGACAATGTTACTGGCTATTATTAGTAATGTAGTGACAATGTTACTAGCTATTATTAGTAATGTAGCGACAATGTTACTAGCTATTATTAGTAATGTAGTGACAATGTTACTGGCTATTATTAGTAATGTAGTGACAATGTTACTGGCTATTATTAGTAATGTAGTGACAATGGTACTGGCTAGTATCAGTAATGTAGTGACAATGTTACTGGCTATTATTAGTAATGTAGTGACAATGTTACTGGCTATTATTAGTAATGTAGTGACAATGTTACTGGCTATTATTAGTAATGTAGCGACAAAGTTACTAGCTATTATTAGTAATGTAGCGACAATGTTACTGGCTATTATTAGTAATGTAGTGACAATGTTACTGGCTATTATTAGTAATGTAGTGACAATGTTAATGGCTATTATTAGTAATGTAGTGACAATGTTAATGGCTATTATTAGTAATGTAGTGACAATGTTACTAGCTATTATTAGTAATGTAGTGACAATGTTACTGGCTATTATTAGTAATGTAGTGACAATGTTACTGGCTATTATTAGTAATGTAGTGACAATGTTACTAGCTATTATTAGTAATGTAGTGACAATGTTACTAGCTATTATTAGTAATGTAGTGACAATGTTACTGGCCATTATTAGTAATGTAGTGACAATGTTACTGGCTATTATTAGTAATGTGGTGACAATGTTACTGGCTATTATTAGTAATGTGGTGACAATGTTACTAGCTATTATTAGTAATGTAGTGACAATGTTACTGGTTATTATTAGTAATGTAGTGAATGTTACTAGCTATTATTAGTGATGTGGTGACAATGTTACTGGCTATTATTAGTAATGTAGTGACAATGTTACTAGCTATTATTAGTAATGGGGTGACAATGTTACTGGCTATTATTAGTAATGTAGTGACAATGTTACTAGCTATTATTAGTAATGTAGTGACAACGTTACTAGCTATTATTAGTAATGTAGTGACAATGTTACTGGCTATTATTAGTAATGAAGTGACAATGTTACTGGCTATTATTAGTAATGTAGTGACAATGTTACTAGCTGTTATTAGTAATGTAGTGACAATGTTACTGGCTATTATTAGTAATGTAGTGACAATGTTAC
>SRMA01026051.1:270121-295123 GCA_007224835.1 Danionella cerebrum
ATTAGTAATGTAGTGACAATGTTACTGGCTATTATTAGTAATGTAGTGACAATGTTACTAGCTATTATTAGTAATGTAGTGACAATGTTACTGGCTATTATTAGTAATGTAGTGACAATGTTACTGGCTATTATTAGTAATGTAGTGACAATGTTACTGGCTATTATTAGTAATGTAGTGACAATGTTACTAGCTATTATTAGTAATGTAGTGACAATGTTACTAGCTGTTATTAGTAATGTAGTGACAATGTTACTGGCTATTACGGTATTACTAATGTGGGGGCAATGTTGCACTGGAACAGTGATGGTGATAACGAATGGTGGACTTTAGAGTGATGAGTGGGGGCAAAGTAAAACATTACAGCCTTTTTTTTTGTTACTTTTACTGTTTACTGTCTGTTCATGTTACATGTTTGGCTGTTAACTTTTACACAGTTGATATAAAATATTTTACAACAGTATTTGGTTCAGAATCTTTTTTTTCTAGATCTTCCTCTTTTAAAATTGGGTGCGTCTTATGTGCCGGTGCGTCTAATGAGCCGAAAAATACGGTAAATGTGAGTGTATTTCAAAAGCTAATTTAATTTTATTTAGAATTATTTTGTGGGTAATTGTAGTTGACACTTTTTTCCCAGTTAATATAAATAATATATTTACATATATTATTTATTTATATTTATATATAATAATAAATTATATTATATTAATAAAAAATATATATATAATTTATTATTATTATTAAAATTGTATTGATGTATGGCACATTAAAATGCTCCAAAAAATTGGCACCACAGCAGGTAAAAATGTAAACTATGCTCTGGTGGACTTGGTTCTATGGCAGGTCATACAGGGGTAACCTACAGATTTTTGAGCAGATGGACAGTCCCTTCAAGTCACCGCCACCATGAGGGTCAAAGGAGACATAAGGTGCTTAGGTTAAGTGTTTACCTCTGTGGTAGCTCATCTTCAGGGCAGTCCAGGTGGTAACGGATGTAAAATCTTTCAGCATCCTCTCTTTCTCCTTCGGTGACAACACTCCCATTTAAAACATTCACACGAGGCAGTCTAAAAGAAAACAGCAGAGAGATTATTAAGTGTAAACCAGAAGAGATACTCAAGCCATTGAGATACTCAAGCCACAAACTGATACATCAACCACTATAGGCTTCATCAGGCTATAGGCTTGTAACATCAACCACCAACTGTGCTTCTCCTAAAGCTATCAAAACCAACCTTACAATGACAGAGACATCTGCAGAGATAAAGAGAATCAGAGAGTTGTCAGGGTACTCTCTCAGCGATAGATAACAAGTGTGTAATTTTCAATGGACAAAAATTCACACTGCTTGGGAGAGAGCTTGTGCAGCTTGGGAGGGGTGGGGGGGGGGGTGTTGCTCCTACCATGTGTTTTGTGCTTGTGGCAAAAAGGTATGTCTTCTCCATTCACTGAGTTCTTGAGAAGATGTGTGTGGTGATATAGCAAACTTAAGGTCCGGAAAATAATCAAGAATGTCTGCACTTGTTCTATGGTAACATCTTTATAGCTTGTGTTGCTAAGAGGCAAACATCACAGTCTGTGTTAGCACCCCAAACTAAAGATGGAGTCATGTGGGGCAGTTCCACACATAGAGAATTCACTATGACCTGGCGCCTGTAATTTGTTTCTATTTTAGTCATTGTTGTTGGAGTAGATAAATAACAGCTCTATTGTAAGTAAAATAATGAGCTATTTCCATTTTGCAGGAGTCCTACGAATAGTTGGACTACATGAGAACTGTACCGTGTCGTCAAATTTCGTCCCTCGCCAAACACAGAGAGTTAGGTGCTGCGGTTATGCTGCAGGAGTGCAGTTCTTTATCTCTCCTAAAATAAGCAGATGATGGAGAAGGGCAAGGGGTGGAATCTGCTAGGCAGGGGATGATAACCGGTTTCAAGGATAACAGCGGTTTCAAAGTCTGCAAGCAAATGTAAAAATGATACCGTTCCCATGATGTGTGCATTTCATCAAAGTGAAAGCGCAGGAGGCTGTTTGTGTGAGTTGCATGTGATCCACAGCCAGCGAGACTCTGCAATAGTTTAAGTTCAGGATGGCAGAAGAAGCAGACCCACATAACTATCCCCGTCATCAAAAAAGACCAAGTCATCTGTGTAAGATTGTGAATAATTATGTATATATTTATATACAATAACATTTGTGAATGTGTAAATAACACAACAGAAATCTAACAGTGTTGCAAGGAGTTTAAACCAGGGGGGTTGAGACTCTCGACCACTCACGGAATCTGCTTTGTGTTGCGAAGGTGTTAAAGCGATTACCATCCGCATCTGTGATTACTTCAATTTAACAATGGCGTCTGTCTCTGAAAGATACACCAGATTCGATTACTTCTTCTCTGAGAAACACCATATATGGTCACGTGGTCTCTCGAACATGCTGTCTGATTTAATTTCTACTAGATCCTCCCGTGGGAGTGGATTTGGATCGGGATGGTACTTTAGGAGGGACACAAGAGGAGCTTGTGGCTGTTTTTTATTGTGAGCCCGTGATCTGGAAGGCTCAGAGCTTTTTCAGATCATGTAGCCTCTGCTATTGTTTCACCTTTTTACTGTGTAACTTAGTGTTTGTTAATAAATGAGATGTTCAATCTTGTCAATAGTTGCTCTCTAATCACTTTCTAAAATAATGTTAAATTCTAAGAACTAAAGTATCACATTATGTAACAAAGGTTTAAAGGGTTCATTATAACAAGTGCTTTTCTCTAATTATTAACAATACGAAGTTTACTATAGCTTCATTCAAAGATAATGATAAAGGTAAACAATAACCTTCTTATTAAAATATGGAGTCTAGGGGTGTAACGGTTCACGGTATGTATTGAACCGTTCGGCCTGTTCGGTTCGGTACACTTGCGTACCGTTTCGGTATTCAGTATTTTTATTAAATGATATAAATCTATTATTAGCGCGATATTAAGCGCAGCGGAACAATGTTCCTAGGCGAGTTTCCGCACGGACGCTATTGAGTGACGCACAGTAGAGCTGCACGATTAACTGTGAGAAATGGCAACAGCGAAAGAGAAGCCAGAGCTTGAAGACCCTCCCACCTCACTACGGTCTCGTGTTTGAGAACACTTTGGCTTCTCTGTTAAAATACATAACGGGGATAGACGAGTGGATAAATGTAAAGTTGTATGCCGACATTGTTCCACGGAGATCGGGCAGGCAACACATCTAACATTTTCTACTGCTGGAGATATTGTCACTGCAACCAGATCTGTGCTCTCTTCAGAAAATGTGGATAGGTTAATCTATCCTATCTATCCTAACTAGATGCAGAATTTCATTTTTTATTTAAAAAAATGTGTTTTTCTTAATAAAGAGTGCAATTTATTTAAAATATCACCCAAATGTGTCACTTCTATTTATTTTATGCAAGAATTCTACTGTGTATTGGCAGCTTTTCAAAATAAAGATTATGTAAGTTCTTATTGTTTTGTACCGAACCGAACTGTCCAAGACACTGTACCGAACCGAATACGATTTTAGCGTACCGTTACACCCCTAATGGAGTCAGATAAAAGTTAAATTCAATAATTAAAGTTCCTGCAAGCTCAGAAAGACAGAACACGACTGAAAACCTTCATCCATGGTCGAAACACGTTTATGGATCAACCCATGGACCAGCCTTATATCTGCAAAATTTCTGATGGCCACGGCTTGGAAGAGGAAGGTCGACCGCGAGGCAAATAATTTTTTTAAAAGAGCTACTGCTAGAGGAGATAATGCATCCAAAATGATTCACATCTGCAGGAGCAGCTTCCAGCACGATTCGTTAAATTCAAAGTGAGTTGTTCGATTGAAGCCGTTTTAAAATGATCTTGGGCAAACATCTAAGTGACAGAGTCAGATAACGGCGCTAATAATAAACATTAGCATCAACTGCTTTCCTCTATGTTACTACACAGAGTGGGGAATAGCAGACAAATGTAAAGAACGTTACGTTTCTGTGTTTGAACAACTATTAAGTTCAGGTGAAACCACGTCTTTGCTTTGAAGCTTCCTGCCACATTAACATCTTCTGAAAACTAAAAACAACCAGTGATCAGCTCATGTCATCAAATACTGCTCGAAAATCAAATTCGAAAGCACAGAAAGAGCGTTTGATAGATCACGGGTCAATATGATCGTGATAATCGCTCTTGCGGTGCTTTGATATCATAAAACGATCGGTGGCTTCAGGTCAAACACACCGCGCTAAAATGAACATTTATTTCAGAGCATTATTTTGATATTTTTTAGCAGAACTGTTTGTTTCTACACATACAAAATAAATGATGTAATTAGTTGTTTTAGTTAAATCTGGTAAATAACTAAATTACCACATCACATCTATTTTTAAAAGTACACTCATTAAAAGATAAAAAGATCAGAAAACAAGAGAAGTTTTAGATTTAGCTCAAAATGATGATGTCTTTATTTTTGTTGTAGCTTCAGCAGCAAAGGAGAGTAAACCGTGCGCGACATTCTTTATAGCAAAAGGCACGACACACAACAAGTGACTGAAATTTAATTTATTTAAGAAATTTCAGTTACTGCGATGAACTGCCAACCGGTCCAGGGTGTACCCCCGCCTTACGCCCTAAGTGAGCTGGAGATGAGCACCAGCACACCCCCGTGACCCCAAAAGGGAATAAGAGAGTATTGAAGATGAGTAATTATTTTTTCACGAGTTTCATAATATAAAATATACTGTGTAAAGATGGGGAAAAAATTGTTGTTTTTGTTCCCAGACATTAAAATATAATGATACCGTGGTATTTTTATCCAAGTTATTATAACCGTCAGAATCTTATACCGACCCCCTGCCTAGAATCTACTTCATAACATTATTAAAAACCAGTCACACCGTGACATTCTAAATCCAACAATTTATTAAAGTTTGTTAAAGCAGAAGCACATTCACATAAGCATGTGCTGGAGAAACTCATCAGAGGAACTTGTTGCAAGCGAGCGCAGGGAGCTCATTGTGCAGTACGAGGTTGAATATAGTTTCCTGAAATCCGCTGGAGTCTTCTGAACTTTTACTGATCCATCGACAGTGATCTCTCTATAAGGCTCTACGGGTCAGAGACTAACAATGAAGTTTTCACGATGGTGAATGAGTAACTGCGCCATCAGCTCCTCAAGGTGCGCGTGACAATCGCTCTTTACACTGAACTCACACTCCTCTTGTTAAAAAAACAAAGTTATGATTTCCCCTGGGAATCTCTCACGTTTCCACCATTTAGGAACCACTGCCTCAGAGCATTTCGTTTTTATTAATTCAGTTTGGCTGATAAACCACTTTTCTTTATGTTTGTTAGCCAAGTGTTTTGTAAGTGTTCTTTTACTTAATATTGATTTGTTTGAGTCGTCTTCACACATGGGACAACAACACGCAACTCTTTTTCACCATCAAGCCTTGCGCATCATCTCTCTTCAATGTAGTCCCTTGATCTTAGGATGTCGTTAATGATCACTTGGATTCTGTGTTACAACAGTGCCTAACGCTTGAAATTTCAGGTCTTTTTACCATTTTTCACTACTTTATAATTACATTACGCAATAATTCCACAACAATCCTGAAAATGTACAAAAGTACAACTCCGAAATAACAGATATATGAAACAACTTAGAACTATATGCACACTATAATCACATGAGAGCTTTAAAGTATCAATTTAACTCCATATAGTTCATATTTAATTTGCGTCTTTAAGAATGTAAAAAGATGTAAAGTAATTTGATCCTACATTAAAATAGAGTTTTAATACTAAATAGCTTTTAAACTTTACTAACTGCACACTCAAACATAAATATCAGAGGTATCAATAAGGACAGCGGGATTTGATGGTGAGATCATACAGTGAGATAAATGCTGTTGTGCAACATGTTCTACTTTGCTGTTTTGTAACTCACTGTGCCACAATCAGACAGCGTCTCTCCTGATCGGTGTAGGGCTGCAGTAAAGGAATTCCCAACACTCTGACCTCCTGAAGGTTTGGGAAGAAATTCAGCTTCTCAATGTCCTCCCATTGACTTAGACCTGAAAATATAAGTAACAGAGCCCTTTAGCTTTTCTCACAAAAATCCCTATAGTTCACTCGTGTAAATGAAAACAAAGACAATGCAGCCTGGTGGATTACTAAATGATCTAACAGAACAGTAATCATTTTCACTCATTTATGTGTCACTATTGTACTGGAAATAGAGAAAAATAGCCAATCCGATGAACAATCGACCTAAACTCAAGAGAACTCGTGGGATTGTCACATGGTCGACTTAACCTGTAAAACATTCATTCTTAAACAAGCTAACAATAGCAACTAACATTAGAGTCTGTGTCAGCACTCCAAGCTAAAGGGGTTTATTATTGGGAAAGTATTATGATTTTTAGTGTATTTTTTGTCTAACACCTTAATTTACTTTAGAATAGACAGGAAGTGAAGCTGGCGAAAGACCATGTGGGTCAGGAATCAAACTCAACCAAAGACAAGCAGTACGGATGGAAAGGAGCCCTTCTTGTGATTCAGCACCTGAGTTGTGAAGGTTGATGCTGCGGAGATTGGGGAAGAGTCTCGGTAGCGAGTCTTCAGGTTCAAGGATCGACGAGAGAGTGTTGTTTGCTAGAATAAGAGACACCATGCCTGGATACATGAGGCCCAGCTTGCGCACCTCCACCCAATCCTGCAGCTGGTTATCTGTGATATGCAGCAGACGCAGAGACGGGCAGGGTACAGACGACAGGCTCACACTCTCATACTCGTTCAAACACAGAAATAGCTCCTCCAGCCTAGAGAAAAACAATGAAAAGGAAACAAATGGTCAGTTAAATAATCTAATAAACTAATTAGACATTACTTTAGATACAATTTGAAAGATTTTTAGATTTAATACCTGAAATGTATGTGCATTTTGTGTTGGTGCTAAAGCAGGTATGTACTACTGTTAATTAAGTACCGGTAAATAATTGAAACACAAGAAATCTGTAAATGGCCCTCACAATCACTATCAGAAAAATCTGGCTACAGCCAAGTGGAAATGTTTAAGATTTTGTGCTTAGTCTGCTGCACTTCCCGATATTATCGAGCTTAAATACCAAAGTGCCACCTCGTCTTTGTCAAACAGTGCCCTCTATCTAATTAGAGAGTTACATTCCCATTTATGGTAAGAGTTGGGGGTTTGGGAAAAGTCGGGTTCGGGCTCAACAATTGTCAGAGCAGTCTTGTGGCAGATATTTTCACACTGAAGGACTGCCTGGAGCATCCAGTCGTAGCTGAATTCACACTGCTTAACAAATCAGTGACAGAATCCCAGACAATTTAGTCACGTGTGCCCGATGGAAGACTTAGTAGTATAAAAATATGTTTTTAATTCATTTAATGGGTCCAAACAATCTGAAAAGAAGCCACCTTTGTAACGAAACCACTGTTTATGTTGCCGTCAATGGCTTTGGCTGCTGGTCATGGTAAGAGTTGTTTCCAGTCAGAACCCATTTCAAAGTGCCTGACTGTAACTTGCAGACAGCTCCAGATATTTAGCACGCCAAATACCAGCCTGTGACAGCCCTGCAACTCTCGCACAAGATGCAACTTACCCTATCCGACATCTTGTGCGTAAAATGTGTTCTTTCCTTGTTTCTGGTTTGTGGTAGGTGCATTTATTTGCGGGTGTACTTCATGACGTTTGTTTCCATGCTGTTGATTCCATTCTTTTTGCCATTTCGTTAGGATAAGATTATTTGATTTCTGCTTCAGATCTGTTGGTGGAATTGGTAAATTGGAGATCCTTTCCAGGTTAGCAAACTTCGCGACCTGGTCTTTTTTTTCATTTACAATAAGTCTTGTATGTCCAGGTATCCAGCAGAATAATATCTGAAATCAGTTTTGTTGATTACCTTGTTCCATGATAGATGTGATTGCTGGGTGACACAATCTCATATTCCTTCTAAGCAGGCCTTGGAATCTGAGAACACAATAAACTTTTGTTGATCAGATCTTTCTATATATTCTAATGCCAGTAGGAGAGGATGGGCCTCTGCAGAGAAACCGGAGCGGTTTTGCGGGAGTTTAATGGCTTTTTGTTTCCTTACAGTGAGGAGTGCGGCAGTCACTAGGTTTCCTATTTTTAATCTATCTGTAAAACTTGGCGTAAGGGTGGGGTATACCTACCTCTCTGATGGTATATTAAAAGTAACAAGATTTTGGATGGGTGTCCATCTTTTTGCAGTTTGCCAGTTCCAGGTTTATAGGAATTTTCCTTATGGTCCAAGGACTGATGAGAAAGAATTTGTTCTGCTTCAGGTTGCAGTGTTCCACCTTTAGTGAGGTGAGGTATGACTTGATGCGTAGTCCGATTGGTTTGATGGATTCTGGACTCTCTTTTGAGTTTTAAAAAGCTGACCATAGGAGGGGGAGAAAGTAGGATGGAATTCTGGGTTAGAGGTGTCTATCTTAAGTTCTAGAATGTACTGGCATGCCAGCTTCGTCCTTCTGATGCTTAGAGGAGGTTCATGGGCTTCAGACTTTCTATGGGTGATGTTATAAAGGCTGTAAGGAAAACTCTAAGTCCAATGTGATGGATGACATCTAGAGATTTAAGGTAGGATTTTCTTGCTGCACCAAAGATGATACTACCACAAGAGTCTGATAAGGACTGGATAGTCAGCACTCCATTGAGTTCTTGCCAGGACTTTAATGATATTTAAGGTCTACATGGCTTTAATGTGTGGGATAACTGTCATCTTGTTATCCCAAAGGATTCCTTGAAACTTTGTTTCCTTGACAACCTTGATGGGTTCATTTTCCAGTGTTAGCTGTGGGTCCAGGTTGGAAGCAGAAGTGGATTGCAACGGTTTGGGCTTAAGAAAATTTAAACTCATTGGTCAATGCCCAGTTGTTGGTTTTATTTATCTTTATTTGCAGTTTTTCTTCGATGGTGACCATGTCTTTCCCTTTGTAGACTATGCAGAATACTAGGGTCAATGATCTTTCCAATGCTGTTTATCAGGAACAGAGTCACCGATAAGATGCTTACCTGGGGTATTCCTTGTCCCTGAATCCCTTTGTTTGCCCAAGTGCTTCCCACTCATACTTGAAAGTTCCTATTAGAGAGGAAGTTGGCTATAAAAACAGGCATATTTCTCCTAAGCCCTAGTTGGTGGAGGTCTTTAAGATGCTGTATCTCCATGTTGTGTCATAGGTTTTCTCCAGGTCGAAAATGACTGCTTTCTTTCTCTCTTTCTTAAGCAGAGAAGGTGTTCTGTGGAGCCTCTTCCTTTCCTGAAACCAGATTGCCGGTCGTCAATGAGATGATCGGTTTCTAGTTTCCATACCATTCGATTATTAATCATCCCAAGGCTTGAAAGTGCAATGGCCCTAGAATGATGAAGGAGAATGACGGGAGGTGTTTTAGGAATTTCTAGTGACTCTGTCAGGGCCCGGGGAGATATTATGACTGGCTTTTAATGAAGTTATAGAAAGCATTTAGATGCTGTTATTTTTCTGTAAAAAGTCTTTTTCTGTTACTTTTTCGTTTGTGGTGCCAAATGTTATGCACATGCATAATTTTGTTTAAGTAATTATTGCACATTTTCCATAAATCATATAAGCTTTATATTTTTATTTTCCAGCTTCATGTTCCAGAAATTGAAATCTTAAACTTCCTAATGTGGTTTGATCTCCAGGTGGGACATTTTGCAAAAACATCTTGCCAACAACCAAACAAATTTCAGCAGTATCTGCACAAAAAACTTGTAGCCAATCAGCAGAAAAGTGAGAGGGAGTGCAACAGAATCTGTTACTACATATAACGTTATACAATTATAAATAAAGCAATGACACTTACTTGTGTTACTGTAAGTCTCTGAGCCTGCAACTGCTCAAAGTCATTGGTTTCCAAGAAATTATTCCGATCTCTGACTTGACCTATTGTTCTTGAACCTGGTCTTCCATATGAAACAAAACTAAACCATTCACAGTACAACACACAGTTCTAGCAAAACACATTCCACTACACCATAGTAACAAACATTGCTTTCACTTATTGAGGACACAACCAAATCCATCATTATCTGGGTTTAAGTGTCACCAACGTATGTGTTGGGCACAGCTGTTAAATTTGAGGTGAGGTCCAGTTCCTGAGTTTGTTTATAAATCAGATCTAGACATTGTCTCAAAGTAATCCCCTAACCTTGCTAATCCATTATGCTCTGGCCTATAGTGACCTCTGTGTGAACGGATTATGATTAAAGTATGGATTATGATGAATCTAAACACACACAAAAACTGTTTGAAAAAACTGTTACAACTATTTCTTACTAGTTCTAGTTCAAAGGTTAACAAATCTGAAGAAAGTCATATGCTTGAGTTTAGTCATCTACATGAAGAAAGTTTAAAATAATCTAATTAGCTTTCTGTTCCTTTGTAGCTGTTTATAAATGCTAATCAAAGATAAAATGTTCCAAAATCCGCCATACTCACTCTGGGATCTCTCGAGTCAGAGTATGCACCATGTTCCAGGTGACGTGTGTGTTGTTGAGTACAAGGCGGCGGAGGCCTGAGAATGCTTCAGCAAATCCTGGATCCATACTTGACTCTCTGAGAGGATTCATACTCAGGTTGAGAAAGTCTAGGTTAGGGATGTTAAATAAGATCTTGCTTATCTACAGAAATGAGAAAAAAAAGAAGGGAAGAGGTGAAAAAAAAATCCAACCAGTTTTTCTAGATGAGATTTTTTCCGATTGTCTACAGTTGTCTTCTTTTAGTATTTTATGCACTTGGCAGATGTTTCAATCAAGACCAACTTACACGTAGAGTAATGAATACATTGGTCAGTTCTTGCTTTTCGAACTTTACATTATTAGTAAAAATTTTCATTAAATGTGTGTTTACTTTAACTTGAGGAAATATTTAGTGCTGCTTCATCTGCCATCGCTACTTGGATTTTCTATTTCATTTATCTGGGCCGAAACTGAGGCACTCAGTGTTCCCAGCATCTCTGAAAACTTGATTGGATGAGCCGAACAACAAATCACTGCATATAAACAATTCTTTCTCAGCTGGAGAAATACACTCCAAATGCTGTAATCATTAATTAGCCCTTTTTAAAGAGTCTTTTAAAAAACAAAAGTACGAATGAAGATCAACAGAGCAAGGACATTTTCACAATAGTTCTTGTAATATTTTTTTTTTCTTCAGTAGAAAGTCAGATTTCTTTCATTTTGCAAGAATAAAATTAGTTATAAAATTATATTAACTATACATTTTAAAGTGCTATGTTTCCCATCTGGATTAAATTTTGGTTTACAGGTGGTAAATATATTGTTTATAGTTACGTACTTTGAAATTAAAATTAAAACATCAACAGGAATTCCCGGACCCGTGGTAAGGTGGACGGTACGCTGGACATATATTTGCTAATTCATCTGATAGACACAAATAGAAGGCTCCCCTTACCTCTCCCCAGTCTTTCAACTGATTGTGTGAGAGATCAAGCTCGACCACATGAGCACAGAAAGTGGCCACCTCCTCCTCATCCCCAGCCTCTGTGATCCCACAACCATCCAGAACCAGAATTCTGGGAAGATTGAGTCGATCTAACACACACATACAGATTGGACTTTAAAAATGTTTACTGATTGCAAATGATTTAACCTATAGAAAGATCCTATTACTGCCATAGGACTTTTGAAACATTCAAGCTGTGTACATCTTGGAATTGGGGGGGATTTAAAACATATTTAGTAATAGCGATGTGTTTTTCTAACAACAGAGTAGTGTGAACAGGATTTGGGGACATAAATATCACTGACCTTTGACCGGAGAACCTTGGGGACTGGTGCGGATCACAACACCAACTCCTGGTCCACGGCAGTATGGGAAGTTTTCTGGGCTATACTTCTCACTGATCACCTGCACTAATGTGCGCCCTTCGATCTCTTCAGACTCCATCTCTCCTCTCCAATTCATGCAGCTTAAACATAATAGTAATCATCATTAATTTAACAAATTGTACATTTTCTACACTTAAAACCTGACAATCTCAAAGTAAATGTTACCCACATAAGGTCTACTCACATTTGATTTGGTGGTCAATCAGAAGAAAATCAACAATGAGCCTTATATTCAACCCGAATCCCCTGATGGTTTGGACCTACTGCATCCAGGAAGGGTTTTCCTAACCTGTGGCCTGCCAGGTCAAGGCTAAGACCATTCCACAACCCCTCACTCAAAAAAGAACCAGAGTGGAAGAGTAGAGAGAAAGGGACAATTGATATAATGCACATGTCACATGGAAAGCTTGTGGTTAAAGAACAATCACTGTTTTATTCCTTTGATGATGCCTAAATGAGGTAACACAAGCATGGGTATGGAAAAGACTGTCCTTGAAATCAGATCTACTAAGGTATTATCCGAGTGCCATATGCTGCTGTTTGACAGAGGAGCACAGAGAGAACTCCAGTGGTGCAGAAAGACACACAGACACTCTTTTGCGATGGCAGATGAATCAGTTAAAGCAAAGAGTTTCCTTTCAGTCGTTTCTGGAGATATATTGACGGTGGGAAACTGTTTGATTGGGAACAAATCCCCTGGGAGTGACCTGGATCCGCCATCTTACAAAGGGCAAATGGATTTGAGGGTGTATCTGATTAGCAATCAGCCGGGTATTTAAACCGAGCTGACCTGTTTGATTTGCAGTTTTGACATCATTCCGTCCATTTTTCACGACGCGATGAGCAAAAACCAGCATTAATCCTGGCTGCGTGGGATTATCTCGTCAAAAGACGGACACAAGAAATGTCTTGAATACCTGTGCTGCTCTTTTCCAGAGTGAGTGGTTGCAAACGAAAGGTACAGGAGATCCTATTTATAACGAGAATGAGGCAAACCCTTGCGTCATCCCCATTACATCCAGCATGCGCTCTGTCTGGACTACGGGTGAAACTGGTAGTGCTTCGGCATTACATGGTACCTTCCTTGTATGATCATGTTGTACCGGGACTCCGTTCCACTCGTATGCTCAGTTTCATTCTTCCCCGAGATGTAGCAGCTAAATGGAAACTCAGTGATTCAACAGGTGTAGTGGTGCTTCTGTGCCCCGACAGTGTTGCCGCCTGGCGGTCTCGCCTGTGCTTTTCTTTTCAAAAGCTACAAAGTTTTCATCAGCCCTGATGTCTCTTGAGCACTGTGTGCAGTCTCTGGACATGTCTGTGTACCCAGGTGGCCTCTTTAGTCTCACCATCGATGACTTCGCATCAAAGGTCTCCATGGTTAGCAAGCAAGGTCTGGGCATGGTTACGCGTTGCCACACTCGCTTTGAACCCCCTCCGCGTTCTTGCTACCAAAGAGTGCCTCGTTCCTGCTAGAGGAGATCACTGCCATTGAAAAAAGGGGCAGTCAAGCCAGTTCCACCAGCCAACATCGAACATGGGTGTTACAGCTCATAACTCCTGGTTCCCAAGAATTTAAACGGGTTGCGATCGATCCAGGTTGGGAGCAGGGGTGCGCTCCTTCTGGTCACATGCTCGCTTAAACGAGGACAGCAGAACGCTTTCCAGTGTTGGCGAAATTCCCACATAATAGGAATTTTCAAGGGTATAGGGGAAGAAGGAGCACCCATACAGATTTCAGACTTTGTAGCTGACCTCTATTAGAGTTTAGTGACAGCCTGTATGGAAGAGCCTCAGGCATTAAAAAGGGATCCCAGTCAGTTGGTTTCCAGTGAATACATCTCTGGAAATGACTGAAAGGGAATGTCTAGGTTACCTTTGAAGGGGGAAATGGAGACGTATTTTCTCTTTCCATGCCTTAGAGGTCACAGATCTGAGGTGTTGAGAGGGAAGTGGGTTCCCTCAATCAATTTGCTCTTTGTAAGATGGCAGACCTAGATCACTCCCGGGGGAACTGTTCCCAATCAGTCGATTTCCTGATGTTAATACATCTCCGTTCTCTCCTTCCCACCCATTTAAGAATGGGTGAATCAAGATGGCTTCAGCTATGCAAAAATAAATGCAAAGTTAAAACATAAACAATTTTCGACTTGCTATCTTTAGTTGCTATGGAGGAGTCAGTGACATCATACAAAGTTCTCCATGCCAATATGAGTGATGTAAATCAACCCCATGTCTCTTTGATTTTCTTTAACTGAGAAAGTAATATAACCTCATTGGTTGCTATGGTAAACAGTCTGGTTGTTGTGGTGAGGTCAGTGACGTAGTTTAATGCTCCCTTTGACACTATAGGATATATAAACCAACCCCCAATTCTTTATCATTAAATGTGTTACTTTTATTAACATAGACAAAGGCAAATGAAGTTTACTTGTAGAACATTTTATACACATGGGTAATTCAAAAAATATGCTACAAATATGTTAAAACAGTGAAAATAGATGTTTTCATTGGCGTTTCTCATTTTATTGAAATAACCATTGTTTGTCAGTAGTAAATATTTAACCCCTTCTTGAGCCTGGTGTTCAAATACTTTTGCACAGTGGTTTGTATGTTCTTGCACAGGTGAGGTTACTTTGAGGTTTCTATGAGGTTCTCATTCTCAGTTTCCCAGAATTCTCAGCAATATCCCAGCATTCTCAGTAGATACATCAAATACATTTTAATGCTGTATCGATCTCGCCTGAATAAATGGCTTACTAGGTAGAGTAATACCTGAAGAAGGTGTTGGGTGTTGACCATGTTTGGAACGATCTAGAGTTCCTTCGAAAACTGTGTGCGTGTTACCTTGCTGCTCTAAAGAAAAGGATAGTGTTTTTTTTTTATTCGCTGCATTTTGTTAATTGACAAAGATAAATGATTAAACACTTCCATTTTTGAAAGAATTCTTTATTTGCAGCATGTGATTTACATGTATGGTTTGAAAAGCCATTGAAAGGGCATGACTCCCCTACAGTACCTTCTCTTTCCGGAGCGAAACGTTGGATAGTTGATTTGCTGTATTGACAGAGAAAACGGTAAACTTGGCTCGACTTGTTTAAAAATAATCCTCGGGTCAGGAGCCTCGGGCGCTCGTGTAAACGCGCTCAACAGCTGTGTTCTGTGCATTGACGAGCTGTTGAAATTCAAACGAACCGCTGCCATGACAACGGGTTGTTTTGGATTCACGCTGTTCGATCACATTTTACGACCCAGCGAGAGCAAGACTGAAACTTCTCCATTATCTATTTATTTCGTCGAGACAACGTTTCAAGTATTTAAAAAAAAGTATTTGCCGAAATTCCGAACACCGCGATAAGACAAATATAGAAACAGCGCACAAGGACAGCGTAGATAAACAGTGCTGTGCAGGACGAATTATTTAATCTATCGCAAAAAATCTGCCATAATATAATAAGTCTTGAGGCGATGTCGTTTAAACACACGACATATGGCTCGAATGGCACGCGATAACTGAATAAGACATCGCTTAACATTACATTGTGAATAAATTTATTTCCTTTTTAAAGCTATAGCTGTTGTTTTTACTTTTAAAAGAAGAGAGAAATGCCTAGACCCGTGTGGTTATTTCGTGTGCATTGTAATGCGCTTACCATTTGGACGGGATGAGGAAAGGTCTTTGCTTGTTTTTGTTCCGTTGACAGACGTGTTTTGAACGTGAAGCAGTCACTTCCTACCAGAGCAACATAAACACGGCTCCAGGACAGAGGGGGCAGCACAGAACAACTGTCGCATGAGTCGAGCGACTGAGAAGGCTCCGCAGAACAATCGTGGGCGTGTCTAAACACAATGACGAGGTTCTAGCGCTGGTGACTGTTTTTAAAGTAGTCAATCAAAAGAGATGATTCTTAGTGATCCCCTCCTACCAACGAACTCTCCGCCTGACGTTAAAGAAGCAAACCTTGTGCTGGAGATGAGAACACCTCGCTGTTCTGCACGGAAACAGGAACGCCTCATTCTGCGGAGCTAACTTCGGTGGAAATTTAACAAGGAAAGTTTTAGCTATGGTTTTAAACAACCCTTTTGACACAAAAGTAAAATTTAACAAGAAATATGTCAATTTAACATAGACCAAACATGGAAGTTAACAGCAATGTATATAACCCAATACCTGGAAAATACATTTGTTAAATAAATTCAGTAATTTTGCAACCCGCTTGTTCCCTTTCTGTGTCACGGGGAAGCAATGGACAGATCGCCAGTCCATCGCCGAATAATAAAACATCATGTTGTTTATTCACAGTTAATTCAGTCTATAGACGTCAAAATTACTCATATGACAATTAGTTAAAGGCGATAAGTAATAGTTCTGCATGGAGTAACTGCAACCTCCAAGTCACGTTGACTAGTACTCAACTGATGTGTCGTTCAAGAACGATTCGTTCTTTTTGAATCCATTTCAATCCATTTTTGGATCCTTTTATTTTGAGAGCTCATGAATAATATTTTTATATTTTCTTTTGAATCTGATCATGGCAAATGAGATTGAGTTTCTTTTAAGAAACATTGCGAACGGGAAGAAATTAAAAATATATATATTTAGGCCAATTTGAGTTGGATACAATTTTTTGAAAAAGAAAAGAAATTTACATGTGAATAGTTGTGACGTTGAGAAATGTTTTTTTTCTCTCATTTTTTTATTTGATGTTTCACATGGCATCGATCCCCTTGTTTGTTTTATGTCTGTCTGTCCTATATGTGTGTGCTTGAGCCTGTGTGTGTGTGTGTGTGTGTGTGTGTGTGTGTATGTGTATACAGTGCATCTGGAAAGTATTCATAGAGCTTCACTTTTTCCACGTTTTTTATGTTACTTACAACCTTATTCCATATTGGATTAAACTCATTTTATTTCCTCAAAATTCTACACACAATACCCCATAATGACAATGTGGAAAAAGATTTTTTGAAATTGTTGCAAATTTATATAAAAAAAAAAAATACAAAACCTGAAAAATCACATGTACATAAGTATTCACACCTTTGCTCAATACTTTTGCAGTAATTACAGCCTCAAGTCTTTTTGAATTCAGGAATTGGAATTTTTGCCCATTCCTCTGTGCAGTAGCTCTCAAGCTCTATCAGGTTGGAATGGCAGCGACGGTGTACGGCATTTTCAGATCTCTCCAGAGGTGTTCGATAGGATTTAGGTCTGTGCTCTGGCTGGGCCACTCAAGGACATTCACAGAGCTGTTGTGAAGCCACTTCATTGATATTTAGGCGGTGTGCTTTGGGTCATTGTCCTGCTGGAAGATGAACCATTGCCTTAGGCTGAGGTCAAGAGGACTCTGAAGCAGGTTTTCATTCAGGATGTCTCTGAATATTGCTGCATTCATCTTTCCATCTATCCTGACTTCCAGTTCCTGCTGCTGTAAAACATCCCCACAGCATAATGGTGCCACCACCATGCTTCACTGTAGGGATGTGTTACAGCCGTGTCGTAATGTGGGAACCAAGGGTCGTAGGACTGGATTGAGGTCAAGGATGAGGAGAGTAGATTGCAAAACACCGTGTTTATTGTGCCACCAAAGGATGTAAAACAAACCAAACAAATAAAAATATATACAAAATAAACACTGTAGCTACAAACAAAAACCTAATGCACTTGGGCAAAAAAATCCTTACTGCTAAACTGGGGTCAGCTAAATCTCACTAGTAGCAGCAGTAGATGAGCTCCGCAGGAAACTCAGTCCTAGCTCTTAACAGAGCTGTTGTCCTTCAAGGCAGCATTATCTGCATGGTGTTCACTCCAAAGTTCTACAGGAGCTCTCCGATGTCCTCCCGCTTGCCTGGGTGCCCCTGAATGTTTGAATGAGCTCTCTTTTAAAGGAGAGCTCAGGTTGGAACAATCCAACAGCAGGTAAATATAAATCAAACAAACAACTCAAACAAATCATATAAATGCTGAAATTAACTGCATACAAATCATTACAAAATATTCAATGAAACTCTAAACTCAAGTACAAATTAAACCATTCAATTAAACTCCTTTTGTGCCAATTTCCAGGTCCCACCATCTTGATGTCCCCTGCTGAAATGGCAAACGGTTCAGCCCAATCAAGGGAGCATGAAACACACCTGTTCGCAATAAACTATTTGAAAACCGTCTCTGGCTTCTCATCATTGACGTTTAACTCTTGCATTTACTTTTAAAATAAATAAATAAATATAATAGTGATGGGCTAAGCTTAGCTCCATCACAAGCCGGCTCACAAACTGCAACAAAAGAGGAGCACAGACACACTTTGAACCAAAGAATATTTATTTGTATAAATAAAATAAAGAAAATAGGCCTAATTAAAGGAGGATAAGCCTGTCGAAGGTCAGCCGATGAAACCGCATTCCCTGGCTCATCGTTACACGCTGCCACCTGGAATGCCAGGTATACCGCGGATCAAATCCTGGCCAGACCTCGACACACTGCCTGGAGAATGACGCTTCCGCTCAGATCAGCTGGCATCTTCCTATGTTGTCCCCAAATGACCGTCAGGTGCATCAGCCACTCCCCTTCAGCTGGCACCTATACGATGATCAATGTGACACCCAGGACGTGACGTCACCGTGCAACCACTAATCCAGGACATCACAGGATGGTATTAGCCTGGTGATGAGCGGTGCCTGGTTTTCTCCAAACGTAACGCCTGGCATTCACTCCAAAGAGTTAAATTTTAGTCTCATCAGACCAGAGAGTTTTGTTTCTTGTGGTCTGAGAGTCCTTCAGATGCCTTTTGGCAAATACCAGGCAGACTGCTGTGTGCCCTTTACCAAGGAGTGGCTACCGTCTGGCCACTCTACCATACAGGCCTGATTGGTGGATTGCTGCACAGATGGTTGTCCTTCTAGAAGGTTCTCCTCTCTCCACAGAGGAACGCTGGAGCTCAGACAGAGTGACCCTCGGGTTATTGATCACCTCCCTGACTAAGGCCCTTCTCCCCCGATCACTCAGCTTAGTGGTTACAAACATCTTCCACTTACGGATGATGAAGGCCACGGTGCTCATTGGAACTTTCAAAGCAGCAGAATTTTTCCGTAACCTTCCCCAGCCTTGTGCCTCGAGACAACTCTGTCTTGGAGGTCTACAGACAATTCCTTTGTCTTCATGCTTGGTTTGTGCTTTGACATGCACTGTCAAGCCTGCGACCTTATATAGTATAGGTGTCTGAATCTACTACAGGTGAACTCCAATGAATCTGCTGAAACATCTCAAGAATGATCAGTGGAAACAGAACGTACCTGAGAAAAGACGAAAGCCAGAGGGTGGAAAAATGGTAGAAAGTAGCGATGGCATGGAAAGAACATCGGATCAAAATGGAGAAATAATCCACAATGGAAAATACATCGAAAGACAGTATGTTAGCGACTGGGATGAAAGCGGACAGGAAATGGAGGAAGGAAATAGGAGAAGAGAAACTTTTTTGATGAGACAATGCTAATCAAACGTAATTGACAACACGTGGAAAAAAAGGACAAGATCACAATCCACATTAATTGAGAACTCAGACAACGAGACAACAAAAAAACAAAAACCAGCCGATGAAGTCAAGTACAAAGTTTTCATAAAACTAAAAGATGAGGGAGGAAGTTTTTCAAAATGGAACCCAATCAAATTAACAAAGTGCATCAAAAAATTAGTTGGGGAAGTTAAAGAAATGGGAATATTGAGAGACGGACAGTTGATTATACTCTGTAAAGACAAAAAACTACAAGAAAAGGCAATCAAAATTCAAAAAATTTATTGAAATAGAAACATGCTCAATGGCAAGAGACAAGAGATATGTAAGAGGTGTAATTTCAGGAATCCCAACAGGAGTAACAACAGATGAAATCAAAAACAACATGATAGGAGGGAAAATAAGTGAACGACTAAAAACCAATAGAAATGGGGAAAGGTGTGATAGTCTTTCAGTTATGCTGCAGTTTGAGGAACAGTCTCTACCTAACAAAGTCTTTATGGGGTACTTTAGCTACAACGTTAAACCTTAGATACCGCCACCTCTTAGGTGTTACAAGTGTCAAAAGTTTGGACATTCAGCTTCAATATGCAATGGAAAACTCAAATGTCCAAGATGTAGTGGAAACCATGAGTATGGTAAATGCAGTGAAAACGCAGAAAAGTTTAGGAAGAGGTAAAAAATGACAGCAAAAATCTTACAGTGGAATGCAAGAAGCTTAATAGCTAAAAATAAGCCAAAATTATATGTCTTCAAGAAACATGGTTAAAATCTAAATTGAAATTTGTACTAAAGGGTTCTTATCAGACGAGATAGGAAAGAAGGGAACGGTGGAGGTCTAGCAACATGCATAGAGGAATCCTGTTCATATAATGTAGTAGAAATAAATGAAAATCATGAATCAATGATAGTAAAAGTATCGATAGGACACAACGAATTAAATATTATAAACTACTACAACCCAGAAAAAAAAATTTATAAACAGATATTAAATCACAGGCAAAAGGGAAATCAATATGGTGTGGAGATTTTAATGCACATAATACATTGTGGGGAAGTGAGAAAACTGATAAATATAGAGATATAATTGAAGAATTTCTAGCAGAAAAACAATTAGTATGCTTAAAGGATGGAAGAGGAACTAGATATGATTGTAACAGAAATAAAAGCTCAGCTGTAGATTTAACATTAGCAACTAATAATATAGAAGAAATTCAAAGCTGGGATGTAGAAGATTCTGGTTTTGGGCAGCGATCATTTCCCAATTATTATTCAATTAGGAATAAAAGAAAATAGTAAGAGCGGAAATAAATTTAGGTGGAAATTTGAGAAAACTAATTGGAATCTATGTAGTTATATTATGTAAAGAGAATTCAGAAAAGAAATAGTAGAAGAAGAAGTTTTGAAATTAAGTTAATAACAAATACTATAATTAGAGTAGCAGAAGAAGCAATACCAAAAAGCAAAAACAGGAAGGGGAAAAAAGTGTGCCATGGTGGAACAAGGAATGTAGTGAGGCAATAAAACAAAGAAATAAAGATTTAAAAAATTAAAAACGAATCACACAATTACTACTTAACTACAAAAGAAGTCAAGCAAAAGTAAGGAAAACAATAAGATGGTCAAAAAGAAGCTATTGAAGAGAGTTCTGTAATAAAATTGGTAGAGAAACAAATATAGATCAAATTTGGAGGGTAATCAGGAAAATGAAAGGAATAGAAAAAACAAATAAAATGGCAGCACTAAAATGGAAAGATAAAATACTAAAAGAAGATCTAGAAAAAGCAGAAATATTAGTGGAAATATTTAAAGAAACTCATAGTACAAAAAATATAACAGGGGAAAGAGGGAAACTGTAGAGGAAAATAGAAATTTAGGGCAAAAGTATACTGAAAATATAGATATTAACATGCCATTTACAAGACATGAATTAGATACGGCACTAGACAATAATAAAAATACCATCCCAGGGGTTGATGGAATCTATAAATCCATGATAGCTAAACTAGGTGATAATGCATTAAGCACGATATTAAAGTTATTCAATAAAATATTGGAGATGATGGAATGGAAACATGCAATTATTATCACCATCAAGAAATCACGAAAAAGATTTAACAGAGCCAAATAGTTACAGGCCAATGGCGCTAACATCACAACTAGGGAAAGTCATGGAAAAAATGGTCACAAAAACAATAGAATACTATGTTGAAACAAACAGGAAAATAAAACCTTACCAAAATGGATTTAGAAAAGGGAAAAGCACCAGAAATTCATTTATACGTCTTGAAAACGAAATTAGAAAGGCTCAAACGAATAAAGAAGTAGTGGTAGCTGTTTGCTCTGATGTGGAAAAAGCTTACGATATGCTATGGAGAGAAGGTTTAATAATAAAACTGAAAAAATAGGAATAGAAGGAAAAATCTTAAACTGGTTTGAAAATTTCTTAACAAGCAGAACAATACAGGTGAAAGTAGATCAAGCTCTCTCCAAAAAACATATAGGATTGAGGACATAGAACAATCAAACATAGGGATATCTTTGTATTCGGATGATGGAGCAATATGGATTAGAGGAAGAAATATTAAATTTATTGACAATAAAATGCAACAAACAATAAGCAAAACTGAAAAATGGACAAAGAAATGGGGCTTTAAATTATCAATAAGTAAAACTCAACTTATACGATTAGTTTACAATTACATTAAAACACGTCACAGAAATAAAATTCCTGGAAATAATATTCGATGAGAACCTAACCTGGCAAAAATATATAGAATATGTTAATAATGAAACCTCAATTAGATTATGGTTGCTTAGCATATGTCTATATATGTCTGCTGCAGAATTGAACTTAAAGAAACTAGAAGCAGAGCAGACAAAAGCGCTCAGGTTAAGCTGTGGACCCATCATGTCATCCCCAATAGCAGCAATTCAAATAGAAACAGGAGAGATGCCTTTAAGAAGAATAAAAGTAATGATGAACTACTGGGTAAAAATACAAGGTCAAGATGATGATCAAGCTTTAAAAAAGATACTCAAAAACTGTTGGGAATATAATCAAACTAATTTCTATCATTTAGGTTGGTTAGGAAACAAAATGTGACTAAATAAATATGAGCATAGTGGTAAACACTTAAGAGATAAAAAACCACCATGGCATACACAAATAATTAGAATTAACTTAAACCTAATTGAACAACTAAAGGGTATTGAACATAAAAGTCAAAAAGCTTCTTACACACTAAACTACATTGATGAACTCTATAAAAATAAAATACAAATATTTACTGATGGTTCAAAACACCCCAACACTGGGAAAACAGGAGTAGTGGCGGTAATTCCAAAAGATAAAATTATAATGAAAGAAAGAACAACCGACAATCTTAGTGTTTTTACGACAGAATTACTAGCAATTCAAACAGCACTCACCTGGATCAACAAAAACAAAATAAAGAATGCTCTCATTTGTTCAGATAGTTCATCTGCTCTGCTGAGTATAACAGCAAGGAAATCAGAGGGAAGACAAGACATAGTTAATGGAATAACAAATAAACTAGAAGAATTGGAAAGGAAAGATTTAATAGTTCAATTTTTATGGATTCCTGCTCATGTGGGGATAGAGGGAAATGAAGAGGCAGATGCAGCAGCCAAGCAAGCCGTTAAAATAAAGAAGGTAACAGCAAACATTCCTCTAAGTAAAAATGAGGCAAAAAGTATAATAAATAAAAGTATAATTGAAATGTGGCACGAACAATGGAATGAAGGTGAAACTGGAAGAGATCTTTATAAAATACAGGAAAAGATAAAAGAAAGACAATTTATTTTAAGAAAGAGAAAAGAAGAAACAATTTTAACAAGGTTAAGAATAGGACACACCAGATTAAATCACCATCAATTTAAAAATAGGAAATCACCCAACAGGAAAATGTGAAAGTTGCGGAGAGCAGGAATCGATTGAACGTGTGATTATGAAATGCAAAACCTATGAAGAGGAGAGAAAAGGTCTAATGGAAGAGGTAAAAAATGTTTAAAATAGAACCATGTACAATTGTGTCACAATCTGTCCTTTCAAGTGCTATCACTAGATGTCGCCAAAGTGTTGTTTTCTTTCTGTCTGTCATCTGTTCCTCATTTAACACTGTGTATTTAAGAAGCTCTTTTTGTTCTGTTCTTTGCTTGGTGATTAACGTGAGAGACTTGAATTTTTGTGAGTACTCTATTGGTGAATTCTGGCATTTCGTTTTTCTCCCTTGGAGTGATTTTTGTTTGTTCCTGATTCTTAAATATCATTGATTTAAAGCTTGAAAACTTTATCCACATTTTTTGTTGTGGAGCTGTGTTTTTGGAAACTAAATAAATCCTCCATTTAACCAGAGAGACTTTTTGTTGGTTGCCTCATTTTGAATACCATCCTCAAGACCCGAGTTCGAGCCCCGGCTCTGACAATATGAGAAGGTGCTCGCTGCAGAGCCAAATGGGAGGAGCTAGAGCTGTATGGCACGGTAAGACATCTGAACTGTACTTTAAAGATAAACGGAACTTTGAGATGTATACAAAATCTAAAGCTTACATGAAGGTTGATGAAGTCTATCTAAAATTACAGCCAATAATACATTTAAATTTACAATATATTAATATAAAAAAAAATACAACCAGCCTCTTGGAAATCATACATTCACATTTACATACAAAAATGGGCAGATTACATAAATTAGTTATTTTTGTTTTACATAAAAAACGTAATTTTTATTATTATTATTATTATTATTATCTATTACATTGATTAATCAGATTATTCAGATTAGTTCACAAATAACCCACAGATTAATGTGGTGGACAAACATTAAAGCAGGATGCACAGATAGTACGCTTTCACATTGCCTACTTATCAAATATTTACATAAGTATTCACATCGGGACATGGAATTGTACACATTGTATGACAATAAAGCATTATTAAAAAAGTATTTACGTAATTTTGTAATTTCACAGAAACGATACTGACTATGCTTAAAATCATCAATCATAAACATTACCAATATTAGACAAAATATCTATGCCAGCATCTTGCGCAACACAAACATTTACTTTCATTACGGTTGAACCCGCACTAACATTAACAGCCACTTGGTGCCTCGTCAAGCCCCGCCCACTAGATCCAGCGAGGGGGAGCTAGAGCTCCAGTCCCATTTGGCTCTGCAGCGAGCACCACTTGGACAATATTGACACTATTAAAAGATGCTAGAACTTACAAAAGTATTTTGGTCTTTCTTAAAAGAACTAAAACTGAAAAACTGATTACCGAATATAGGTGGGTGTCCGTACATCATTTTTTAGACACGTACATTTAGTATAGATTGGTAATATTTGTCGATAGGTTTTTTTTTGTTTTTTTTTTTTTTGTTTTTTCTCTCTTCACCCGTTAAGAGACAAATGTCCCAACTACATCCCAGATGGTGGCGGTAATGCACCAAAAGAAAGGATGCAAACTGCCATGAAGAAGAAGAAGAAGAAGAAGAAGAAGAAGAAGAAGAAGAAGAAGAAGAAGAAGAAGAAGAAG
>SRMA01026051.1:295143-340572 GCA_007224835.1 Danionella cerebrum
AAGCTTATGATAAATAATAGTCTCATTAACAGTCAAAGTAGAGTAAATGAAGAAATACAGTATTTCTATAGCAACCTCTTCTTCTTCTTCTCCTTTCGGCTGTTCCCAGTTTAGGGGTCGCCACAGCGAATCATCCGTTTCCACCTAAATCTGTCCTCAGTATCCTCTACTCTTGCACCAACTAACTTCATGTCCTCTTTCAGCACATCCATATATCTCGCCTTTGGCCTTCCTCTTGACCTCTTTCCTGGCAGCTCCATCTCCAGCATCCTTCTTCCAATATAACCACTATCCCTCCTCTGCACATGTCCAAACCATCTCAACCTGGCCTCTCTGACTTTGTCTCCAAAATAACCAACCTGAGCTGTCCCTCTGATGTGCTCATTCCTAATCTTGTCCATCCTCGTCACTCCTAAACTGAACTCAACATCCTCATCTCTGCTACTTCCATCTCTGCCTCTTGTCTCTTCCTCACTGCCACAGTCTCCAACCCATACATCATAGCTGGTCTCACTACTGTTCTGTACACCTTCCTTTGATTCTAGCTGACACTCTTTTGTCACACAACACCCCTGACACTTTTCTCCACCCACTCCAACCTGCCTGCACTCGTCTCTTCACCTCTTTTCCACACTCCCCGTCACACTGGACTGTTGACCCCAAATACCTAAACTCCTGCACCTTCTTGACCTCAGCCCCCTGTAACCTCACTGTTCTATTTCCCTCCCTCTCGTTCAAACACATGTATTCTGTCTTACTGCGACTGACTTTCATTCCTCTTCTTTCTAGAGCTGACCTCCAACTTTCCAGGTTTTCCTCCACCTGCTCTCTGCTCTCACTACAGATCACAATGTCATCTGCAAACATCATTGTCCATGGAGATTCCTGCCTGACCTCATCTGTCAACCTGTCCATCACCATAGCAAACAAGAACGGACTCAAAGCTGATCCTTGATGTAGCCCTACCTCCACCTTGAACTCCTTTGTCTGACCTACAGCACATCTCACTGCTGTCTTACTTCTCTCATACATATCCTGAACTACTCTGGCGTACTTCTCTGCCACTCCTGACATCCTCATACAGGACCAAAGCTCCTCTCTCAGCACCCTGTCATACGCTTTTTCTAAATCCACAAAGACGCAGTGCAGCTCCTTCTGACCATCTCTGTACTTCTCCATTAACATTCTCAGAGCAAAATAAATAATCTAAATATAGCGCCAGGCGTGGATAATTTGCGTGCACTAATGCACTTTCATGGCACACATATTTAAACCAGAACAGTGGTGCTCAGGTTATGGCTTGGGTTTTTCTACACTTAACTGCGCATGCGCAGTATGTCTACTATGATTGGCCACTTGTGTTTTTCTGCCTGAAGATCAAAAGAGAGATACATTTAAACTAAAAAGATATAATTTGTTTATCATATTAAACTTTGTGAAACATCAGAATGAAACTAAAGGAATAACACAATGTGATTTAGAATAATGAAGAAGGGAATTTACAACAATAAAGAATTTAATATGTGTTTGGTTATTCATGCAATTGAGAAATAAAATGGTTTGGATGTCAGCATGTCCTTGACAAATGTTAACTGTAGACAGCAAGTGGTATACATACTAATAATATCATTTAATCGATAACCGTATTTAAAGCATTCAATTTGACTTGATGTGTGAATTCTGATTGTTTTGGGTATTGTTTGGAAAGGGGAGGAATATGAACTTGTTTTTCTTTATGAAAATGTTTTTTTCAATGTTAAACATTTTATAGAGTGTGACACATTTTTCACACACATTGATGAAGGTTCTTTTTGAAGGTTCATTGATTATTTAATGATTACAATTTTTTTGATTGTCATATAAAAAATGGGGGAATATGTGATAGAAAATTGGAAACATTGCATATAATTGATAATAATGTTATTCAGTTCCGCTAAAAATATGATGTACTGGTGTGTCTCTGTGACTCATGGAATGACGTGCTTCCTGTGGGAAGACCCCATATAAGCAGTCTCTCCTGGCCTAGGGGTCTCTCTTTTTTGGACGATGTAACATAACAGGATAAAGAGCTGCTCTGAAGCCCTTCAGGGCCCGAGGTGACTGAAATGCTTTTCTGATTATGCTAATGCATCAATAAACCTTTTTCCTTTCTGTTCATACCATCCCGTCTCTTGAGTCTTAAATATTAACGCGATAATGTATTAATTCTGTAACAATTGTTATCCCAGGGAAACCAGTAACTGACAAAAAGGTGTTCATTCATTCAAATGTAAGTCGCTTTGGATAAAAGCGTCTACCAAATGCATAAATGCAAATATATTCTGCATTAAATCAGCTCTGGAACCTCAACAAAATATTACTTCCTGCACCATTTTTAAAAGTTTTAATTGCTGGGGCACACCTAAAGTGAGTTTAGATCTACATAAACTCACTTATGTACAGCTAAAGTAGCTGTAGATTAGACTACTTGATGTTGATTGTTTTATTACATTTTATCTTTGATTCAGTTCAAAATTGGGAATTTGATTTCTTTTGCATAGCGTATAAAACCTATGCAATAGAACACATGTGTCAAACTCAAGGCCAACTGGCCAGATGTGGCCCGCCATGGAATTTACTGTGGGACTCGAGAGCTTAAAAATTTTTGTCTTAAAAAAAAAAATAAAAAAACGTAAAAAAAAAAACTACATTTCCCACAATACCTTTAGCCGCAACAGTGTTTTCGCATCCATACTAACGAGTGAAACTGCAGAGCTGCCAACTCTCACACATTGAACGTAAGACTCACGCATTTGAGTGATCTCTCATGCCACACCTCCAGTTTCTCACGCTAAAATAAATTTTAAGATGTGAAATGGACACAGCTAATAGTTATCTGTGATCTGTTTCTTGAGCCTGATGATAAAAGATGATGATCAATATGCATCGTCTTCAGTCTGTGAGGAGTTTTTTTTTTCCGCTAAACAAATTACAAAAATGCTATTTTTCTTTGTTCACTTGGACAGTTTCATCCTTCATTAAATTGGCTTGAGTTGATTTTAATTTTTTTTTTATCATTGCAAGTAAATTTGCCAGATTATAGAAAGGTCATCCTTGCAACACACATTGCATATGTACAGAGAGGACCTGGTTTCAAGTGTTGCTCGCTGCAGAGCCAAATGGGCCCTCGCTGGAGCTCTAGCTCCCCCTCGCTGGATCTAGTGGGCGGGGCTTGACGCGCTATCAAGCGCCACCAAGTGGCTGTTAATGTTAGTGCGAGTTCAACCTTAATGGAAGTAAATGCTTGTGTTGATGCGCAAGATAATATTTTGTCTAATATTGGTAATGATTATGATTGATGATTTTAAGCATAGTCAGTATCGTTTCTGTGAAATTACAAAATTACGTAAATACTTTTTTAATAATGCTTTATTGTCATACAATGTGTACAATTCCATGTCCCGATGTGAATACTTATGTAAATATTTGATAAGTAGGCAATGTGAAAGCTTACTATCTGTGCGTCCTGCTTTAATTTTTGTCCACCACATTAATCAGTGGGTTATTTGTGAACTAATCTGAATAATCTGATTAATTAATGTAATAGATAATAATAATAATAAAAATAACGTTTGACTAATAATGTTTCAGGGTATCAGAACTTAACAATAAAATTAATCGTCATGTCGAGACAGCGATAAATGTAAGATTTTGATTTTATATACATCTCAAAGTTCCGTTTATCTTTAAAGTACAGTTCAGATGTCTTACCGTGCCATACAGGTTGTACAGTTCGAACGGACTCTACCTGCGTCTGGACCTATGACGTATTAAGCCCCGCCCATTAGATCCAGCGAGGGGGAGCTAGAGCTCTAGCTCCTCCCATTTGGCTCTGCAGCGAGCACCTTCTCCCTGGTTTGCTTCTAGCTTAACGACAGAAGCTGGTGGAACGGTGTCCATGGTCACGTGATCAAAACCCATGCGAGAAATCAAAAAATTAAGTAAAAAAAACTAATCATCCAATTTAAATACCGTAATTTGCATTATTTTTAATCATATTTTTTGTTTTATTTTACCAAAGGGAGGAAGTTGAACGCATGAAAATGTCCTGCTAAATATCAATAAGACTGTCAACAATCAGAGACTGACTTTATCAGTTGTTTATTCGATTGAGGACATTATCCACATTCGCAAAACACGTCACAGCGTTCTGTTCTGTTCATGACGACATTCGAAGGTGTTGCGTGTTTACAGCCGTGTTTTCTGTTCGTGCGTCAGTTTGTTTGAGACCGTTTGAGAAAAGATCCTTCAAAGTTTAGCAGACATCTTGATTTTATTCCCACACTTTCTCAGTCTTCACCATGACCGTAGAGGAAGAAACTGCGAGGCCCTGCACCTCGAGTGTCGCCGTCCAAACGCCGGAGGAGCGGCAGGTCGTCGAGTGTCAGAGCTCCGAATCCCCGCGATCCCCCCCGGGCTCAGATCCTCGAGCGATGGCGACTTCACCCACCCAGAGCCCTCCTCTCGACAACACTGGTGAGTGAAACCTAAATAGCGGAGATTAAAAACGAGCAAACAGCGTCGTTTGGGTGTTTACAACATTTTCGTTTCTTTAGCTAAAACTAAAATAACCTGTACTATCGCAGCAGCTTTTCTAAACACGACTTTCTGAACATTTACTGACAGTATGCAGCAGAGCAGTTTGTTACCGTTCGTATTAAACCGGTGCTCTTTACATTTTATCAACCAAATAATACGAAAACGTTTAAAAGCGCTATAAAGCATTCTTGCCGTCTCTGGTTCAGGCCAAGCTGCTGTGGTCTATATACAGTACGAGCCAATGTCTTCTGTGACATCCTCAGAAAGTTCTTTTAATGTTAAAGTCTTGAGCCAGTCTTGAATGTCTGATGCCAAAAAATAGTGATATTGCAAACAAACACTAAATATGTTTATACATTGGTTAACTTTCAACCCATCTGTACAAATACCATAACTGTTTTTTATCTAGCAAGAACCCCAACTGGCTTTCTATTGAATATGTGTTGTATAAGTACAAATATTATACATCTAAATCAAGTTTAAAACAGGTTTTAGGAAACATTCTCTGTATTAGTAACATGTCATAAGAACACAATGGTCAAGGTTTAAAAAATGTTAATTAAATTTTCTGGTTAACTGTATTTGGTGAATATCTTATTCGAACAAAAAACACTAGTGGCACCTTTCACGTGTTTATGTGAACAGTCGGCTAAGAACGACGTCTGTGAAATGTTTTCAGCTCTGCTGTTTGAATTTTAGAGAAAAAAAATCATCATCTGTGTGGAGTTCAAGCTCTTTCCCCACAATTAATGCTAGATCTAGTGACATCTTTCAATTAGTCACGAAAACAAGCTTAATAGCTTCATGACTTTAATTTTCTGACTTTAATTGTAACCGCGTTGCCAGACAAACCCAAACTGCATTTATTTGCAATGCCCAGGTCCACCATTCCCCAGTTCTTGTAGCTTTCTCGAAGAAAATGCTTGCTACAACACCATAGTTTTGACGTGTCGGTTGTTAGTGGCCAACAAACCACTCGAAGCCTGAGTTCTCTGACTTCATCACGGGGAAAGCCATGTATCACCTCAGGACCTTTGCACCCCAGAAAAAAGACCCATTTGCCAACCATTTCAAACGTCAAACTACTGTGTCATTGCAACTTGACGGAGCGTGTGGAGTTAGGCGTCATTAATAATTACCGGTAATCCACCACATCTTCTCATAGGATAATAAAGGTCAGGCCCACGAATAATTAAAATACTGGTGAGTCATAGAAGCTGTACAGGACAAAAATACGTCACATCCTGAGAAAAATCGTTTCAAACAGGAAGTCAGAAATCGCAAATAAAGCATATTAAATGTAACAGATAATAAAATTGTCCTAAATATTGCTCAACGTCTCTGAAAATATCAAAATGTTTACATCCTGTGTATCGTGGCCCTTCAAGTTCTCTCCGTTTGTTTGGATCTTCTGGTGCATGTTGAAGCAGATTTGGAACCTGCGGACTGTTGCTTTCTTGTGTAAAGTTGCCAATGTTTCAGGGCAAATTGTTTTTCATGCTGGATCCCTGCATTATACTTTTAACGGTGAACGTTTTTTCTAGCTCAAGCAGCTTCAGGACGAGGCAAGAGAGGATTCTCCGCGTTCTTCAGACGAGCAAGGAAAATGTTCAGGAGATCGAGAGAGACTGCTCCTGCTACTGAAGCAGAGCCTGAGCCTCTCCCAGGACCATCTGGCCTCCAGAACTCAGTGGCAGCTGGTGTAGATCCGGCTTCAGATGCTGCAGCCCCTGATGATGAAGGTAGCAGAGGTGAGAGTTCCTGTTTGCTCTTTTACACTTTGTTTGGTCTTTTCGAAAACACACACACACAGCTTTTGTGTTTATCAAAAATATCCCTTTGGTTTTATTCAGTGACTGTTTCTAAATTGTGTCTGAAAAACTTATGTTTCTATTTTTTACTTATTTAAGGAGTCCCCAGACGAGGCAGGGGTTTATTCTCTAACTTCCTCAGGAGAGCAAGGAAGATGTTCAAATCAGGAGAACCTGCCCCTGCTCCTCAAGCAGAGCCTGAGGCTGTCCCAGGAACATCTGGGCTCCAGAGTTTATTGAATGCAGACATTTCTGCCTCTAAATTTGCAGCTAGCAGAGGTGAGAGTTCTTGCCTTTCCTAGAACTGTACATTTATGAATATATTGCTTGACCTTAACACCTCTCCCTTCTGCAGGAAATCCAAAAGCCATCTATGGATTTCAAGAAACTCTGGCGAAAGGAAGCTTTGGTGTGGTCCAAAAGGCAATCAGAGGATCTGATTGGACAGAGGTAACACATTCTTACTCAACTGTATCTGAAGAGAGTGTACACTTAAAATGAACCAAGTCTTAAGTTTAATGACTACATTTTATTAACATTGTTTCTCCTTTTTTCAGGTTGTAATCAAAAGTGGCTCCAAGCCGGTGAATGACTCTTATATTGTTGTGGTAAGCTTACAAAACATTGTATACAGTTAATCCAAAAACTATGCAATTAATCCACACAGCATGCGGTGGAACATTTGAAAACCTACTTTAAATGACTCTTCAACTAAAACAAGATTTTAAAAAGTTCAGACAAAAGCAGACCTCTTATCAGGGCAGTAATCTGCTCTCTGTTCTTTCCTGTTTCTACAAAATCTCTACAAAAAGTAGGAAAGTCCCGTTGTGACCGAAACATGCAAATAGTTCCTAAAATCAATCAGCTCCACACATGCCAAAAGTTCCAGCTAATTTCAGAAGACGCCACACTTCCCCTGCAGTTTACTCTCAGGCCCTGTCCACACGTAGCCAGTTATTTTAAAATGGTTGAACCGTTCATCAGCATTTAAACCGGAATAAGAATTGTGTTTATTGCCATACAATGAAGAGGTTTCCAAGTTACTAGGAAATGCTAGGAAAATGCAATGGAATCTAAACGAAATACTACTGTAAGGCCTTATAAACAAGGCATCTAACAACGCAACACTGTTTTCACATAACCACGTATTTTTGAAAACGCAGACCTAGGTTTGTCATTTTCAAAAATGCTCCAAGATGTATTTTCATGTCGATAGTTTTGGAGCTGGAATTTTCCGGGGTTTTGCGTGCTCGTGTGGATGCAATTTTTTTTGTACGCAATGTGTCTTCAAAAGAAACTTGTGTTTGTGTGAGCATGGTCTGAGGGTAGCTTTTGGTCCCTTGCTGCATGCCTTTGTTGACCTTGTATGATCCAGTATTTCTCTGAAATAAACAGCTTCTGACCTTTTGCTACTTCTCTGCTCCCTCTCCAGCCTGGTCATCCCAAACCTCTGTATCGAGAGGTGGCACTGCTGGTGATGCTGCGGCGGCGTCCAGTCTGCCCTTACTTGATCGAGATGTACGAATGGTTCGACAGAGGAGACTCCTTGTCTATTGTTCTGGAGTACCCTCAACCATGCGTGTCACTCAAAGAGTTCATCAGCGTGGAGAAGGGTGTGTCAGAAGACATCGCTTACATTATAATGCGGCAGTTGGTTAAGGCCGTGATTTACTGCATCAAGCGAAAGATTTTCTACCAGGATATCAACCCGCGGAACGTCCTGGTGAACACAAGGAACCCCAAACCAAAGGTGGGTAGTAATAATGACATTTACGTGAGTAAATATTTCCCTCATTAGCTGTACTTTAGCGCACTTTATCCAACTCTGCCCTCTACAGGTCAAGCTGATCGACTTCAGCTCTGCACGACTGCTGGATAACAACGGATATGACAGCAGAACTTATACTGGTGAGTCAGCATTTTGTGTTCAGCTCACATGGTGTCTAACCATTCAGTTTGATCCAGAGAGAGAATCTGTAAGTTATTGTTTGGAAATAAAAATCCTTAGACTTTTTCGTTCCACTTTCATTCAGACAATAGCGGTGAGTTTGCATGAGAATGTGCAGATTCGTAGTGAAAATCTAAACGATATACAAACTTAAGGCTTCAGATAAAGTTAGAATATTGTGAAATGCAAATTCATACTGAATTCATTTGCAGATCTGTGGAAAAAGCCTTGGGTTGAATCATGATAAAAATTATTTTTAGCATTAATTACTCAAGGTTTGGACATGTATTTCTTACAAAAAACTTTGTTTTGTTTATCGTGGCGTATATTTACTGAGGGCTTTTATTGTAGAATATAAATATGAAACATCTTACTTTGGTTGACAGGTGCTGTTCATTTCCAGCCACCAGAGGCCTTTGGGATGCCCAGATACCATGCCATTCCAACAAATGTCTGGTCCTTGGGTATCCTGCTATTCACTATGCTAATGGGACGTCCGCCATTCCTTTTGGTCAAAGACGTCTTTGCCGGACAATATTGGGTGCCGCCTTCACTTGATGACAGTAAGTGATCAGATCCATTAATAATACATTGCACACAAATCACAACTGAACCATGATCCTAATGGGTTTTAAATGAAGGTTTAAATATTTGAAGTGTGTAGCTTCAGGATTTATTAATCATATTTAAGTTTTCAGCTGTATACAGTACATTTGCTCTTGCTTTGGTTTACCCTTTGTCTCTTAACAGGATGTAAAGATCTGATCGGAAAGTGTCTTAAACGACGACCAGAGGAACGCCTGACACTTCAACAGATCTCACGGCACCGCTGGATGAGCTCCTTGTACCGCTGGGTGCTCCAGCAGGTATGATGGCAATGAAGAGAAGCACCTACTAACCACCACAAATGACTGGCACACATCCACGTTACAGTACAGTTGTATTTAACTCACACAAGACTGTTGTTACTCGTTTCAGATCTAATGCTGTTCTCCTTGGGGAACCGTATCAGTCTGTTCCACATCACCCTCACGGTAAGTGTGATATCACGGGTATGTGAGTATTTTCACATCAGTATTGTAATCGCTGGGAAAAAACATTTGATTGAGTTCCATCACTGTTTTTGATTGCTACTTTCAAAAGGTTTTTGAAGTACCGTATTTTTCGGCTCATAAGACACACCGGCACATAAGACGCACCCAATTTTAAAAGAGGAAGATCTAGAAAAAAAAGATTCTGAACCAAACATTTGTGTAAAATATTTTATATCAACTGTGTAAAAGTTAACAGCCAAACATGTAACATGAACAGACAGTAAACAGTAAAAGTAACAAAAAAAAGGCTGTAATGTTTTTCTTTGCCCCCACTCATCATTCTAAAGTCCACCATTCGTTATCACCATCACTGTTCCAGTGCAACATCATCTTATCATCAGGCTCAAGAAACAGATCGCAAATAAACTTTTAGCTGTGCCCATTTCACATCTTAAAATGTATTTTAGCGTGAAAAATCGGGTTTGTAGCGTGAGAGATCACTCAAATGCGAGAGTCAAAAGCAGTTTCGCTCGTGAGTATGGATGCGGAAGCACCGCTGCGGCTACCGTAGCCAAGGCATTATGGGAAATGTAGTATTCCCCCCCCCCCCCGTTTTCGTTACGACCGCGCTATGGCAGAGATGGGCGATGACGTCAGCGCGCAGCGCTGGGTGTACAAATATGGCCGCGGCTTCGAGCTAGACGACAGACTGAAGACGATGCAGATCGATCATCATCTTATCGTCAGGCTCAAGAAACAGATCGCAAATAAACTATTAGCTGTGCCCATTTCACATCTTAAAATGTATTTTAGCGCGATAAACAAATATGGCCGCCGCTTCGGCCTAGCTCCGGAGCTCTTACGCCTCTCATACGGCTCTGCATTCGCTCGATAAGACGCACCAACTTTTTCCCCTCAGTTTTGGGGAAGAAAAAGTGCGTCTTATGAGCCGAAAAATATGGTAAATGTTTGTCATGTTGATTCAATGATTCAAAACTGAAGGAATGTTTGGTTTATTTTGCAGGTTCTCCACCACACATTATTGTTTTGTATAAAGGTAGGAGGTAAAGGTACAAACATGATAGAAAAAAACCATTGTTTTTAATTTAAACTAAAACTTAGAAAACAGAAAAAAACGAGGAGTAACCAGGTTCTGGTCTACACTGAATGTCTGAGGTGGGACGACATCCAGGTATGTATATATCTGAGAATCAAGGCGGGGCTTCTGGTATAGATAACTTCCCTATCGTCAGTGTTTGGAAAGAAATTCTAACAGAATCAGATTTAACTCTGTTCCTGCCTAGTAGTTTCTGACTCTCCACAGCCTCGTCGTTCCGAATCTATTTCAAGAGCGGATCCTGACAGTGACCACACAGACACTAACAAGAGATCACATGGTATGTGCCACTTTAGAAGTTGTTCAAATGATGAACCCAGACAGCTTGGCTCAAACTGCTCTTTCTCTCCCTTTTTGCGCAGGTCCGTGACAAAACATGACGGGAGCCTGGCTACGGTAGCTCATGGGCAGCACGGAGCCTTGGTGGTTATCACCGGGGCTGCTCAGATACAAAGCTCCTGGAGGAGCCTCTCTGAGTGGAGTTTGCACGTTCTCTCCGTGTCTGTGTGGGTTTTCCCCGGGGACTCCGGTTTCCTCCCACAGTCTAAAGACATGCACATCAGGTGGATTGGTGACACTAAATTGACCACAAATTTGATGAGAATTATTTGAAATTTTATCAAATAAAGTAATTAGAAAGAAGTCTGTTGTGTTACGTTGTTATTGTTTTGTGTTTAACCACCCTGAATCTTAGAACCTGCAAGGGGTTATTTTTTATAAATAGTTAAATATTAAGTGGAACAAAATATCTGCATTTTACAGCATTTACTATGAAAACATGGCTAAAATCATTAGTAGTTGCGGAGTTACTGAACCCATTGTTGTTGGAAAATTCCCCTTATTTTCCCCCAGGTTCAATAATCGCTCTCAGAGGGAATCCAGGTTCACAAGTTTTATTCATCTAACAAAGTGGTGAATAAGATTTATCAGCGTGCTGGTTTGCAAAATGAGAACAGAACACATATTCTTGAGCTCCTCACCCAACAACTGTCCAGGAGAGTTTCGAGGTCCTCTAATTTAAAGGGGGTTTTGTCATTGGTTGAATCCTATAATATGAACTTGTTCCTTGTGATTATAACTGTGGTCCTAAATATTAAAATATAAAACTGTTCAGAGTAAATGATTATTGTACTTGAAACTTTTTAAATTGTCAATACCTGTGGTATCGCGAATAATTATTACATATTCATTTCTGCACAAAATAATACTAAGTGGACACAGTAAACACACTGACATTAAATCATAAGAATGATCTCTATTTAGAGAAATATTGATGTTCCTTCACATGCATCAGGTTCATTGAATGATTTAAATTCCCCATTTAGATTAATTAGGAGAACTGCCTTTCAACACACAAACACCACGAAAATACCAAATATAATCAGTCAAAAACATATCTCTGACATTGTCAGTAGGATTTTCTTGATCTATTGTTTATGCACTATTATAATAATCATTATAATGACATTAAATGATAATGCTGCTTAAGGTTCGAAATTAAATAGTTTTTTTTTCTTTTATAAGTGAAACGCGTTCATCTTCGTTCAATGTTGATGTAAAATTGATGTTCTTGGGCAAGGACACACAGAGACCGGCACTCTTGTTTTCCACTCATATAAACAAATAGTAATGACTTCGATGGACTGGCGACCTGTACAGTGTGTACCCCTGCCTCTCGCCCAATGTGCTCTGGAGATAGGCACCAAATAACACACAAACGCATCATTTAACACACCGACACTGATTATCGATCTACTTAAACACTGTTAGAATATTAACGTACAATCTTGTGAACAAATGCTCCCTTTTCAACCAACTCCGAACACGTGAGACACACATTAATGTAGTCTGCAGCGAGGCTCTTCTAACAGGCGGAACCGGAACCGGAAGATATGGAGCATGGGCACTCGTTGTCATGGTGATTAGAGTGGAGATCAAACCCCCTTTTTTATGTGTTTGTAGCGACTAAAACAGTGGATGTTTTAAACAATTAAACTGGGTGGCCCGGCGTTCATAAATAAGGTAAGGGGGGGCATCTAACATGAGTCAATCTGTCACACATCGTCGCATTTTTCATTCAGCGGCGTTTGTGCTGTGGTACAACATCGGACTAGGCTCCCTTTTGACGAACTAACGTAATACCTCAAATGTTTCAACATGAACGATTGAACTGCACTAAATCGTCTATTTTTTAAATAGTTTTAAGAACCTGAGATTTTCCGGATGTTGTTGTCCGTCCCTATAAATGGTCCGGCGCTGTTGCTGTGGAGTGAACTGTGGTTCCGTTCAGTTCGTTAGCGATTTGAAAGTGACGTTGTGACCAAATATGGCCCATACAAGGAATTTGTGCCCTGCATTCAACCCATCCAAGAGCACACACACACCGGGAACTTTTCCCAAGTTATTATTATTATTATTATTTTTGTATTTTTTTGAATTTCATACGATTCATGTCCTCTGTCCATGGACCAGTGTTTTTTGCAAATAGTTTCTACAAATCTCTGTGATGAATTTTTAATGTAATAAAGATTGTTTGAACTGAGTCCATTTCTTTTAGTGATGTTGAGGAATTCAACAGAATTCAGATGCTCTGAAGCGAAGGGTGAAAATTTTAGCTATGTCACTTTAGATAGATGGGATGTCAATTTTGTCGACGTCTCATTCATTCATTTTCCATCCCGCTTATTCCCTATTGGGGCCAAGGGGGTCTGCTGGTGCCTATCTCCAGTGCACATTGAGCCTCGAACCAACAACCCTCTAACCGGAAGGCCACCATGCCGCTTGTTGACGTCTCATCAAAGTTATTTTCAAACACGTGGTGCACTGTTATTGCTAGTGTTTGATTTCTATAAAATTTAGTGTTGAAAGATAGCTGAAACTGACAAGGTTGTGATAGGTGGTGATTTTAACTTGGTTCCTGATAAGTGGATTGACCGGTATCCTCCAAAAGGACAGTCCCATAATTATGAGGACATTATTACCAAATTTATTGCTAATTGGGACCTAATAGATTTTTGGAGAAGCAACAATTCAGACTCCCGTCAATATACTTGGTTTAACTCTGCTAACAATGGTCAATGTTCCAGACTTGATTATTGGTTAATATCCACCAACCTAATAAGCAAAGTAAGGTCATGTTTTATATCAACATCTCCCCTTACGGATCATTGTGCCATCTTCATTTCGCTCCAATAGTTTGACTCTAAACACAATAGTAATACCTTGTGGAAATTCAATAGTATTTTACTTAATAATGATGACTTTTGCAAGGAAACTAAAAATCTTTTAAAGGAAATAATGACTTTAGAACTTTCATCATTGAGCAAATGGGAGTGGTTTAAATTTAAAATAAAAGAACTTGCTATTAGGTCCAGCAAAATAATCGCTATTAGTAAAAGACAAAAACATCAGAAAGTAATAAAGGATATCAATAACTTATGCCTAAACCCAAACTTGCCTGAAGAAGATTTAATAAAACTAAACACTCTTCAAAGCCAATTAGATGACGAGTATTTGGAAAGTTTAAATGGAGCTTTCATTCGATCTAGAGCCCGTTGGATTGAAAAGGGGGAAAAAAACTCCTCTTACTTCTTTAGCCTTGAAAAACATCGTCAAAGAAAAAAGAAAATTAATATGCTTATGATAAATAATAGTCTCATTAACAGTCAAAGTAGAGTAAATGAAGAAATACAGTATTTCTATAGCAACCTCTTCTTCTTCTTCTCCTTTCGGCTGTTCCCAGTTTAGGGGTTGCCACAGCGAATCATCCGTTTCCACCTAAATCTGTCCTCAGTATCCTCTACTCTTGCACCAACTACCTTCATGTCCTCTTTCAGCACATCCATATATCTCGTCTTTGGCCTTCCTCTTGACCTCTTTCCTGGCAGCTCCATCTCCAACATCCTTCTACCAATATAACCACTATCCCTCCTCTGCACATGTCCAAACCATCTCAATCTGGCCTCTCTGACTTTGTCTCCAAAACAACCAACCTGAGCTGTCCCTCTGATGTGCTCGTTCCTAATCTTGTCCATCCTCGTCACTCCTAAACTGAACCTCAACATCCTCGTCTCTGCTGCTTCCATCTCTGCCTCTTGTCTCTTCCTCACTGCCACAGTCTCCAACCCATACAACATAGCTGGTCTCACTACTGTTCTGTACACCTTTCCTTTGATTCTTGCTGACACTCTTCTGTCACACAACACCCCTGACACTTTTCTCCACCCACTCCAACCTGCCTGCACTCGTCTCTTCACCTCTTTTCCACACTCCCCGTCGCACTGGACTGTTGACCCCAAATACCTAAACTCCTGCACCTTCTTGACCTCAGCCCCCTGTAACCTCACTGTTCTATTTCCCTCCCTCTCGTTCAAACACATATTCTGTCTTGCTGCGACTGACTTTCATTCCTCTTCTTTCTAGAGCTGACCTCCAACTTTCCAGGTTTTCCTCCACCTGCTCTCTGCTCTCACTACAGATCACAATGTCATCTGCAAACATCATTGTCCATGGAGATTCCTGCCTGACCTCATCTGTCAACCTGTCCATCACCATAGCAAATAAGAAGGGACTCAAAGCTGATCCTTGATGTAGCCCTACCTCCACCTTGAACTCCTTTGTCTGACCTACAGCACATCTCACTGCTGTCTTACTTCTCTCGTACATATCCTGAACTACTCTGACGTACTTCTCTGCCACTCCTGACATCCTCATACAGGACCAAAGCTCCTCTCTCGGCACCCTGTCATACGCTTTTTCTAAATCCACAAAGACGCAGTGCAGCTCCTTCTGACCATCTCTGTACTTCTCCATTAACATTCTCAGAGCAAAATAAATAATCTAAATATAGCGCCAGGCGTGGATAATTTGCGTGCACTAATGCACTTTCATGGCACACATATTTAAACCAGAACAGTGGTGCTCAGGTTATGGCTTGGGTTTTTCTACACTTAACTGCGCATGCGCAGTATGTCTACTATGATTGGCCACTTGTGTTTTTCTGCCTGAAGATCAAAAGAGAGATACATTTAAACTAAAAAGATATAATTTGTTTATCATATTAAACTTTGTGAAACATCAGAATGAAACTAAAGGAATAACACAATGTGATTTAGAATAATGAAGAAGGGAATTTACAACAATAAAGAATTTAATATGTGTTTGGTTATTCATGCAATTGAGAAATAAAATGGTTTGGATGTCAGCATGTCCTTCACAAATGTTAACTGTACACAGCAAGTGGTATACATACTAATAATATCATTTAATCGATAACCGTATTTAAAGCATTCAATTTGACTTGATGTGTGAATTCTGATTGTTTTGGGTATTGTTTGGAAAGGGGAGGAATATGAACTTGTTTTTCTTTATGAAAATGTTTTTTTCAATGTTAAACATTTTATAGAGTGTGACACATTTTTCACACACATTGATGAAGGTTCTTTTTGAAGGTTCATTGATTATTTAATGATTACAATTTTTTTGATTGTCATATAAAAAATGGGGGAATATGTGATAGAAAATTGGAAACATTGCATATAATTGATAATAATGTTATTCAGTTCCGCTAAAAATATGATGTACTGGTGTGTCTCTGTGACTCATGGAATGACGTGCTTCCTGTGGGAAGACCCCATATAAGCAGTCTCTCCTGGCCTAGGGGTCTCTCTTTTTTGGACGATGTAACATAACAGGATAAAGAGCTGCTCTGAAGCCCTTCAGGGCCCGAGGTGACTGAAATGCTTTTCTGATTATGCTAATGCATCAATAAACCTTTTTCCTTTCTGTTCATACCATCCCGTCTCTTGAGTCTTAAATATTAACGCGATAATGTATTAATTCTGTAACAATTGTTATCCCAGGGAAACCAGTAACTGACAAAAAGGTGTTCATTCATTCAAATGTAAGTCGCTTTGGATAAAAGCGTCTACCAAATGCATAAATGTAAATATATTCTGCATTAAATCAGCTCTGGAACCTCAACAAAATATTACTTCCTGCACCATTTTTAAAAGTTTTTAATGCTGGGGCACACCTAAAGTGAGTTTAGATCTACATAAACTCACTTATGTACAGCTAAAGTAGCTGTAGATTAGACTACTTGATGTTGATTGTTTTATTACATTTTATCTTTGATTCAGTTCAAAATTGGGAATTTGATTTCTTTTGCATAGCGTATAAAACCTATGCAATAGAACACATGTGTCAAACTCAAGGCCAACTGGCCAGATGTGGCCCGCCATGGAATTTTCTGTGGGACTCGAGAGCTTAAAAATTTTTGTCTTAAAAAAAAAAAACGAAAACGTAAAAAAAAACTACATTTCCCACAATACCTTTAGCCGCAACAGTGTTTTCGCATCCATACTAACGAGTGAAACTGCAGAGCTGCCAACTCTCACACATTGAACGTAAGACTCACGCATTTGAGTGATCTCTCATGCCACACCTCCAGTTTCTCACGCTAAAATAAATTTCAAGATGTGAAATGGACACAGCTAATAGTTATCTGTGATCTGTTTCTTGAGCCTGATGATAAAAGATGATGATCAATATGCATCGTCTTCAGTCTGTGAGGGGTTTTTTTTTTCCGCTAAACAAATTACAAAAATGCTATTTTTCTTTGTTCACTTGGACAGTTTCATCCTTCATTAAATTGGCTTGAGTTGATTTTAATTTTTTTTTTATCATTGCAAGTAAATTTGCCAGATTATAGAAACACACATTGCATATGTACAGAGAGGACCTGGTTTCAAGTGTTGCTCGCTGCAGAGCCAAATGGGCCCTCGCTGGAGCTCTAGCTCCCCCTCGCTGGATCTAGTGGGCGGGGCTTGACGCGCTATCAAGCGCCACCAAGTGGCTGTTAATGTTAGTGCGAGTTCAACCTTAATGGAAGTAAATGCTTGTGTTGATGCGCAAGATAATATTTTGTCTAATATTGGTAATGATTATGATTGATGATTTTAAGCATAGTCAGTATCGTTTCTGTGAAATTACAAAATTACGTAAATACTTTTTTAATAATGCTTTATTGTCATACAATGTGTACAATTCCATGTCCCAATGTGAATACTTATGTAAATATTTGATAAGTAGGCAATGTGAAAGCTTACTATCTGTGCGTCCTGCTTTAATTTTTGTCCACCACATTAATCTGTGGGTTATTTGTGAACTAATCTGAATAATCTGATTAATTAATGTAATAGATAATAATAATAATAAAAATAACGTTTGACTAATAATGTTTCAGGGTATCAGAACTTAACAATAAAATTAATCATCATGTCGAGACAGCGATAAATGTAAGATTTAGATTTTATATACATCTCAAAGTTCCGTTTATCTTTAAAGTACAGTTCAGATGTCTTACCGTGCCATACAGGTTGTACAGTTCGAACGGACTCTACCTGCGTCTGGACCTATGACGTATTAAGCCCCGCCCATTAGATCCAGCGAGGGGGAGCTAGAGCTCTAGCTCCTCCCATTTGGCTCTGCAGCGAGCACCTTCTCCCTGGTTTGCTTCTAGCTTAACGACAGAAGCTGGTGGAACGGTGTCCATGGTCACGTGATCAAAACCCAAGCGAGAAATCAAAAAATTACGGTAAGTAAAAAAAAACTAACCATCCAAGTTAAATACCGTAATTTGCATTATTTTTAATCATATTTTTTGTTTTATTTTACCAAAGGGAGGAAGTTGAACGCATGAAAATGTCCTGCTAAATATCAATAAGACTGTCAACAATCAGAGACTGACTTTATCAGTTGTTTATTCGATTGAGGACATTATCCACATTCGCAAAACACGTCACAGCGTTCTGTTCTGTTCATGACGACATTCGAAGGTGTCGCGTGTTTACAGCCGTGTTTTCTGTTCGTGCGTCAGTTTGTTTGAGACCGTTTGAGAAAAGATCCTTCAAAGTTTAGCAGACATCTTGATTTTATTCCCACACTTTCTCAGTCTTCACCATGACCGTAGAGGAAGAAACTGCGAGGCCCTGCACCTCGAGTGTCGCCGTCCAAACGCCGGAGGAGCGGCAGGTCGTCGAGTGTCAGAGCTCCGAATCCCCGCGATCCCCCCCGGGCTCAGATCCTCGAGCGATGGCGACTTCACCCACCCAGAGCCCTCCTCTCGACAACACTGGTGAGAGAAAACCTAAATAGCGGAGATTAAAAACGAGCAAACAGCGTCGTTTGGGTGTTTACAACATTTTCGTTTCTTTAGCTAAAACTAAAATAACCTGTACTATCGCAGCAGCTTTTCTAAACACGACTTTCTGAACATTTACTGACAGTATGCAGCAGAGCAGTTTGTTACCGTTCGTATTAAACCGGTGCTCTTTACATTTTATCAACCAAATAATACGAAAACGTTTAAAAGCGCTATAAAGCATTCTTGCCGTCTCTGGTTCAGGCCAAGCTGCTGTGGTCTATATACAGTACGAGCCAATGTCTTCTGTGACATCCTCAGAAAGTTCTTTTAATGTTAAAGTCTTGAGCCAGTCTTGAATGTCTGATGCCAAAAAATAGTGATATTGCAAACAAACACTAAATATGTTTATACATTGGTTAACTTTCAACCCATCTGTACAAATACCATAACTGTTTTTTATCTAGCAAGAACCCCAACTGGCTTTCTATTGAATATGTGTTGTATAAGTACAAATATTATACATCTAAATCAAGTTTAAAACAGGTTTTAGGAAACATTCTCTGTATTAGTAACATGTCATAAGAACACAATGGTCAAGGTTTAAAAAATGTTAATTAAATTTTCTGGTTAACTGTATTTGGTGAATATCTTATTCGAACAAAAAACACTAGTGGCACCTTTCACGTGTTTATGTGAACAGTCGGCTAAGAACGACGTCTGTGAAATGTTTTCAGCTCTGCTGTTTGAATTTTAGAGAAAAAAAATCATCATCTGTGTGGAGTTCAAGCTCTTTCCCCACAATTAATGCTAGATCTAGTGACATCTTTCAATTAGTCACGAAAACAAGCTTAATAGCTTCATGACTTTAATTTTCTGACTTTAATTGTAACCGCGTTGCCAGACAAACCCAAACTGCATTTATTTGCAATGCCCAGGTCCACCATTCCCCAGTTCTTGTAGCTTTCTCGAAGAAAATGCTTGCTACAACACCATAGTTTTGACGTGTCGGTTGTTAGTGGCCAACAAACCACTCGAAGCCTGAGTTCTCTGACTTCATCACGGGGAAAGCCATGTATCACCTCAGGACCTTTGCACCCCAGAAAAAAGACCCATTTGCCAACCATTTGAAACGTCAAACTACTGTGTCATTGCAACTTGACGGAGCGTGTGGAGTTAGGCGTCATTAATAATTACCGGTAATCCACCACATCTTCTCATAGGATAATAAAGGTCAGGCCCACGAATAATTAAAATACTGGTGAGTCATAGAAGCTGTACAGGACAAAAATACGTCACATCCTGAGAAAAATCGTTTCAAACAGGAAGTCAGAAATCGCAAATAAAGCATATTAAATGTAACAGATAATAAAATTATCCTAAATATTGCTCAACGTCTCTGAAAATATCAAAATGTTTACATCCTGTGTATCGTGCCCTTCAAGTTCTCTCCGTTTGTTTGGATCTTCTGGTGCATGTTGAAGCAGATTTGGAACCTGCGGACTGTTGCTTTCTTGTGTAAAGTTGCCAATGTTTCAGGGCAAATTGTTTTTCATGCTGGATCCCTGCATTATACTTTAAACGGTGAACGTTTTTTCTAGCTCAAGCAGCTTCAGGACGAGGCAAGAGAGGATTCTCCGCGTTCTTCAGACGAGCAAGGAAAATGTTCAGGAGATCGAGAGAGACTGCTCCTGCTACTGAAGCAGAGCCTGAGCCTCTCCCAGGACCATCTGGCCTCCAGAACTCAGTGGCAGCTGGTGTAGATCCGGCTTCAGATGCTGCAGCCCCTGATGATGAAGGTAGCAGAGGTGAGAGTTCCTGTTTGCTCTTTTACACTTTGTTTGGTCTTTTCGAAAACACACACACACACACACAGCTTTTGTGTTTATCAAAAATATCCCTTTGGTTTTATTCAGTGACTGTTTCTAAATTGTGTCTGAAAAACTTATGTTTCTATTTTTTACTTATTTAAGGAATCCCCAGACGAGGCAGGGGTTTATTCTCTAACTTCCTCAGGAGAGCAAGGAAGATGTTCAAATCAGGAGAACCTGCCCCTGCTCCTCAAGCAGAGCCTGAGGCTGTCCCAGGAACATCTGGGCTCCAGAGTTTATTGAATGCAGACATTTCTGCCTCTAAATTTGCAGCTAGCAGAGGTGAGAGTTCTTGCCTTTCCTAGAACTGTACATTTATGAATATATTGCTTGACCTTAACACCTCTCCCTTCTGCAGGAAATCCAAAAGCCATCTATGGATTTCAAGAAACTCTGGCGAAAGGAAGCTTTGGTGTGGTCCAAAAGGCAATCAGAGGATCTGATTGGACAGAGGTAACACATTCTTACTCAACTGTATCTGAAGAGAGTGTACACTTAAAATGAACCAAGTCTTAAGTTTAATGACTACATTTTATTAACATTGTTTCTCCTTTTTTCAGGTTGTAATCAAAAGTGGCTCCAAGCCGGTGAATGACTCTTATATTGTTGTGGTAAGCTTACAAAACATTGTATACAGTTAATCCAAAAACTATGCAATTAATCCACACAGCATGCGGTGGAACATTTGAAAACCTACTTTAAATGACTCTTCAACTAAAACAAGATTTTAAAAAGTTCAGACAAAAGCAGACCTCTTATCAGGGCAGTAATCTGCTCTCTGTTCTTTCCTGTTTCTACAAAATCTCTACAAAAAGTAGGAAAGTCCCGTTGTGACCGAAACATGCAAATAGTTCCTAAAATCAATCAGCTCCACACATGCCAAAAGTTCCAGCTAATTTCAGAAGACGCCACACTTCCCCTGCAGTTTACTCTCAGGCCCTGTCCACACGTAGCCGGTCATTTTAAAATGGTTGAACCGTTCATCAGCATTTAAACCGGAATAAGAATTGTGTTTATTGCCATACAATGAAGAGGTTTCCAAGTTACTAGGAACTGCTAGGAAAATGCAATGGAATCTAAACTAAATACTACTGTAAGGCCTTATAAACAAGGCATCTAACAACGCAACACTGTTTTCACATAACCATGTATTTTTGAAAACGCAGACCTAGGTTTGTCATTTTCAAAAATGCTCCAAGATGTATTTTCATGTCGATAGTTTTGGAGCTGGAATTTTCCGGGGTTTTGCGTGCTCGTGTGGATGCAATTTTTTTTGTACGCAATGTGTCTTCAAAAGAAACTTATGTTTGTGTGAGCATGGTCTGAGGGTAGCTTTTGGTCCCTTGCTGCATGCCTTTGTTGACCTTGTATGATCCAGTATTTCTCTGAAATAAACAGCTTCTGACCTTTTGCTACTTCTCTGCTCCCTCTCCAGCCTGGTCATCCCAAACCTCTGTATCGAGAGGTGGCACTGCTGGTGCTGCTGCGGCGGCGTCCAGTCTGCCCTTACTTGATCGAGATGTACGAATGGTTCGACAGAGGAGACTCCTTGTCTATTGTTCTGGAGTACCCTCAACCATGCGTGTCACTCAAAGAGTTCATCAGCGTGGAGAAGGGTGTGTCAGAAGACATCGCTTACATTATAATGCGGCAGTTGGTTAAGGCCGTGATTTACTGCATCAAGCGAAAGATTTTCTACCAGGATATCAACCCGCGGAACGTCCTGGTGAACACAAGGAACCCCAAACCAAAGGTGGGTAGTAATAATGACATTTACGTGAGTAAATATTTCCCTCATTAGCTGTACTTTAGCGCACTTTATCCAACTCTGCCCTCTACAGGTCAAGCTGATCGACTTCAGCTCTGCACGACTGCTGGATAACAACGGATATGACAGCAGAACTTATACTGGTGAGTCAGCATTTTGTGTTCAGCTCACATGGTGTCTAACCATTCAGTTTGATCCAGAGAGAGAATCTGTAAGTTATTGTTTGGAAATAAAAATCCTTAGACTTTTTCGTTCCACTTTCATTCAGACAATAGCGGTGAGTTTGCATGAGAATGTGCAGATTCGTAGTGAAAATCTAAACGATATACAAACTTAAGGCTTCAGATAAAGTAAGAATATTGTGAAATGCAAATTCATACTGAATTCATTTGCAGATCTGTGGAAAAAGCCTTGGGTTGAATCATGATAAAAATTATTTTTAGCATTAATTACTCAAGGTTTGGACATGTATTTCTTACAAAAAACTTTGTTTTGTTTATCGTGGCGTATATTTACTGAGGGCTTTTATTGTAGAATATAAATATGAAACATCTTACTTTGGTTGACAGGTGCTGTTCATTTCCAGCCACCAGAGGCCTTTGGGATGCCCAGATACCATGCCATTCCAACAAATGTCTGGTCCTTGGGTATCCTGCTATTCACTATGCTAATGGGACGTCCGCCATTCCTTTTGGTCAAAGACGTCTTTGCCGGACAATATTGGGTGCCGCCTTCACTTGATGACAGTAAGTGATCAGATCCATTAATAATACATTGCACACAAATCACAACTGAACCATGATCCTTATGGGTTTTAAATGAAGGTTTAAATATTTGAAGTGTGTAGCTTCAGGATTTATTAATCATATTTAAGTTTTCAGCTGTATACAGTACATTTGCTCTTGCTTTGGTTTACCCTTTGTCTCTTAACAGGATGTAAAGATCTGATCAGAAAGTGTCTGAAACGACGACCAGAGGAACGCCTGACACTTCAACAGATCTCACGGCACCGCTGGATGAGCTCCTTGTACCGCTGGGTGCTCCAGCAGGTATGATGGCAATGAAGAGAAGCACCTACTAACCACCACAAATGACTGGCACACATCCACGTTACAGTACAGTTGTATTTAACTCACACAAGACTGTTGTTACTCGTTTCAGATCTAATGCTGTTCTCCTTGGGGAACCGTATCAGTCTGTTCCACATCACCCTCACGGTAAGTGTGATATCACGGGTATGTGAGTATTTTCACATCAGTATTGTAATCGCTGGGAAAAAACATTTGATTGAGTTCCATCACTGTTTTTGATTGCTACTTTTAAAAGGTTTTTGAAGTACCGTATTTTTCGGCTCATAAGACGCACCGGCACATAAGACGCACCCAATTTTAAAAGAGGAAGATCTAGAAAAAAAAGATTCTGAACCAAATACTGTTGTAAAATATTTTATATCAACTGTGTAAAAGTTAACAGCCAAACATGTAACATGAACAGACAGTAAACAGTAAAAGTAACAAAAAAAAAAAGGCTGTAATGTTTTTCTTTGCCCCCACTCATCACTCTAAAGTCCACCATTCGTTATCACCATCACTGTTCCAGTGCAACATCATCTTATCATCAGGCTCAAGAAACAGATCGCAAATAAACTATTAGCTGTGCCCATTTCACATCTTAAAATGTATTTTAGCGTGAAAAATCGGGTTTGTAGCGTGAGAGATCACTCAAATGCGAGAGTCAAAAGCAGTTTCGCTCGTGAGTATGGATGCGGAAGCACCGCTGCGGCTACCGTAGCCAAGGCATTGTGGGAAATGTAGTATTTTCCCCCCGTTTTCGTTACGACCGCGCTATGGCAGAGATGGGCAAAGACGTCAGCGAGCAGCGCTGGGTCTACAAATATGGCCGCGGCTTCGGCCTAGCTCCGGAGCTAGACGACAGATTGAGGACGATGCAGATCGATCATCATCTTATTGTCAGGCTCAAGAAACAGATCGCAAATAAACTATTAGCTGTGCCCATTTCACATCTTAAAATGTATTTTAGCGCGATAAACAAATATGGCCGCCGCTTCGGCCTAGCTCCGGAGCTCTTACGCCTCTCATACGGCTCTGCATTTGCTCGATAAGACGCACCAACTTTTTCCCCTCAGTTTTGGGGAAGAAAAAGTGCGTCTTATGAGCCGAAAAATACGGTAAATGTTTGTCATGTTGATTCAATGATTCAAAACTGAAGGAATGTTTGGTTTATTTTGCAGGTTCTCCACCACACATTATTGTTTTGTATAAAGGTAGGAGGTAAAGGTACAAACATGATAGAAAAAAACCATTGTTTTTAATTTAAACTAAAACTTAGAAAACAGAAAAAAACGAGGAGTAACCAGGTTCTGGTCTACACTGAATGTCTGAGGTGGGACGACATCCAGGAATGTATATATCTGAGAATCAAGGCGGGGCTTCTGGTATAGATAACTTCCCTATCGTCAGTGTTTGGAAAGAAATTCTAACAGAATCAGATTTAACTCTGTTCCTGCCTAGTAGTTTCTGACTCTCCACAGCCTCGTCGTTCCGAATCTATTTCAAGAGCGGATCCTGACAGTGACCACACAGACACTAACAAGAGATCACATGGTATGTGCCACTTTAGAAGTTGTTCAAATGATGAACCCAGACAGCTTGGCTCAAACTGCTCTTTCTCTCCCTTTTTGCGCAGGTCCGTGACAAAACATGACGGGAGCCTGGCTACGGTAGCTCATGGGCAGCACGGAGCCTTGGTGGTTATCACCGGGGCTGCTCAGATACAAAGCTCCTGGAGGAGCCTCTCTGAGTGGAGTTTGCACGTTCTCTCCGTGTCTGTGTGGGTTTTCCCCGGGGACTCCGGTTTCCTCCCACAGTCTAAAGACATGCACATCAGGTGGATTGGTGACACTAAATTGACCACAAATTTGATGAGAATTATTTGAAATTTTATCAAATAAAGTAATTAGAAAGAAGTCTGTTGTGTTCCGTTGTTATTGTTTTGTGTTTAACCACCCTGAATCTTAGAACCTGCAAGGGGTTATTTTTTATAAATAGTTAAATATTAAGTGGAACAAAATATCTGCATTTTACAGCATTTACTATGAAAACATGGCTAAAATCATTAGTAGTTGCGGAGTTACTGAACCCATTGTTGTTGGAAAATTCCCCTTATTTTCCCCCAGGTTCAATAATCGCTCTCAGAGGGAATCCAGGTTCACAAGTTTTATTCATCTAACAAAGTGGTGAATAAGATTTATCAGCGTGCTGGTTTGCAAAATGAGAACAGAACACATATTCTTGAGCTCCTCACCCAACAACTGTCCAGGAGAGTTTCGAGGTCCTCTAATTTAAAGGGGGTTTTGTCATTGGTTGAATCCTATAATATGAACTTGTTCCTTGTGATTATAACTGTGGTCCTAAATATTAAAATATAAAACTGTTCAGAGTAAATGATTATTGTACTTGAAACTTTTTAAATTGTCAATACCTGTGGTATCGCGAATAATTATTACATATTCATTTCTGCACAAAATAATACTACGTGGACACAGTAAACACACTGACATTAAATCATAAGAATGATCTCTATTTAGAGAAATATTGATGTTCCTTCACATGCATCAGGTTCATTGAATGATTTAAATTCCCCATTTAGATTAATTAGGAGAACTGCCTTTCAACACACAAACACCACGAAAATACCAAATATAATCAGTCAAAAACATATCTCTGACATTGTCAGTAGGATTTTCTTGATCTGTTGTTTATGCACTATTATAATAATCATTATAATGACATTAAATGATAATGCTGCTTAAGGTTCGAAATTAAATAGTTTTTTTTTCTTTTATAAGTGAAACGCGTTCATCTTCGTTCAATGTTGATGTAAAATTGATGTTCTTGGGCAAGGACACACAGAGACCGGCACTCTTGTTTTCCACTCATATAAACAAATAGTAATGACTTCGATGGACTGGCGACCTGTACAGTGTGTACCCCTGCCTCTCGCCCAATGTGCTCTGGAGATAGGCACCAAATAACACACAAACGCATCATTTAACACACCGACACTGATTATCGATCTACTTAAACACTGTTAGAATATTAACGTACAATCTTGTGAACAAATGCTCCCTTTTCAATCAACTCCGAACACGTGAGACACACATTAATGTAGTCTGCAGCGAGGCTCTTTTAACTTTCTACACATAACATGTCTACTATGATTGGCTCCTTGTGTTTTTCTGCCCGAAGATCAAAATAAATGAAAATAATCAGATCTCTTTTTTAATCAGGTTATTTCTATCCCTTCCTCCACCTCTTATTGGAAAATTGTTTTGAGGAAATCATTTGGTAGTATGTCTTTTTCCTCCTCAGAAATTCCTTTAAGATTGATAAAATGTAAGATTGATCATTTTTCTGTGAATCTTCGAAAGAAAGTTGTATTTCTTTTGGGAGTGACCACTGAGGTTGTCTGGTATAATAAAAAGGCATTGATAACACGTTGCCCTATATTTTCAATCAACGGTCTCATTTTTACATTTATTTTAAGTTAGGTGTACATAAGATTCCAATGTATTACGTTTAAACTTTATTAAGTATTTCTTAATTTCTCAATATATTCATTCATTCATTTTCCAATCCGCTTGTTCCCTTCTGGGGTCACGGGGTTCTGCCAGTGCCTATCTCCAGCGCACATTTAGCAGGTCACCAGTCTATAGCAGGGCAAACCTTCACTCACACATTCACACCTAAGGGGAATTTAGATTATTCAGTTAACCTAACTGCAAGATTTTGGGATTGTGGGGGAAACTGGAGTACAGGGAGAACATCCAAACTCCTTCCAGGAAGGTCACCGGCGAGCCTCGAACCGACAACCTTCTAACCAGAAGACCGATGTGCTACCCACTGTGCCAAAAATAAATTTAATTCATTTAACAATTTATTGTACTAAATTTAAAGTCATGGGTACAATAAACCTAAAATGTTTTCATGGTAACTTGTTGCCCTAAAAATGTATATTTTTTGTACGTAAAAAACTGTACCCAAGTTAAGTACACTAAACAGTTCACTTTTAAAAGTAACGTTTAGCTTACCCTAACCCTAACTGGATCCACAGATGTTAGATCCACAGACACTACCTCAACAAATGAGAAGCAGAGGAGGGCATATAGCATCCAGTATTGATCAGTCTACTGCAGGCTAATTTACATTCATAAATGTGGGTAATAAATATACCGGTATATATTTTAATTCTTCTGCATGAAAACTGTGAAGGATATTTAGCAATTGCATACAGTGGCCTCCAGTAAATTAAAAATACACTTTAATTTTGCCACATGGCCAGGAAAAACGTATAAAACAAAAAGGTTAGTATATAATTGAAACATCTGAAACATACTAAACTAAGTCATATATTGTCATGAATGCCCCACTTACTGTCCTGACAACACACTCGATAATGAATTTAGTTTTTTTTTTTTAAATGCATTTAGTTTGTTCCCCTGGAGACAGAGAGGATATCTGCATGGGTTATCTGCTCCAAACATGTTGATGATTTTTCCCTTTATCCTTTAACACTGAAAGGCCACAGAATAGAACCACACGAGCGATCATCATATTATATTTGACAATGTTTGACTCCGACTGTTTTGTGTGACGCCATGAATTCTGAAGAATAGGAGCTGGTCAGACTCCAGAACAGACAGTGGTTTAGCTTTCTCCTGCAGGCCTCTCGTGGAATCTATCAAGTGTGACCGTTGAATGTCCTATCAGAATACAAGCTTCTAGAATCCTTAGCTACTCCCATAGGTTGACCAGGAGCAGGGAAGGGTCTTGTGTTATATATTGCTGGTATTCAGCATGCTGAAATATCTCATTTATGTCAATCTATCTGTTCTCCAAAAAAATTTTCACTTGGATGCCGCTTGAGACAGAGTTACCAAGGGGTATTTTCCAACACCAACAGAGTATTATTTGTTTAATCCCAAAGCCAAAAAAGGATGCTCTTTTTCTAGGAAACATATCAATCTCCTCAATAATGGTTATAAATCGTTTGCTCTTGTGATCTGTAAACGATTCAAATCAGTCATAGATACAATCATTGATGAATGTCAGGATTTATGAAAGGTTTTGATTTATGAACTCTGACCTTATTGACCAAGACAGTCCGATTCTCTTTTGGACTTCCCAAGGCTTTCCAGGCATCCATTTTATTTTCCGTTTGGAGCATTTTGGCTTCGGACCTTCTTTTTGTAATGCGATAAAAACCCTGTATGCTGGAGGCAATAGTTCGATAAAACAAGGAAAATAAATTTCCTTTAAAGAGAGCCATATGTCAAGAATGTCTATCTTTTTCTCATTGTAGCTCAAATGTTTTGTCACTTTATTAAATTCATTTTGCTGACCAAAAAATCCAGCTGGCAGATGATACTGCATTATTTCTGAAGAATCCTGACCAGGTAGCTTTAGCAAACAAACAAATTCAGACATTCTTTAAAGCTTCTGGGTTATTTCCTAATATTAGTACATGTGAAATTGTGGAAATAACTACAAATTCTTCTATTGCTGGTATCCTGTTTAAAGATTCCGTCAGTTATTTGTGTTATTATTTTATCTAAAATTGAACATGACAGAGTTGATCAGAATTTCAGCTTTGGAAAATGGCAAAAACAAATTCAACATTTGGTTACTTATTTATAAGGGCAGAGTGTTAAGGGGGAGGGGATTTCTAGATTGACTTATTTGGCTACAACAAAACATTTGGATAAAAAAAAATAAAAAAAAACAAAGTCATTCATAATTTATTTTATATGGAAAAACAAAATACACTATATTTGAAAGTCTGTCGTTCCTAATTCTCAGAAAATCTGTGATCTTGATATTTCAGACTTTCTCATGCTCAATGTTAATATTAAGTGGCTTGAATTTATACCCAACTTTATTATTAACAAATTTGGTGATTTCTTCTTTCGTGCGACTTTAAACTGAAAAATTTTACTGGAAAATTGTATACAAGCACAACTTCTCACCTCAGCGATTTAGGATTTGGAACAATGGATACATTTTGAATAAACACAAAAGTATTTTCCTGAAAAACTGGTTTGAAAAAGGAATAACCTTAGTAGCTCATCTTTTTTAACACTTAAGGTTACCTATTGTCTAATAACAAGTTCCTGTCTTACGACAACTTCCCGGTGAGGTTTGTCTTGTCTTTTCAGCTATTACCTCTAATATAATTCTCTTAATTCATTAAATGTAAATTAATATATATATATATATAGATAACTTCTCTCATTCTAACAACTTAGGGCTTTCAGTTCTTGTGGTTGTTCAATGGGCAAATCTTTGTGCTACATTTCAAGGACATCAGAAACAGCCTCATCCAACACTGATGTCTCTCCTCCTTTATCTGCTTTTCTTCTCTTCCTCTTTTTCCCAGTATCTGCAGTGCTATCCGGTTCGTTTACGCTCCTTTTCCTCTTCTTCTTGGATTGATTCTCAGTCAGCTTCTTGTCATGTCCAGCTGCTCTAATGATTCTGGTTTGTTTCTCTTTTTTTCATGACTGTCATCAGGCAGGCAAGTAATTAATCTTAATATCACTGGTTTTATCCTGTAAACACTCTTTTGACTTTTTTTTAAAATGATTGTATTGTTTATTCTGTGTATAGCGCCCTGAGCAACAGAAATGCTGCAGTGCGGTGCTAGACAAGTAAACTTTGACTTGATTTCAATGATAATGCGTTTAATTACTTTGTCTAATTACAGTAAGTAATGGGTTACTATCCAACACTGGGCTTAAGTACTTTCAAAGTACTCAAAACCCAGGATTGGTCCAAACTAATTCTAAACTTAGCTGATTAGCCAGTTAATCCAGCTTTAGTACAGGCCCCTGGACACTTCACCAGATAATTACCGGTAATCCCAATTATGGAATGTGGTATATACATTTTTTGTATTGTTGCCCAAAGATAGATACAATACAAAAACAAAGTATACAATATAATACAAATGCAAACTTAACAATCATTAATGAAGATTTCATTCCATAGTACAAGAAAAACAAACAAAAAATATTATTGTAAATCCCATAGCAAAAACAACAGTTATCAGTGGGAATGGAAGAACTTGTTATACATTGTAAGACAAGTTTGAGCTTTTTTATTTTTAGAAGATTTATAGAGGAGATGTATCAAGTTCTAATCTGAAGTAGGGGTAGAATTTGAGAACTTTTTCCAATAAGAACACATAGATTAATAAAGTATTTCAGACATTTCTTATTTTTATTCTCGTAAAATAGGTAAAGAACAGCTGTTCAGCAGCATTTCATAGGCGAAGGGAAACTCCACACCAGAAAGTGGCGGTAAAAACATTGCTAACCAGCTGAATAAGAAAAACCAAAGAAACGGAAAACCTTTTCGGAAACATTTTGCTCCAAAAATCTTCTAGAAGGAATTTTCTGGTAATACTAAACATTTCCTTACGCCGTTTTATACTTGAGCTTGTTTTATTTTAAAGTTTAAAGGATAATTATAAATAGTATACAACGTTTGTGAAACACGTGTAAGACTGACGGATCTAGTACGTTTGTGTCTTGAAGGAGTTTTCCTATATATGCCTTCGAATCAACACACTATGGACCAAACTCTGTCAGATTTACCCCATATTATAATAGACGTAGAAGGAAAAATACCGAAGACGAAGAAGAAGAAGAAGAAGAAAAAGATAAACAAACCAGAATCATTAGAGCAGCTGGAAATGACAAGAAGCTCAGAGGCGCTGACTGAGAATCAGTCCAAGAAGAAGAGGAAAAGGAGCGTAAACGAACCGGATAGCACTGCACATACTGGCAAAAAAAAGAAGAAGAGAAGAAAAGCAGATAAAGGTGGAGAGACATCCGTGTTGGATGAGGCTGTTTCTGATGTCCTTGAAATGCAGCACAAAGATTTGCTCATTGAACAACCACAAGAACTGGAAGCCCTAAGTGAACCAAAACCCCACAAGAAGAAGAAGAAAAAGGAAAAAAGAACACACTGCGAGAACATGCCCTCAGAAGAACAGTCTGCCACAGTCTCTGACTCAGCCCATCAAGAAAACAGCTCTGTTGGCACAAGAAAGTTTAAATCTAAGAGGGGATCTGCTGTCGATCCTAAACTCTTCAAGGAGCTCTGTGATTTTTATCCTGAAAACACTTTCGCTCAGCAGAGACCAAGTGATATTAAAAAACAGCTCAAGTACGACCTGCCAAGATTCAGGCGGTTTAGAGAGCAGGGTAAGCTGTGTGTTCATCTGACATCGTTATCGTTTATTTATATGTCATTTTAAAAGTGTGCTTTTGCTCTTTCCATTGCCCTCAGGTATTACATTGAGATGTGGAAGATTCTCTGCAGCAGAAAATCTCAGATTAGGACAGAACGTTCAGGATTTTATGGCTCTCACAGGAGTGAAAGATCCAATCATGCTATTTCATCCAAAACGCTTCCCACGTGAGGCTAAGATGCTGAGGAACCTGAAAAAACAACACTGTTTTTTTGAACATATCGGTATGTGTTTTTCAGCTAATTATCTTTTCTTAAAGTTTATAAGCAGGTATGAGTGCTGGAAACGAGTTAAAATTCAAAACCATTATTACCTTGGTTTAGAACTGGCAGAAATCAGAAGGACCCAGGTTGACCTATCTTCTTTCTGGACAGTATGGCCCGGAGTGGTCTTCATTTAAGAGTTGCAGCCAAAAGCCATACCTCTGACATGGGAGCCAAGCTACTCAAGTTTGCAGGAAAACATAGGAACTGACATCAGAAAATAGCACCAGGTGAACATATGAAATATTTGACTTACAATAAGAGCAGTGTAATAATGAGTGTCTGTAGATAATAGTGAAGCATGGTGGAGCTTCCTTGAACATTTGATGCTGCATTTCATCGGTGCAGTTGGATATTTAATCTGGATTAATTAAAAACCATCAGAGAGGTATATGATTGACCCCAGTTTGATTCTGCAGCACGACAATGACCCACAAGCACAAGGGCAGTCGTTTAAAACTCCTCAGCATAAAAGAAAAGTACTGGAAGTGATTTAGAAATTTAGGTTCTAGTTCGCCAAGATGTTTGGAACAACATACAAGCAGAGTTCCTTCCAAAACTGTGTGGAAGTTACCTAGAAGAATTGCTGCTGCTCTGAAGGCAAAATATAGATTTTATTTTTATTTCTTTTTTATGTATTCTCTGCATTTTCATTGTCACGTAATTCAAGAACATTGGGAAAAACTTGTGTCCCTGAGTGCTGTTGCCAGAACCACTAATCGCTACCAACAGCAGCCCAGATTAGAGCCCGAAGGGTTAGCTTTTAGTTTATCCATTTTTTCATTGTCAACAGGAAGTATATTCGTATCTCGGGGTACCACTTTATTTGGTTGTTTCACAATGGTTCAGTGAGAATTTACCGGTAAATAGTTTCAAAAGCAAATTATGTGAAGTGGGATAGATTTCAAATGAAGAATTCCAAGTTTTTTTTTTGGCTGAAAAAACTATTGTATAGAAGTGTAGAGTTTACTATTTGTCATGAAATTGAGCTAAGATATTTCCTGTAGTTCTTAAGCAGATCTTCACCTTTGCAGAAGGATTTTGGCTCACTCCTCTTTACAGGTCTTCTCCAGAAGTTTTGCCCTGTGTCAGTTCCCACCATAGATTTTCTGTTATTTCTGTCATTGCATTTTATGGAGCCACTTCTAGTTACCCGAGCTGTGCGTTTGGTATCATTCTCATGCTGGAAGACCCACTCACAACCCAATGTCTTACTGGGAGAAGGTTGTTGGCCAAAGTTTTGAGATACATGGTTTCATCCAACCTTCTTTTGTCGTACCCTCTTTGGACAAAGAAAACATAAAACATCACAAAGCTTGTTGTTACTCCTCCAAATAGATTTAGTACCACATGACCTTCCTTGCTTCCTTTTGCATCATCATGATGGGTTTTGCAGATAAATTGGGATATGTGCTTGAGGAGGGGAACGTATTTTAATCTATGAATATAGTGTGTTACTAAAAAGAGTCGTGCTCGCAAACTCTTCGGACTGTTTATATAACTTTATATAGCTATGTATAACTGTCTGAAAGCTGTTTCGTATCATCATGCAGCCCATCACAGTCTTCAGCAGTTTTGTCCCTGGTGTTCTTTGAGTTTGAGCTCAAACAAGTGCAGTTAATACAGGTAATGTCAGAAACAGAATGAGCTTTATTGCCAAGTAGGTTTGCAAATACAAGGAATATTCTTTGGTGACAGACTGAGGCAGGCATCTGCGGTGCCAACTTGAGAGAAAGAGAGAAATGGATATACATTAGGAAAGGTAGCTCAAAAAGAGCCTAATCCGTACTGTCCTTCAAAGGGCAGTCTCCAGTTTATCCAGCTTCCGTTGCATCGCTGCCAGCCTCTCCCCGATAAAATCCAGTTTGCGATTAATGTGTAGAGACCTGGAGTCTAATTGAACATGGAATAACTGCTTGTTGCCCTTTTTCAACGGACACGTCGGAAATTAGTTGTTTTAATCTGCTCCACTGTGATTGGGAACAGTATTTAACTCAACCAATAGGTTTTTTTGATACAATCCAAAGGGACGACTAACATTTTCACCACAGGTTTTGTGAACCAACAGACTAATTTTGGCACTGCTGTTAGAACCAGTGGCTGGCAGATTGGGTGGTATTTGGGTGTATAAATCAAATAGATCACATTTCACTTATGCATTCCTTTTTAATGTGACCTCTAATGGTGAAATTGTTGATGAATAGTTACATTTGAATAATAATATAAAAAAAAATTGATTTTTTTTTTCCTTGACATAAACAGCGGACGGCATTCCCAGGTCATGCAATCATGTTTTTAAACGAGGAACAAAGGTTTATGATGATCGAAACAACAAGGGGAAGTAAGTAAATGTTCCACAATGTATGTAATTCGAGAACGCTGTGCTTTAATTTATTTTTCTACCTTTGTGAAAAGTTTTACAGAGGAGGAAGACAGAATGCTGCTCAAGTATCATAAAATGTATGGCAGTAACTGGGCGGAGATTTCTGAGCGTACCGATCGGAGCCGTTATTCCCTGGAGAAACGCTTTTCACACAGAAGTATGTCATTTTAACGGTTCGCTTTTGTTGTCGTTACTCAAACTCATCGTGTTACATCACACAGCTATCAACACCGGGCCGTGGTCTAATGAGGAGGTGCAGAGGCTTTTGAGGGCTGTCAAACACCATGTTGTGTCTGCGCTCACATCCAAGTCTCCGAACAAATTACCAAAAAGAGTCAGCAGAGAAGCTCTCTATCAAAAACTGCCCTGGTACAAGATTTCCGCCAGTGTTAAAACAAGAAATTGGACCAAATGCAGAGAGAAGTGGTGAGTCATTGTTTGATTGATTTAATTAATGGAGTTGAAACAGAATCATATCAGCAGTAATTGGCTGTATTGTAGTTTCCTGACGTGGAGGGATATGAGAGCTTATCAACTACATTTTATAACCATACATTAAGCAATTACTCTTAGATACTGTAAAGACCTCAACACACCGATCCAAATTGAGATTTGCATGAGCTTGCTCTTCTCTGGGTCAAGGAAATATTGATGCAATGACGCTCCCTACCTGAAGGTGGTGTCTTCCCATCTACTCCTAAATTCTTGGTTTTCGATTGAGGTGCGTTTTCGCAGGAAACATTTGAATCTGTGTGTAGCGGCTTTCAGTCTCAGAGCAGCCAATCTTCTGTTTCCACCTATTTATCTTTTAAATTGACCCTTTATCAGTGGCTGTTTGTGCATGTGAAGAGGAGCTATGCAATAGTGTCCAGCTGCAGCCAAATCACGTGACCAGCACTCTCAGAACACCTGTGTAAGAATGGTCAGAGGTATTTGAGTCTGCATGAAGTGCAGTTGTGTGACTAAAACCACTTCCTCAGCGTGAGTTCGAGAACACAAAAGTCTGTTTGCTGTTTAGTTTTTTTTCCCATCTTCTAACCCGCTTATTGCATTTCGGGGTGGTCGTGGGGTCTGAGAGCTGGGGGTACACCCTGGACATATCGCCAGGTTCACTAGGTCGTCAGTCCAATGCAGGGCAACACACACATTCACACCTAAGGGGAAATTTAGATTATTCTAGTAACCTAACCGCATGTTTTTTGGGATTGTACCCGGAGGAAACCCACTCAAGCACAGGGAGAACATGCAAACTCCTTCCAGGAAAGTCACCGGCGAGCCTCGAACCGACAACCTTCCAACTCACTGCGCCACCTAGTTATTTCTTTTGGATATCTGTACATAAAAAGAGTTCACCACCAAGCTGATAATTAACCTGGGGATGCAAGGCATATTGGGCGAGCATTGAATGCATGTCAGGCGGGCTGTCTGAGAAGAGACTCTGGAGCCAGGAAGCGACCAGAGCCTGGAGACACTCCCATCACATCAGAGAACACAAGAGTGGTGGAGTCGAGGCACTTAATGAAGTCATCTAGTGGACGGACGTGTGATGGTAAAATTGATGATGAAAGTGTACATAGAGAAGGAAATCATAAAGCACAAAGATAAATTCTCCGCTCACGAGAACTTTATATTGCCAGGTGCAGTTAATTAAGGATAAAGTGCTTTATTAACTCCTAAATGTCATCATCAAAATGCCAATTAGTTTCAGGGTTTTAGGTCAGGGGTACGCTCCCACAAACATGGGTGTCCTGAGAGTGGTGCACCTGCAGCTGGATATGGCTCAAGTTATGGGAATGGGATGTTCACATGTTGGGATTGTTTTGATCAGTTTGAATGTAAATATTGGCTCTGAGAAATCATGGACTCTGCCTTGAATAATGAAGCTTTCTGTTGTGACAAAGGATGACCAAGCTGGCTTTTCGGATGTCTTCGGGGTTTACCTATCGAGGACGCGCCGCTCTAGAGGCCAAAATCAAGCTCATCAAAGCGTGAGCGCTTCTTTTTATGAGCTTTAATATGTTGTGTTCTCTTGAAATTTAATTTTTTTTGCCATAGCTTACTTTTTAAAACAATTGTTTTTCACACAGAATGTATGAAATGGAAGTGGAAGATGCTGTGGATATCCACTGGGAGGATCTTACGGCTGTTTTAGGGTGAGTGTTGACCAGTTTGATCAGTCTTATAAACTTCTTCAGTATCATATGCTGATTGCTTTAATCAGTAGGAGTGTATGCACCAGATCATTTCATCAGTCAGGTTTACAAACATAAGCTGCTGCTGTAATAATGGACGAGAGACGATTGTTTACTCACAGTTTAACGCAACACTGCACTAAACACACACAAGCACACTTCCTCGCTAACTGACCACAGAATTGCTTCCACGCTCAAATATTCTCAACTAAGTAAAGTAAGGGGGAGCGCACTACCTCACCTTGTCAGAAATTTATATTTGTAAATTATATGTAATAATGTTATTTATGTGATGTTAATGTTTGAAAAAGAGCACATTTTAGTACAAAACAACTCTCATACACAAACAGGATCTTGACTAACACACACTTTATTATAGCTTTGCACAATTAACTTGATACATATAGTTAGTATTATATATAATAGTTCTAAAAGCTCAGATAACATTTGAGTCGAAATTAAAATCTCACACTGAGTGTGATCTCTGGTTGGATCGCTTGGGTGCTACAAAGCAAATCATGGCTTAAAAATTAACATTTTTATTACGTTACTTGCTCACTAATGTAACGATATAACAAAACTTAAGTGTTGCGAATACAACGATTACATCCAAATATTACATATAACAATAATATAGCTAAGATGCCGTCAATCGTAAATGCTAATTGATTCAAACATTCTTGCTGGTGCGTGTGACGTGATGCGCAGGTGGGATCATGGGTGGCGTACCAACTACAATCTACAACAATTTTTTTTTTAAATGACAGACTGAAATTAAATAGGCTATTTTTAAAATGTAATAAGTAGAAAGTACAGATTATTGGGCAAAAATGTAATGAGTAGAAGTAAAATGCAGTCTGAAAAATAATTACTACAGTAAAGTACAGATACCTAAAATTTCTACTTAAGTAAAGTAACGACGTATTTGTAATTCTGCTCGCCAGTGTATTAGATTACGCTAATACATAAAATAAATACGCTCAACCAGTACGGATGCAACGGTACACAAACCTCTCGGTTCGGTTCTGATGGCTCAGCAAATTTTTTTTTTAATCGTTCTATGTATGGATCGCATGAACAGAGAAATAACGGCCGTTCGTAGAATTCACTTTTTGTTAAATTGAACATCAAGACACTTCTACAAAAATGTAATAAACAAAATAAACAATTATAGCAAGGCGGGCCAAGCTTCTTCAGCAGTGAGCGGATTTGCGCAAGAAGAGAGAGATTTGACGCAGGCAAAAGTAGGGATGCCACTATCCTGAACTGGTTTTATACTGAACCATTTGGTACAGCATCCTCGGTTTGGTTACACCCTGGTTTTTTGGTTCCTCATATGAATATCTAATGGATTAATATTAGTTTCATTGTGCAGACATGCATTTAATTCCCTGACATCTGCTTTTGCACACATCATCCAATCAATGAACTTCTCCTTTGTGTAAATATCCAATCAGCGAGCACTAAAGTTAGAGGAGGGCAGGACTTCACGTGTCCCGTACACAGCCAGAGAAGAACTGTCAGCGCTGAAGAGACGCCATTCGCTCTTTGCTGGCTTTGCAAAAGAATACGACAAAAAAATGTCTCTGTGTGCCAGCGATGTTCTATCAGATGTTATTAATCAAAAGGAAACATGAAACACAAGCGCTCATCTTCAGACAGCTGGTTTCATGACCGCTAGGTGCCTGTAACTTTTCCCTCTCTTGCTGCTGAAGAAGCTCATGTCCACCTAGCTATGATTGTTTATTTCATTGTTATAATTTGAAGTTCATTTTTGTAGATACGATTTAGCAAAATAAAGCAAACTGCCGTTATTCATCAGTTCATGCGAATGTTTTAATGTGGTTTCCAAGAGCCAAGGGAGGAGAAAGGAGAGTCCGGGGACAAGTTGAATGCAGTATTTTGGAGATTTTATTTTCCATCGCGTGATACAGGAACAAACAAAACCGAAAACCAAAAAAACAAAGTAACAAAAACACCTTAAATACTCAGCTAAATAACAAAAAAAAACCTTATTAACTAAACTTCTTCCTAAACTAAACTCACGACAGTAAAGCTGTGCAGATACTTTCAAATAAAGCAATCTCACATACACAAGAAAAAGGTTCACGACTATTCAGTTCCATGTACCCTTTGAGCCAACAAACTAGACCTTGCTGAGCTGAGCCCAGCTTTTCCCCCTCCTTTTATCCACAGTCCTGCACTAGACATAACTGGGGCATACCAAGTGGAGGGGACAAAGAAAATTACACAATTGTTTAATTTAGCATCAGCTCATTTAACAAAACCGTCACCTCTCTAAACACTCATATCAGTACATTAAACTAATCCACATTTCATATTCACAGTTAAAATCCTCACATAAATATAAATAGTTTTACAACCCACTCTCTCAACCTCGTATTGGTTTAATCCTGACCAAGGGAAGGAAGTGGAGGAAATGGTGTCAGCAGGGCAATGTAAGCAATAAACACACTCGAAAATCAATGCCTGTTTCTAAATAACACAAATAAACAACATAAGCATCAACAATAAATTAATGATTACACTCCAAGTAGAATTATGTGCTTTAAATGGGGATGATGTCTTGAAACCATCATCACAGCGATCCATACAAAGAACGGTAAAAAAAAAAAGACTTTTTTAAGGAAGTTTTAAGGAAGTTTTAAGGAACTGGAACTGAATTGAAAACTGTGGTTAAAAACCACGGTACATGCTGAACCGTGAGCTTTGTGTTGCATCTCTAGTACCTAGGGGTCCTGAAACCAGAAACTCTGTCTGAATACTACACAGATGAGTGCTATGAGATATACGTTTGTGACTCACCGACAGACGCAGATATTTGAGAAGCATCTCGCTAGCCTGTGGGCACGAGGTCCGATCTGTATGTAATTATGGGTATAAACACAAAATCTGGTCTAAAATCGTGCGTCTGAAACCAGCTTTAATAAAGAAGTGGTTTGTTTTCCAGAAAATGAATAGTTTGGGTTTATATTGACAGATAAACGATCGCTCATCCTCTTCCCTTTGTCCATAAATGCACCTCACACGATGTGAATTGCATTTCACCGAAGCGCCATCTAGTTTTCAGAAGAGGGTCTGTGCTCTAATTTGTAAACGCAAACAGAAAGACGCAGCCTGCTAATGACTGAATCGCAAAAGTGCAGTGCAGCCACCGCATGGGTGTGTAAAAGCCACAGGTCTCCGTGCTTCTAGTAGTTTTCTCACTGCGCTTGGACATTTGTCAGGAGATAACATCGACTGTCTACTGTGGTAGATGAATCAAAAATAATCATTAGCCGCAGCTCTAGTGTAAGATTTCTAGATGCAGAGTTAATTAAAAGAGGGTTTCCAGCATGTAACTAGAATAATGTTCGAGCATAATAAATGCAGCTGGTGTCTTTTGTTCTTTGTCTAATAGAGATGTTCCTCCAGCGTATGTGCAAGTCAAATGGCATCAACTAAAAGTTTGCCATGTACCGAACTGGAAACAAAAGTGCTTTGGAGGTAAGCGTTTACAGCAGAACCGACTGCTTTCCCCGTTTCAAACCAGACTCGTAAACAACTTCAAGTGTTGAGGGACTTCCAGGAATCTCTGGTGTACGATTAATTGAGCGGTGATTTGAGAAAAACTAATTACTGGAGCATGCTGCTTGAACAACAGACTAATTGCAGGTCCACTCTGTTTTCTTCCAGACATCGTGGACTACCTTTATGAGAAAGTCTTGCCACAACTGGTGAAGGACAATGAGGAATATGATGATAGTGAGCTGTATGTTGACCAGAAAGAAAGCTTCCTTCTTTCTGATATTTTTCAAGACATTGAGGATGAATGCAGTAGCAGCCAAGAAGAGATGGGGCAAGAAGAGAATGTACAAGTTTAAATAATGTTCAGCTATTTCTATTAGCAAGAAATGAAGGAAATATGTGATGGTAATGAATGAAAGGATATGGTTGTTTTTACCTGACTGCTTTAGAAACATTACTTTTTTTTTACTACACAAATTAATAAAACATAAATACGTAAAAAATTTACAATCTTCTAGTGCTCAGATTACATTTTCAGACCAGCCATTGCTCGCTGTAGGGGGTCAGAACTCCAAAAGCCATGGTCCCAACCCAGGAACCAACCCGTGAAGGTGGGAGGCTCAAAGCCCTGCTTCACTGTAACAATGGGGGTCCTTTGGTCTCTGTTAGCAGGGTCTGATTCGAGGTATTTCGCCGCTAGAGTGAGAAGATTACACTTTTATTAAAAGGATTCACACAATATTACTTACTCCTGGAAGTTCTCCTCACCTGAAGTCAGCGTTTCACTTTTTTCATCTTCATTAGCATCCTTTCCAACCCAAACAAAGACCTTGGAAGAAACATTCATGCATTAATGGCAGTGTCTTTTAGGGCAAATATACTTGCAAGTCCCACAGCTTACTTGATCCCATGTGTCCAGAATCATGACATCATCTGTTGCCAGGTCCTCTTGGGTCATCTCCCCTGGGACCTCTTCAATCTGGAGCGATTCAAACCAAGCTTTTGCATCAAAAAAGCCTTTTGATATGTTTTTCACCAAATAAATCCCACAATACAAATTATTTATTACAATTGTTGTAATCAAAGCTTCATTTAAAAAAACTTAAGAGGCATAATGTCTGGGTAATCAGCGCTTTGCAGAGAGAGGAATCCACTCTTCGCAGTCATCCAACTGTCGTGATGGAAGGCGGAGCAATCACCACACTTGTGTGTCTGTCGAATCACAGCGAATGAGAGGCTGGGCCCACTCGTCTTTAGCCCAAAGCACATATCGCTAAAGAGGTTTGGCTCACACGACTGCTGCTATGCATTTTAGCGAAGCGCGGTCACACACTGTGGCATAAATGGACAAAATTACTTCTACAATGTTTGTATTTTGCCATTAAATAATCATTAGCTGCAGCTCTAATTTAGATGTCCTTTTGATTTTTCACCCAGAGTTAAAGGGTTTCATGTTGTGCATGTAAGATCATTATTGTTAACAATATTAATCAATTATTTTGCACTGCAAGGATAGCACACGTGATTTATTGGTTTGTGTTTCAAAAACACTTATCTTCTCAAGCACATTTAGACCTTTGAAATGTCCCACAAACCCTTTAATCTCAAAAGATACAACTATTTTATGACTAAAAACAAAACATTAACAACTGAAAGTGTCAGCTCAGTGTTCAAAGTGGCTCTGCAGCCATAGGTCCTGGTCTGTTGATCTACTGGTTTGATTCCTGCCAGAGATCATTTCCCAATCCATCTATCCTGGCATAAGAGTAAGAATCTTTTAAGTTTAAATGTATATTATGAAAACTTACAAGGAACTGTCCAGTTTTGTTGGTGCATGCATAGAGCCTCGGAGGATGGGTTTCCATTTTTTGTTTGAGTCTTTCGGAAGTCCGATACTCAGCTTTTCCCCCCAGAGCGCTCCAGAAGTCATCTGGACAAAGAGAGTTACAGTATGTTTCCTTAAAATAGTGAGAAAACTGGAAAAACTAAACCCTCACCTCCCTCCATTCCTTCAGATATCTCTGAAAGGTCTGCTCCTAAAATGCTTCCAAGCTGCTGGGCCCCATTCTTTTCTGCAGCACTGGAACCCTGACCCAGCCACAGTGTAGAGCCTGAAGGAGTCACCAAGACGAAAGCATCGTTGGAGTTGAGGTTGGAGGAAATTGGATCAACCTGTTTTAGGAAAAATGTCATAACTCAACTATACATGAACTTCAACCAGCTCATAATATGGTGAAAATCAAACATTAAATGTATTTGTTCATTTTCAACTCACTTCAACAGCTCTTGCATGTCCAGCAGGGTTTGTACGCACTTGAAAAAGGCGGGTTGCTGAAGCTATTGATTGGCCATCCTCTCGTGAAGTCCCACCCTTGTGCACAACCATCGGTTGTCCTCCAAAGATACTCAAGAGATGAGCAGGTTCTTTACCCTGATTTACGCATACCTTAATAAATATTCAAACAGCCATTATTACTTTTTATTATTTTTTTCAGTTGTACTTTAACAATTTCTGTTGTTGCTCTGTTGGTTCACACTCCAGATCTATTCACACTAATTAGGATCTCAGTGCCAACTGATACGCATCTCAGCTTACATTAGGAAAAAGGCATTGGTAAGAGCTGGAAGTCACCACTCTACAACTGTTGCATATACACTTGCATCCCCTCCTGTCACAACAACCTGAACTTTTTGTACCATGGGAGGACTCCCACATAAATTCAGCCAAACATGTTAGCCACTATGTGTCACACCCTTACCGTATTTAACAGCTATGACCCAATTCAAATTATGACCTGTTTTTGTACGTTTGTAACAAACAGATTATATTCATCAATGGAAAAAAAATCACTCCCATTTAAAACATAGACCAAACAGTTTTTTGTGCTTTTCTTTCTTGGTCACATCTCTCTGCTTTGAGGTAGACATATTAACGATGGAGAAAATATTCTTTATACAAATGCACTCACTTGTTCTGGATTGAACTTTCACAAAACGGTGAAAAGATTTAGAGCAAACCTACGTTTCAATTGTTTGTGTCTTCATAAAATTACAGGTCCGTCTAAAAAAATTTGCATATTGTAAAAGTTCATTATTTTCTTTAATATAAACATTACACTTTCATATATTTCAGATTAATTTACACACAACTGATGTAGTTCAAGCCTTTTATTGTTTTAATATTGATGATTTTGGCATACAGCTCATGAAAACCAAAAATTCTCAAAAAAAAAGTCAACCTTCAAATAATTCTGTTCAGTTCTGCACTCAATACTTACTTGGTTGGGAATCCTTTTGCAGAAATGACTGCTTCAATGGGGAGTGGCATGGAGGCGATCAGCCCTTGGCACTGCTGAGGTGTTATGGAGGCCCAGGATGCTCCTCCAACTTTCTCTTCACAATATCCCAAAGACTCTCTATGGGGTTCAGCTCAGGAGAGTTGAGCACCAGTAATACCATGGTCAGTAAACCATTCACCAGTGGTTTTGGCACTGTGAGCAGGTGCCAGGTTGTGCTGAAAAATGAAATCTTCATCTCCATAAAGCTTTTCAGCAGATGGAAGCATGAAGTGATCCAAAATCTCCTGATCGCTAGCTGCATTGACCCCGCCCTTGATAAAACACAGTGGACCAACACCAGCAGCTGACATGGCACCCCAGACCATTACTGACAGTGGGTACTTAACACTGGACTTCAGACATTTTGCCATTTCCCTCTCCCTAGTCTTCCTCCAGACTCTGACACCGTGATTTACATTTGAGCAGCAGTCCAGTGCCGCTTCTCTGTAGCCCAGGTCCGGCACTTCTGCAGCTGTTTCTGGTTCAGAAGTGGCTTGAACTGGGGAATGCGCCACCTGTAGCCCATTTCCTGCACACGCCTGTACACGGTGGTTCTGGATGTTTCTACTCCAGACTCATCCACTGCTTCCGCAGATCTCGCCTGGAATCGCTCATTCTCCACAATCTTCCTCAGGGTCCGGTCACCTCTTCTCGTTGTGCAGCGTTTTCTCCCACACTGTTTCCTTCCCACTGAGGTGCCTTGATACAGCACCCTGGGAATAGCGATTCGTTCAGAAATTTCTTTCTGTGTCTTACCCTCCTGCTTGAGGGTGTCAGTGATGGTCTTCTGGACGGCAGTCTTACCCATGATTGCAGTGGTTTTGAGTTATGAACCAGACTGGGAGTTTTTAAAAGCCTCAGGTATTAGATTCAGATTATTAGGTTAATCGCTCACTTAGAGAACCTTTTCATGAGCTGTTTGCCAAAATCATCAATATTAAAACAATAAAAGGCTTGAAATATTTCAGTTGTGTGTAAATTAATCAGAAATATGTGAAAGTTTAATGTTTATCAGTACATTACAGAAATAATGAACTTTATCACAATATGCACATTTTTTTAGAAGGACCTGTACTGTATTCACTGGATCTTTAATTTTTAGTTGATGAAGAAACTGAGCACAGTTGTTTAGACCAGAGTAATAAACATATACTTTTAAAACTGTTGTTGCTCATGTGCCATATGACTACAAATTACTATTAACAATGTGAGACTGGGCGCTGATGACACACAGGTTAATAGTAATGAGTAGGCCGGATCATTTTTCAGAAGGCATTGCAGACATTTCGTTAATAATAAAAACCTTCATGGATCTTTTTAAGACTTTTGTTATTTTCCATCTGAAGTCTCCATTAAGAATTCTGAAAGCTCATGGTTTGTGGAAGCAATCACCTGCACAGCCCTTCCACCAAGCTCTCCATCAAGTTGGGCAGCCAAAATAGCAGAAGCTCCTTTTTCATCTTGACTTGATTCTTCACCCTGCCTGTGGATATATTTATAAAAGAAAAACGCCTGAACTTTTCTGTGTTAATGACTCGTCATCATAGTTATCAACAATAGACCAGTATTGTGAAACGACACAGTTCCAAAGCTCTAGTCTAAAGTTACACAAGTGGTCTCCAGTGACATGACTACACAAGACAAGCAACAAAAGCCTTGGGTATTCAGGTAGCTCAACCTGAGAGAATTCCAGACCTGACTTGGAGTTCTTACCATATATAAATAATCTGCCCTTGATGTCCACTGTGACTATAGGTGTACAGGATGATGTAACTGTCCCCTCCAAAGAACTGTCCGTGCTTGGATGGGTCTACTGGAACCTTGTCCGATCCCTCAATACGCCAGATCTTTTTAAAGTGGAGAAAAGCAGGACCATAGTGTTTGTTCTGTCTGTTTACGATGACACATTTTTCAGAACTCTTACCTTTTTTTCACCCTTCCCATTATCTAGCATTCCATGCTGAGCAGCCATCGCTTCCGATTTGTGTAAGGATGATACATCAAAGGGGACTTTCTTGATCTTTGCAATTTTGTTGGGCACATACACTTGTCCCAAGCCCTTTGTCTGTTCTAGATCACGCCAGAACTTGAAGAACTGCTTGAAAAGAGGAGTTTCTCCATT